>CM055110.1:39725514-40306922 GCA_029204225.1 Diphasiastrum complanatum | reverse complement strand
GTATGAGTGACACGTGTCAAAGTATGTGTTAGGGTACTGCCAAGGGGCGAGCATCGACTGTGCATGGAGTTTGCCATGTGTTGATATTAGGATGTGTCAGGGTTAAGGGGTGCTTGACGGGATATAGTGTGAGCCTTGTCAGGCATTCCCTATTTTATTCCTATGAAGCTATGGTTGGGAGGAGACTTGTAGCAGAGCTCTCATGTTTGGTTGTTGATCTATGTACATTTATCGGAGATTAATAAAGTGAAGAATGTGCTAGGTACTTATGTATTTACTTAGGGTTTTGTGAGCTTGTGTGTAACAAGCGGCCTAATGCCCAAGGGGCTCAACGGTCTATGTTGTCGTCACAGGACCAAGAGTGGGCAAAAGAGAGAATTTACGCTTTGGATGCTTGGGACAACATTGGGGAAGGAATATCCACGTAATCAGATGAGAACCACCTATAACCTTCAAGTAGAGCAGCAGCAGCCAATGGGAGTTTAGGAGATATAACAAGAAGCTAATCATGATGTTCTTCATTTGATGAATGTTTATCTTGGGCAATTGTTATGCTGATAACCTTCTTGTTTCTTGTTTTCTTGATCTATTATGTTGCATATAGATTAGTTAGTTTCTGTTTCAGATCTGTTTGCCAAAATCGTTTTCAATAGGTAGGAACAGTCATTTTTGTAGGAGCTCTATTGTGCTGCATTCTAATCTTTGCTGAGCATATTTGGGATTGCATTTAGTGTAGGTAAGTGCTTTCAAGAGTGAACGACACTGAGTGATCCTCTGACAGGCGGGATAATCCAGAAAGATAAAAACCATGCTGTCTTGCTGAACATTAACCAAGACTTCGATCCATAGAACCATCAGTAAGTCTGGTAACAGATAGCATAAAGAAGAACAAGTGACAGGGTGTTAAACGGATTCTAAGTAAGAAGAGAATCTGTTCACAGACAGAGAATCTGTGAACAATTATCGAGTCCTCAACAAGATAACTACCTAGCATTGATATCCTATGCCACGTATTGATGACTTACTTGATGCTCTTCATGGTGCAACTGTGTTTAGTAAGATAGACTTGAAGAGTGGGTATCATTAGGTTAAGTTCGTGAAGAGGATGTTCATAAAACTGCCTTCCGAACTCGGTTCGGTCGCTATGAGTATCTTGTGATGCCCTTTGGTTTAACTAATGTCCCAGCTACATTGATGTGCTCAGATTGTCTATGGGTAAGTTTGCTGTAAACTTTATTGATGATATTTTGACTTACATTGTAGGTGAGGCGACTCACCTTAGGACTCTATTGTCTACTTTGAGGGCAAACAAATTCTTTGCTAATGCAAAAAGGAGCGAACTTTAAAAAAAGAAATTGAGCGTCTACGTCATATTGTGATTGCTGATGGATTAAGGCCAAATCTTAAGAAAGTTGCTATGATCGTTGTGTGGCATGCCAGTTGATATGATAGCATCTAGGATTGGCGATGTTTGTTAGAAAATATGTTAAGGATTACTCCCATATCACAGTACCTTTGACTAATTTAACTCAAAAGAACAAGTTTGGTGAGTGGGCTGAACTACAGCAAGCAAGCTTTGATTAGCTAAAGCACGTTGTAGCTAAGTGCATCACTCTAAAAATTGTTGACCCTCTAAAACCCTAGACTTGATATGGATGCGAGTGACTTTGCTGTGGGGGGAAAGCTGATGCAGCAGGGAAGGCATGTAGCCTCGAGAGCAAGAAGCTCACCTCGACACCATGAAATTATCCAACTCATGAGAGCTATTTGCCATCATCCATGCGTTAAAGGTATGGAGGCATTATTTACGAATCCAAGTTTTATTTGAAACTGGTCGTGATACCTTGAGGTAGTTCTGCAAACAAGCCGACCTCAGAGGTCAACAGGCAAGATGGTCTGACCTTGTGCAAGAATTTCAAATGGAAATTCAGTATAAGAAAGGGGTAGAAAATCGAGTGGCTGATGCATTGTCTTGGATAGTGTATCAAATGTCGTTTGGGGTCATTGAAAATGACTTATTAGTTGAGATAAAGAAGGCTCAACTAGAGGATCCTCAGTGTAAGAAAGTAAAGCCTGAGGTGAGTCATGGACATGCAGAGCTCTATTCCCTTTGCTCACACTTATCTTAAGTATACCATAGGGAATGGTTTTGTTAAGAGGAATGGCAAATTTCTCATTCTAGCTTGTGAGGGGCTGCGTAAGAAAATCTTGCATTCCTGTCACAAGAGCCCTAGCGTAGGTCATCTTGGTGTGGATAAATCTTGTGAGTTGATCCGACGTAATTTCTGGTGGCCTAAGATTAACAAAGATGTCCATAGTTATGTGACACGTAAGGTCAAGTGTCAAGTTAACAAAGTCGAAAGGATTAAAGTTCCTGGATCGTTACACCCTTTGCCTATTCTAGAGGGAATATGGGAGAGTGTTTTGATGGACTTTATTACACACTTGCCTCATTGGCAACCTCAACATGATGTCATAATGGTTGTGGTTGACAACAGACTCACAAAAATGGCTCATTTCATGCCAACACATAAAAAGATAGATGCACTTGGGGTATTGATCTATTCATACAACATGTATTCGGACTTCATTGGTTACCATCATCCATAGTGTCTGATAGAGATACACGGTTTACGGGTTAGTTTTGGAATGCCGTAATGGATAAGCTTGAAGTGCGATTGAGAATGAGTTGTACTGATCACCCTGAAACGGGTGGTCAAACAGAGAGAGTTAACCAAACCATAGAGGACATGCTTAGGGCGTACATAAAATGTTAAGCAAACGAAATGGGAAAAGTATTTGCCATTGTTTGAGTTTGCTTATAATGATAAAAAAGAATGCCTCTACTAAGATGAGTCCTTTCGAGTTGAACTATGGTTTTAGGCCAGCTAGTCCAATTACTGTAGAAATGCCTCATAGAGTGCCTAGTGCTGTAGATTTTCTAACTCACAGGTACAGATGCTTGAATTAGCCAAGAAAAATGTGAAACAGGCAATGGATCGCGCAAAGATATTTGTTGATCGGGATCACACACCAAGAGAGTTCAAGGAAGGAGACATGGTGTTTCTCCTGATTTCAAAGGACTCACCTTCTCTTAAGGTAGGGAAAGTTTTTCATGTTTCATGCTTAAAGATGTGTTTATGCTAGGATCTCGATATGTACTTTCAGGAGATCAATAAAGTGAATATTTGGTGGCCTACTTTGGTGTGCTTAGGGTTTAGTTGAGATAGCTTTGTGGGACTTCCTAGGAGTACTTTGTTGCATTTCCTTGAGGCAACCACAAGTAACTCATAAATTTAAGTGATCTTATCACATCCTCCAAGGATTGCAACAAACTATGGCGACATTCATCATGACAGCCCAATGGTAAACTCTACAAAAAATGCTATCTAGCTAGCATGGGGCCATGTTGCCAACCTTGCAAACTCATAAATTATGTTATAATTATCTCAGGTGTTCAGTCTTCAAATTGAAAGTCTTTCTATCAAGATGTAGCCTTCCCCTTCCGGAAGATGGGGGGCTGCCGAATCCCAATGTCTACTTCTCCTAATCAATTGCTTGCAAACTGCCATAGCTTATTCCGTCAATTTAACCAATCATCCACAACCCTTGGGCCCTTAAACGTGCCTTGTGAATGAAGCTAGTCTATTGTCATGTCATAAATCCTTTTAGGTTTCCAATAGCTGGGCAACCTCAGACGATGAAATTGTGAGTATGGCAATGAATTGCAGCAAGGCTTCATGCACTAGAGCTGCTAGATGATGCTTAGATTGTGCTTTGCTTGATTTCATGGCCAATTCCTTTCTTTCGATATATGATAACCCTTTTCCTCTTGCCAGATTTGTCTCGCCTACGCCTGCGCCACGTTTGAAGCACCCATTATCATCAACATGCAGACCCAGGGTGATGGACCATGGATTCTACATTTGTTTTAACTTTTAACCTCTCTTGGAGAGCTACCATATGCTCATTAATTTAATGGAATCTAGGAACCACGTCGAACGAGGATGAATCAACAAGAAGTCAGGAACCACTCAAAGTAGTTAGGCGAGACTAAATCACTTGGAAAACCATTGTGGGATGAGGCTAAAATGAGCAAACTGCTTGGAATAGATTCATGCTCAAGCTGTGAGTTCCTATGCCTTAAAACTGAGCTAATTAGGTTTAGATCGAGTTACTAAAATGAACTCAAGTCATACAGTATTGCACGCTGGTGATCTTCGGCCATGCAAAATAGAGTTTTGCTATAGCTTTCTATGAGGAACCGTTATAAGCTTGAGATGAGACCTTTGATGGAACTTCACCCACTCACGTATGCATAACCCATCAACTCTCTGTACAGACTCTTCCGTTTGTAAATTGTAGTCAGTTGTGAAATTTTGGTATTAGAGCAGCCAAGATTTAGGTCAAAAGGGCTGTAAGCTCATCTATGTGGAAGGATCTAGAAAGGGGAAGTCTCGTTTTTCTTGAAATCAGCTTTATTTAAAAGGTTTGGGCCAAAAGGGCATCCAACTAACTCAGTTTTGCAAGGTTTTAACCAAAACATGCATTGAATTATTGCATGGAAGGTAAACTCAGAAGAAATAAGGGCTTTTGGAAAGTGGATCATGGACAGAAGATTCATGTTATCACATATCAGGTTTACGTAAAAGAGCTCATTTTGGCAACCATAGGCAGTTTGCAGCCAGGGAAAGAATGAGCTAGTGTGCAAGCCTGGGTGGGGACCGGGGTATACTGCAGCGAAAGTTGCATGTACCCTTGCCAGATTTGCATACTGCACTTCTACATACACAATGAGAAATTAATCACGAGCATCTAACTTTTGAAGTTACAAAACCTTCAGTGAAATAAGTGAAGCTATTAAGCTGATTCTCTCAGTTTTCTTTTAGTTTAGAGCTCCGTTCCTCTTTTTCCCCTTGCCATGGGATTCATCCAAGTATAACTAGTGGTCTCTTACAATAAGCCAACACTCACAATCACTGGCATCATAGCAAAGACTAAAAGAAGATATGTTTGATAGTATGCCCTTGTAACCTTTTCTATCCAACATCATATGCTCAGACTGCTCCTATTGATCTCCTAGTCCTTTGTTCACGTTGATGGTGCTTTTCCAGTCTACAAAGCCTGTCAAAAAAGGAAATTAAGGAAGAAATTACTTCCAGAAATTGTAGAGCAAAGTGATAAAAACAAGCAACATAGCATCAATGAAAGCTTCTTACATCTTATTCTCCACTTGGCCTGTGATGGCTATGACCTGTGCGTGTCATAACTAATAAGTAATGCATTTGATAACGTTTTACCATTTGTATTGTAAGTTTGAAAGTGGTAATAAGATATAAGAATGACTAGGTTGGAAATGTAGCTATCTTATTGACTTCAAAGCTGTACAAGCTGAACTCAAAGTTGAAGACACATCATTCTTCTAACCAGAAACTGATACAGTTGTTTTTTAACACTATTTACCTACTTTGTTCTGAAATTCCTTAACGTAATCTTTTCTTTGAATATTTTAAGCGAGTTATGTGCAGGAGCAGTTGCTGATTATCTTTTTCTTTCCAGCTTGTTCATTATAAGAATTCCCTACTGAGTGCACCAGATGGAGAACCTTTTGAGACCGATACGGAACATCATATGCCAACGAAGCCTAGCCAAGTTTGGACGAAGCTTTCAGAACTTACTTCTCAAAGCTTGTTATTGGCATTTTGATTCTCAACATTGCATTTCCTTACTTGAAAAGATCAGCCAGAAGATCTGGCACCTGTTTTGCTACTTAACACATTAGATAACAGTCCTCTAGGTACGCTAAGGTTTAATGCTAGCTTAGGAAAGCTACTGGCTTTCAATATGCAACATGGATATGAGATTGTTTATTTGGGAGTTAGTTGCCACACTGCTTTTCAAACCATTACCTTGGATTGTAATGATTTGGATAAATCATATCACCAAATTATTCCTCCACCAGTCGAAGGAATAGATGGAAAAAAGGAAGTGGGGCTGAAGTATAGAGAAGTGGAGCTGATCAAAGTTGTCAGTGATAGCCTTCGCAGTGAGGCATATTTTTCAATCTTAAAAAAAGCAGAAAGAACTATGGTATGAATGTAAGTGCTCATTAAGAAGACATGACTGCTCTGAAGCAAGTGCAATAATCACTTTAAGCTCACAATTGTCAACAAATAACTCTTTCATAGCCTAATCAGTGCAAACTTTAGTAATCTCTACTCTCTTGGAACTCAAGCTTCTATAATTGACAAGCTCATGAAGGTGTGCCCTGAACTGTAGTGACTAAAGAACTCCTCTCTAAACATGAAAGAATTAAGAATGCACATTTCACATCTCTTTAAGGCTTACGATTTGTTTGGTGGTTTGCCTTTGCTGCATGTTAGAGAGATGAACTTGTTCTCATCTATGAACCTACCTCCTTTTGAGGGTGAACTTTTACAACCGAGTCAGGAGCTTGTAGATTCTTGCACTAGCTGTCAATTGAGGAACAAACCTCTATTTGAGGTGAGGCATGGTCAGCACCAAGAATCTCGTAGAACTGAGAGGGCTTGTCTTTGATATGAATGATAATTGAAAGTGGGCAACTCAAGGTTATAAACTTCACTCATATATGTTGGCGGATTGACTACAGTGATCCTCCTTTGGAATGTCTGAGCCTGTCATTGTAGTTATGGATATCCTAATACAAACTGTATGCATACATCATCTCTGTTACCTGTGACTTCTGACTGAGTCATAAGCTTGTAAGTTCAGGCATAAGGTGTCAACTGATGATGTGCTAAGGGTTCTGTATAGAAACAACCCCAATTGACATTATCTGCACTAGCATGTAGTAAACTTGAGAGGGCTTTTTCCTTGACAGAATTTTGATGGCTATGAGAAATTTTTAAGGGGCAATTCAAGTTTATAACATAACCCATATGTTGGTGGATTGAATTTATCTTTTGAGATACTTTGCAATGTTATTGTTTTTAAGAATTTGTGGTCATTCATCGACATGTACACTCATGAGATCTGTGATATCTCTATCTCACAGATGGCGCTAACAATTCTTACCCTTGGCACAGTAGCAGCATGGTCCTTTTTTCTGAGCTGGGATTCCAACCAATTATTGATTCAGGTAAAAGCCTGCATAGATGATTTGTCGTTACATAGAATGTTCACAATAGGATGTAATTTTTCTTTTGATTCTGCATGATGATACACACTTCTGCTTAGATGATGCGTCACCAGCCATCATGGAACAATAAGGGATTGCAGGGAAGTTGATCTTAATGTAACCAATCAGCAATCCTTTTTGCCTTGCTATTTAGAATTTAGATGCCATGTTTATAGATGTATGGTGTATCAAAAAACATTTTTTTGGGATTATTTCCTTGACCAAATGGGTTCATTGCCGATTTGTTCTTCATATGAAAATCAGTTGCAAAGCATGGACAAACATGAGAATGAGCTATGAGTAACAACTCCTAACAAAAAGACCAAGTCTAATTTAAAAATAAGGTTCCTTGACTAAAATGAAAGTCATTGCCTTTTTTACTAACCTTTAGTCTCCATCTTGCATCGAGCAACCTTTTTCTGTCATGTATGCCTGAGATACCATACAAGATTTTATTTTGATTTCCCTTTCACATTCGTAAACTCTGAAGTATACATAGAGCCTGTAGATTAAGCCTCCAACATGCTGAGATCATACCACAGAGAGACATACATTAATCACAGCATCATAGATGAAGACTAACTTACTAGAAGATCATATCTGTTCTATACAAAATTGCTGCCAATCAACCTGGCTTTTGAAAAGATATGTGTGCAGACATTAATAAACACTGATGCTGTGGTAATTGCTAAACTTCAAGAATGGCTGGGAAACTTGAATGGAGAAATGAAAGCTGCGGCCAGAGGGTAATTACAAGGTTAATCCCATACCATACTTCCATCTTCATCCAGATGGAGAAAAGCTGTCAGATTATGGGAAGCCAAATAGAAAGGTGAGTGCAGTTTCTACAAGGATGTCATACGATGGATATTGATTAGAGGATCGAGAAACGTTGGGGGTTCTTGATGACCTGCCACAATCTTAGAAGGGAGATATCCGAATTTTGTCGTTTACCATACAGGACATTCTTTGTATCCTAAGAGACATGAGCGTGCTGAGAGGAGTCTTTCTGTACTTGTAGTTTCTCCTCCACTGTTTAGAAGTGTGATATGTTAACTAATTGGAGAGTTTTAGGATGATTGAAGTACGCAAAGAGAAGCTCCTTCTAGCGACTAAGTTATTTTCAAAGTGGTTTCGTAGGAGAGAGGGTATAACATATGCCTCCAATGAAAGTCTCTTGCTTTTATAAGCAGGGTAAGCAGCTACTCTTTAGCAATTTCTGGATAATAAATAGCCATCATTCAATTCAAGATTTCTCTATCATTGCAGGCATGACAAAATTTATGAGAGAAGGACCAGATGAATCAATCACAATCGATTCTCAAGCATAGATGATGATAGCACAAATCACTCAAGTCAATTTTATTTAAAACTAGTCAAGCTAGCATCAACCTTTACCTATTTTTGATAGTGCATCAAAAACACATCAAATATGGATCAAACACTTCAAGCACAGCATGAACCTTGTACCCTATTGTACTTTACTGTAATCAATCATAAATTACAAGAAATAGATCAACCATCACAAGTAGATTTGATTTTGCAAGATTGAAGTGAAAAAGTTAGTATTTCCTCATTACTTGATCAAAGATCATGTGGATGCATATAGGATCAGCTCGGTTCTTCATGTCAGAGGTTTTCCACTTCCATAAGTGTCTAACCCTAGGTGATTCATTGACTTTTGGTGTATCATTAATGACCAATCAATTACCACTGCCTAGATTCCCTATTTTTTAGGACTCGATTCTTGCCGCTAAAGAGTCACTAGACTTTAGCTTGCATTGCATGTGACACATATCCAAGAGTTAGCCAAATACATTAATCCCAGTGTACAGGTGGTTAGATGTGTCATCTACCAACCATACTGAGATATGACATGGGAAATTACAAATTAAAATTTGACAATTTTTATTGTCCTCAGACCCAAATCTAAAAGTTATGAAACATAAACAGAACTACTCTGAGATAATTGAGGTGTCATTGATAGTTGTAATGTCTCTAATAAATATTTCAGAAGATTAAAAACAAATAATAGACAAGTGTGGAATCAAAACTAAACTCTACCAACCAGAAATTGACCGATTTGGAAGAGCAAAAATAGGGTCATAACAAAGCAAATACGATAGAACAATACACATTCAAATAGCATAAATAATCAGACATAATAGAAGCTGAGAATAAAATCTGATTACATAACAGAATAGCATAGAAAATGTTCTAATAGGATGTGCTACAATCAATCGGGCATTGCGGAAAATGAGACTTCTGTTGTTTGCTACTAGAAACTCTCTCCTGTCCTACTGCTTATAGAGGCATCCTACAAACGTTAATTAGATTATTTATAAGAAGGATTATTCAGACTAACGTGCATGAGCAACGCATGATCTGTTGTCACTGTCACTGGTTGATCTGATAAATGTAGATACATCTTGGATTTGTACTTCCTTATCTTGGACCCTTTTTGTTACAAAGTGGTGTGCAACCTCGATGTGTTTACGTCTTGCATGGTGAAAAATTGGACTGCTTGCAAGACATTGGGAGGATTCATTATCACAATATGCTTTATCCATAGCTTCTTGTCCAGAGATCGCTCGGAATCGTGCTGACTGAGTGCCTCTTCGACAGTCGTCGGCTCCTGAACAAGGTAGGTTGCAGACTCATCGACATACCTCATAGGTGGTCTGTTAGCTCTTGATGATCTTTTGGGGAATATAGGAAGTTGATCATTTATCATGTGTAGTTGTTGAACCACAACATCATCATCGTCGGATTCGCCGTTGATATGATGTTCGTCGAAAAGTAGATGAGCTTGGACCTTCAATGGGAATAGTCGACTAAGGAACCTCGAAGTTCAATATGTCGGACGAGTCAGACAAGTCGGCTACATGGGCTTTGCCTTTCCCTTGAGGTCGATAAACTGATCTTCGATGAAGATAACATCCCGGCTAACGAATATCTTCGACTCAATAGGATGTAACAACTTGTAAGCTTGATCTGAAGTAGTGTAGCTAATGAAAATACATTTGATACTCTGGAAGTCGAGCTTCTTTCTGAGATCATGAGGAATCTGCGCATAAGCAGTACATCCAAAAACTCGTAAGTTTGATAAAGAAGGTTTGGCACCTGTCCAAACTTCGAATGGTGTTTTGTCTGAGAGACCTTTAGTAGGACATCTGTTCTGAATATAGGTTGCTGTTGAAACAGCTTCACCCAAAGGACTTCGGAAAGTGACGCATGTGATAACATGCACTTTGCCGATTTGACTAATGTTATGTTCTTTCTCTCAGCAAGACCATTTGACTGAGGCGAATAGGAGCTAATTTATTGTTGCTCAATGTCGTTGTTAAGGCAGTACTCCTTGAATTCGGTGGACATGTATTCTCCCCCGTTGTCGGACCTCAGTCCTTTGATTCGTTTGCCAGTTTGATTTTCTGCATGCTCTTTGAATTGTCCGAACTTGATGAAAAGCCTCTGATTTCTGCTTGATGAAGTTTAATAGCTGTTCTTCGAGAGAATTCGTCAATAAAGGGTAATGAAATACTTTGCATCTAGTAATAATGGAGTTTGCATAGGTCCACATATATTTGAATGAACAACATCTAACAAACCTTTTGTGCATGCCTATGACTCGATCTAAAAGGAATCCTAATCTGCTTTCCAAGGATGCAGTTATGACAGACAGGGAGATCTACTTTGCCAGAAGGATAGTCGAGAGCAAGTGCTAGGGATTGTCTGGACATGTTCGATACAGATGAATGATTTAGGTGTCCTAAGCGATGATGCCATAGTAATGCTTTATTGACAGAACAGAGGTTTTCAAGGCTTGACTAGAATCAGAATAACAATCTGTCAATCTTATAAGTATCCATATGCCTCTTGCCGAGTGCAAGGATGTTATTACTCCTATCGATAATTTTGCATTGATCAGACTCAAACTCCACCTTATGACCTAAATCTGTAGTTCTACTTACTGATAACAGATTTGTAGAGAGTTTAGGAACATACAAGACTTTTGACAGTAGTTTGAATTGATCATGCTGGAATTTTAATCTTACAGTACCTTCACCTTCGATAGTGTGAGTGCTATCATCACCAAGATGAACATACTTCTTTGTGCTGTAAGGCGTATAGGAATGGAAAATCTCACGATGATTGGTCATATGTTGAAGTAGCTCCAGAATCTAGAGACCAAGAATCATCTGAATTCGAGTTTTTGTCTTTGACCATAAAAAGCGCCTTCGTCATTTCGACTTTAGGAGATGTTGTAACTGTATTTACTTGTTGATCAGGTTGCTGGCTGCATTCTTCGCTTTGAGAATTTGGCAATCCTGGATCTCGTGGTTATTGTGCTTGCAATACCTGCAAAACATCTTCTTCTCCGACGAATTTGGATTCGATGATTGTTCTTGACTTTGAGTCTGTTTCTGATTCGATGCAGACTGCTTGGAAGCTTTTCTGCTTCTGTTATTTCAAACCCTTGTTGAAATATGCATGAGACGAAGAGGTAGACGAAGTGTCTTGACTTCTTCGATTATCTTCTTGTAGCAACATAGTAATGACTCTGGTAAGAGTTAAAATCTGAGTGTGTCATGATGATCATCACCCAGTTCTCATATGTAGAGGGCAGGCTTGAAAGCAATGTCATAATTGCATCTTGATCGTTTATGACTGATCCAACAGCGGCCATCTGTTGCAAGAGATTTTTAAACTGGTTAATATGATTTTGAAGAGAATCATTGTTCGACATCTTTGAGTGTCAAGAATTTCTTTCGAATATGTAACTTGGTAGTTACATCTCTCACATCATATAGGTGAACTCTTTCGAAGTTTTGGCTTCAGCTACGTGGCCAATCTGAGTATCTTGATATATTGAAGATAATAAGCGCGAAAACTTTACCTTCCTTCGATTTCCATTTCGAGTCTTCTATGTCGTCTTCAGGGATTCACTTCAATACATGTAACAACATCCCAGCAACTCGTTGGCGATTAGCAAGGTCTTCATCTTATATTTCCATAAATGATATTGGATCCATTCAGCTTCTGCGATAAGGACCCAGGCTTTACTTTGAGAATCCATCTGGAACTTTAGTCTGACGATTTTAAGAGAGATACTGTGCTGCGCTACAATTGGAAATCAATTCTCTGATACCTGAAACAAATTGATTCGAACTGAAGAATAATTTGATATCGCGAAAAATATCAAGTATAAGAGCTTGTGCTCTGATACAATATTAGGCCTTGAAGAATCAAGGCTCTGATACCAATGTTGGAAAGAGATGTGATGAAAAGATAGGTCGAATAGACTCGAATAAAAGGAATTCGAATGACAAGAAAGAAAACGTATCGTGTGCAGCGAATAAACTATCTTCTTCTTTCTCTAGGCATGACTACGCCTATCAATTTCGAACCAGGCAATAGTGATAGAAATCACGTTCGATCTTATAGTAATTAACTTTGAAATCATCAGTACTACAATGATTATATATCCAAACATTAAGCACTGAATTATCAGACAAATAATTAGTCGCGAAGAACTACAGAAATGCATACATTCTGAGACGAACCTAAACGCAATAAGAAGATAGTATTGATCCAGTATGAAAACGAAACATATGTAAATGAGTAAGCGGATCAAAGCCGTGTACTCTAAGCTATCTCTGAGCGGCTAAATATAAGTATGAATTAAGCGCAATGCTGATAAGTAGTAAGTGCAATAGCAATCTCTAATCAACTCTAAAGAAAGTTGAAAAAAAAGTGATAGGTTACAAGTTTGCTTTGCTACATTTTTAGATTGCACAAAGCATTGAATACCATTTAACGACCCTTGTACATATACACGCTATAGTTATGGGACCAGTATCCATGCACCTGGAAGATGTTCTAATGGATCTTTAAGTCTTGTTGAGGAATTCTCTACCAAGTCATAGCTAATTGCATCATGCAAGGTATTGTGTTCTTTAACACATATGGAACGAGCAATTACCAAAGCAACCTTAATCCAAAGTGAAAAAACTTAATCCTCATAAGTTTTGGCATCACATGATTCCGATCGTGATGTCAATGGCTAGGATGAGGACGACTCAGCTGGATCTAATTAGGTGTTTCAATATTGTAGCATGCATGTATGTGAAAGTTGCGCAAATTCCTCATGATCTCATGAAGAAGCTCGACTTCCAGAGTATCAAATGTACTTAGTTTGTAATATATCTCTGTACTCTCAACACTAGATTTTCAGCATGCAATCTGACTTTAATATCATTGAGAAGGCATGACGAGGAGTCACTAGTCTGACATACATGCGCTATGTACAATTGAATTCCCTAGATTTTGAAAATGTCTCTAGAGTATGGGGTGCATCTTGCTTGACTCACATCTTGCAATTGGCATCTTAGATCCTTGGAGTCTCGGAAAGGAAGATCCTCTACGATACCCTAACAGGATAAAAATCTTAAACCCATTGAGGCTGACAATTCTAAACTTCCTACACATTTGACTCATGACCTAACATACTAAACTTCCTATTGCTCGTAGTTTGCGTGCCTCCTTTTTTTGGGTTTTTTCATAAGGACATTCTGTGTTCCAAAACGATCTTGACAACAGTTTGTCATTTCAGTGCAACTTAGAATGCAAGCAACGCTTGCTTTAAAGCCACTCGAAGCACATAGGAATGTGCACTCTCCTCTTTGCTCCTAAAGCTTTATAGTTCCCGATTTCTTATTGTGAGAATTCTAGAGGTGTTTCTTGACTCACAAATGGTTTGAAGCACTTTCCATGCATCTTGAGCCGATTGACAAAAGCTCCCACCTCCTTGAGGAGCTCATTGAAAACATTCATTTTTGGGCAATGGAAAAAACATTCATTTTTAGGCAATGGAGGGCCAATCTTGTTCTCCTTTTGTACTTTGCTTGACCTTGAGCTTGTGAGGCTCCTGCCCATCTCCAAGGACTATTTTTGTAGTACAAGGGTTCCATCCTTAGTTTCCATATTGAATAGTTAGTGGATTTGAGGATTTGAGCCTCTCACTAGCCTCAAGTAAAAATGCTCCAATGGATGCCATTTGAGAACTAGTTCTTGTATCCAAAGATACACTTGAAAAATGCTTATTAGACTTGTCTTTGCTACTCTTAGTACACTTGGTTAAGTGCTTATTAGACTTGTCTTTGCTACTCTTAGTAACTCAATTCAAGTCTTTAAGGCTCAATGAGCAAGATTTATAAAGATTTAAGACCTTATATACAACCTCCACATAATTTCAATGTTTTCCAAAGTTTTTGAAATTGGACTCTTTGATTTTTGATCTTGATCAATGACACATTACTTCTTGCAAGAATTCAGTTCTCCTATTCTAGTGACTTTTTAGGGACTCCATAAAGACCCTAACACACTCTTGAGGCTGGATTAGATACTAATCAAGTTTATTGCAAGTCAATGTCCAATCTTCACTCTTTTGCATTTTCTAATCCAAAATTAGAACCTGTAAGCAATTGATATATGTCTAAGGAACATATCCAAATTCTCAAGTGAGTGACCCAAATTTAATGGTGAGGACAGATATAGAATCTTCCAAGGTCAAAAATCTTGAAGGGCATCTAGAACCTTCAAGAAAACCCTTCTATCTTGGGTCGCCTATAAATATTTTGATCATTCTTGGTTTTTGAGTCACAAATACAATAAAATGAAACTACATTGACCATAAATCACCTTAGCAACCCCAAATGTTTGATCTCTAACTCAAGTACCTCCAAGCATAGAAAGTAGCTCAATTTTGATCTCAAACAAGGTTCATGGATCGATGAATGCTTAACTTTGGCCCTGATACTATGACAAAATTTATGAGAGAAAGAACAAATAAATCAATTTTGATCAAAACTAGTCAAGCTAGAAGGCATTACTCTTGACCTATCTTGGCTAGAGCATTAAAAACACGTCAAGTATGGATGGAACACTTCAAGTGTGGCCTGAACCTTGTACCCTATTGTACTTTATTATAATCAATCATAAATTACAAGGAATACATCAAACATCACAAGTTGATACCCCACACAACTCAAGTTTGCAAGATTAAAGTGTGAACCTCAATGTTTGCTCATTACTTGATCGAATATCATGTGAATACATATAGGATAAGCTCAGATCTTCATATCAGAGGTGTTTCCACTGCCATAAGTGTTTAACCCTAAAGTCTAACCCGTACTTCAATGACTTTTGGTGAATCACTATTGACTAGTCACCTAACACTATGTAGATTCCCTATTTTTTAGGGAATCAATTCTTGTCACTAGAAGTTATTAAATTTTTGCTTACATAACATGTGACATACATCCAAGAGTCTCCAATATATATTGATTACAATGTACAAGTGGGGTAGAGGTCATGGTGTACCATCCATACCAAGACATGGAATAGCAATTTTTATGGATGGGCAACAAAAAGCTTAAAAAAGTTGACTTCGCCTACCCGTGACATATAGAGATTTTACATTATCTCTCTTACGTACCAGCATGTGCAGATGGACGTGCACTATTATTTCTTTTAATGAACTTATTATTGAGCCATCATCATAGTTCATGACTATGTTATGTTTTCCACAAGGCAGAATGAATATCAACTCCAAACCTTCCTTGATTTGTTTCAGCCCATTGAGCGTATGGTGCAGTTTATTAGGGAGCTTGCTGATGACCCTGTTTCATTTGTTGCCAAAGCTAAACCTCAACGAGCTAATCTTCGCCATATTGGAGAGGTATATTTGCAGCATCAACTTCATTGAGAAGGTACATTGGACTTTTTTTTACTCTATGTATACTAATATGATTGCTAAGGTCTTCCTCAGGTCATGGAAACAAAGTTACTAGAAGCAGCTCTAGTGAAAATTGCTAGTCTTAGCAAAGTGGCCCTTGGCAATGCTGGCATGGACATTCTCTCTGCGAATCTTAGAGGAGCAGAATTCAATCGTGAGTCCTTCGAGGCCATTTGAGATATGGTATTGCTTTGTTAGGAACTCATTAGATTTTTGTGCATGTTAAAATTGCATGACCAATGAAATACATATACACATTCTTAACAAGATTTCTTCTTTCACATTAAGTCTTATGTACCTTTGGTACTCTAAACACATCGCTGAAGAGCTCTCTCTCTCTCTCTCTCTCTCTCTCTCTCTCTCTCTCTCTCTCTCTCTTCGTCTCTAAAATGTCTGGCTTTTTTACTTATTTCCCTCTTATTTTGATATCAAATCAAAGCAAGCCCATAGATGTAGCATTTACCAACTAGGAACTTTTGGCATTATAAAGTTTATAAGGACCTAATGGATAACACGACTCCTCTCAAACCAAAAACATCAAAGACATTTTTTCCATCACTGTCGATTCTATTGCTGCCATCTTGCAATCTTTGAAGGAGAATCCCAAGCTACAAGGAGGGGAGCAAACTTGAAGGCAACCTGCAAGTAAACGATACAAAGGTGGCACATTTCAAATTTCAAAAATCCGCTTGAAAGCTCTCTATAGTCGGAAGTATCAAAATGCAAGGAAGAAAATGTTTGGGTCGATAAGGTCCAAAACTCTACACTAGAATGGAAAGTATACATAAGAGTACACTTTTTAGAAAAGTTTATGCACTCCATTTCCTTGCTCTTCCCACTCACAAATTGGGATTGGAGGGAACTCTCTAAGTAGAGCCGTATCAGCGCCTACTTTGCTTGGAGCTTGAATATAGTGAGGTTGGGCATTAATTTAGGTGGAAAAGTTTAGACTTGCTCCACAAAGGCAAGAGAAATAAACCACCAACTTGTAGTAGAACCTAGCACAAACAAACCATGGAACTATATAGCAAGAGGATGAAAACATCAATCTCCACCCCATTTCCTTGCTCTTCCCACTTACGCAGATTGTGTCTAAATGTGGAGTTGCAGTACTGCACTCCTACAAGAGTATTACAAAGTAGGATTTGCAAGTGTGAAATAGAAAGATCAAATGACAACCATTCTTCGCACATGTCCACCTATCAAGCAGCCAAACGAAGAAAGGAGAGAGCGTTTTACTTACCATCCACGTTATGAACTTTATTTAAGCTAGCAAAAAGCAAGAGTATACATGAAAGCAAAAAAAATGCACCACAGCCCTCCTCCATGGCTGATGTCGCTCCTCACTGCATCCTGAGACACCTCGTTGCATGGACTGTGCTGGGGCACACTACTCACATTGTCTTGCCTTGTTGGTCGCACACTCCTGATTTGAGGGTTTTATTGTCAATTGGGACTCTCAAGTAGACTTTCTCACCAGCGGAGAACTACACATCCCGTCTGTGTGGATCTGCATAATGCCTGGCTCGATTCTGGGACTGCCTAATGCTACGCTTAGCATGTTCTATCATCTGGTTTAGGTCTTCTAAAAAGTTTCTGGCTGCTTCAACTTTTTCTTGTTTAAACCCTATAGCTGTGGGTGAGCGTGGCTGGAAACCATACATCAGCGTAAATGGGCTGTATCCCGTAGCTGAATGTTTGGTATTGTTATAAGCAAACTCTAATATTGAGAGATACTCCTCCCAATTAGTTTGCTTTTTGCTGACGTATGCACGAAGCATATCCTCCAGCACCTGATTTACTCTTTTTGTTTGACCGTCCCGGTGGTACTCATATTAAGTTTAGTATGGAGATGATGGAATACTGCCCTCCAAAAATTTCCATTAAACTTATTGTCCCGGTCGCTGACTATGCCGGAAGGTAGAGCGTACAATTTAAATAGCCCATCCACAAACAACCTTGCTAACTCTGGAGCTCTAACGATTGTTTTGGTTGGAATAAAGTGAGCCATTTTGGTCAGACGGTCAACTGTGACCCATATAGCGTCATTACCCTTTTGTGTTTTAGGCAGGCCTACTATAAAATCCATGGAGATACTCTCTCATTTACCATCTGGTATATCTAAGGGCTGTAACAACCCTCCTGCCTTTAAAAGCCAGGATGGAAACTGGAAAAAGGTGGACAGACTTCTGATTCAAAGTGTCTTCCACCCTGGCTGGCTGAGCTGTGGATCTGCTTCTTTGGAAAAATCCAAGTTTGAAGCCCCACAAGTGCTCCAAATTCCCGGATTTATAGAAGAGACTGCTCGCTGATCTGCTTACAGACCTATGGCTCCGAAAATCGAGTAAAAGACCGAAAAAAGATGCAAGCAAATCTGAATTTGATGGCTCCCTGCCCTCGCTGGTTGGACAGCAACCTAACTGGTCAGAAACTCTCTGATTCAAGGCCAAAGGTGATTCTGAAAATCAGATTAGTGTTAAAGATCTCAACACCACAGTAGGGCAAACACTAACTGATCCACCCAACCTTGCCTACTCCCTTATATGGAGCAAGCCCCTCCTAGCCCAGTGTGAGGCCTGGTAGCATGCATACTGCCAAGTGTCAGCCACGTGACACTGACGTGGCCGACTGCACGTCGGGACCCAACGTGGGGCCCTATCCTGCTGGCAGTGTCCCTAGGCTGTGTTAGGCCCGTCATGGCTATGGACCGTGCCGGGGCACACTACTCACACTGTCTTTTGCCCTGTTGGTCGTATACGCTGGACACGACCCTGACTGTGGTATCTGACCTCCTGTGTTCTCTAGGGTTCGGCACTTGTTACGTGCTCGTAACACCTATTGACTTTACTCACAAATGAGCTCAAAAGACAAAAATACATAGGATTTGAACTATTTATAGTATATAAGCCTAATCAGCTTTGATCAATAAAGAGACTTTTTTTTTTATCTTCATCAAAATGTAGTACCGAAGTAGGCTGAGGTGGTCTATGCGAAAGATCATTATGGAATCTACAAACGATCAATCGTATAGTTTTATACTAACATTTTGATAGGCTATCTATCAGTCAGAATCACAAGAGCTGAAGGGAAATAACACATTGACAAGCTGCATTCAAAACTGAAAGAAAAGGCAGTACATATAGTTAAGCACTCATTTTTAGGAGTTACTGTTGGACATTGCTGGTGAGGAAATTTGTCAGGAAAAGCGTGGATAAGATATTGCTTACGTAAAAGTTGAGGCTTTATTTGTTGATGGTGATCAGCAGCCAGATTTTCAATGATAACCATATGGGTTTGGTGGCCATTCTTGATAACCTTGTTCATTGACAACTAATTGGGTAGTAAGAAGAAGGCAGTTCCACCAACAAGCCAATGCTGCAACCACCCTTCAAGCACCTCAAACTCAAGAAGAAGATGAAGCTGCCTTTATGACCACAGCTGGAGAACTCCAAGATGACAATTCTTGGTATTTAGACTCGGGAGCAATACAACATACGACTCACCATCGCACCATTGAGCGCGTGCGACCTATTGGCCTCTCTTCTCTTTCTCCTTGCTTCCAAGGTTTTAGCTATGGCCGATTTCGATCTGATGGTACTCCTAAACAGCTTTGTGGCTGTACACAGGCTTTTACATACAGGCTTGCTCAACTCCAGCATCCAGCTCCATGCTTTTATAGTTCTGAAAAAAAACCACTATGGAGAAAGATCCTCAGTTTTCCATGTTAAAACGCTAGCTGTCAATTTTCTAGCATTCTTGGGTTTTGCTCCACCTTCCTTTGAGCTTCCTCTTGCAGTTCTTGGCTTCACTGAGGTCGCCCTGGTACTGGCATTCCAGTGGAACCGTCGGCATGTGATTTGGTGCAATATTGACTACACACAGCCTGCTTCCGTAGGAAAACCACACTTGCTTTGAAAAACTGAGAAATTTCTCAAATTTCTCAGATTCCACCGAATTTCATCTTGTAATTGCCTTGGCTCTGTGATAGTGCCCTGAAATAAAACTTTGTGCTTTATGGTTTCTCAAAATCGAATTGACAGCCTATTTAGCCAACCATAACAGTTCTTCGAATCCTCCTAGAATTCAACTTCTGATAGCTGGAAAACTACAACCAACCAGGCTCTGATACCACGTAAATGATCAATCCTGTAGTTTCACACTAACAATCTAACAAGCTATCCATCAGTTAGAATCATGAGCTGAAGGAAAATAACACACTGAGCCCCAAGCAAACATTGCATGGTTAAGACAGTACATTTGGTAAGCACTAATTTTTAGGGGGTATCGCTGCATGGCAAACCCGTCTCTGTTACCAGACAACTGTCCTGACTCACCGACTCAAGTGTCGTTGACGTGGCGCTCGTCACTATGGCATGCACTGAAAAATTTAAAAACTGCTATTTATAGTATGACAATCATGGACTAGAAGTGACTGGAAATGAACTGGGCATATTATTCTAACAAAAACATTACTCACTTTTAAAGTTGCCTTGGAATTGCACTGCCTGAGATTCCCGTACTGATTAAAGGAAAACATGTGACTCCAAGCCCATCATCTTTGAATGTGAAAAAACTTCCTACATCTCAAAGCTCACTGGATAGTCAGAAATAAACATCCTTGAAATGTTTGTCCTTATTTTTTGAAGTAAGAATTGTGACAGCTTTCAGATTTCAGAAATTGGTGGAAGAAGGCAGAGCTAGCCATTGTATTGAGAAGAATGAAGTTCTTGGGTACCATGTGACTGTAATGGCAAGCTGCTCCTTGATTTTGATTCATCTCATGAATTACTAAATCGCATCCAGCTTAGAATCTTGTACATTTATGCTGCACCTACAAGTTTCTCCGTGTGTTGAACAACCAGCATCCAATCTGTTCATGCTTTTGGGAAATAATGTTCTTGGGAGCCTGATTTCCCAGAGATAATCAGCAGAAGCATAAATAAGCTGAAAATTGAAATGCTTGAAAGATACAAGGTGTGCCTATGTGCATGCTGCAGAAGCATGACTTTAGGACAATGTTTGATATAAGTCTTCTAATCGATTTTAAGTAGCATCACTACACACAGAAAAGCTATCTTGACGTTGGTGAGAATTTCTAGACAATCAACATCAACAATATTTAGAATCCTTTTTTGTCACCAATGACAAGATTGCAGATAAAAAACTGGTGACTCCATTGCATTGATGTAAACAGTGAATCATAAGTGCAATTCCAAATGCTGCCTTCTCACCAAGGCCTAAACACAAGCTCCCTCATTTTTACCAATGACAGTAATACTCATGTTTATCATTATGTTTCTCATTCTGATAGGCTATTATTTGTCGACATGCAAAACTTTGAAAATCTCAGACGCTACAAACACATCTTTCAGAAAGTATGAGATTGTTGCATAGGTTCAAAGAACTTGAGTGATTGCATGAAGATATTGAGATGTTTACTAATGAATCTTCCTGAAGTTCATAGTGAGCCATTGTTCTTACATGGCATCCACAGATGTGGCATATTTCCAACAATCCACTAACCTTTCCTACCTGCTTGCAGCCATGATACCTGGCAAAAAAGTGACAGCATGTTTTGGTTTTTGTGATATAAGAAATTTCACAGATGCTACTGAGTGTCTTCAAGAAGATGTGATGATGTTCGTCAACAAAATTGCTGATGTGATACATAACAAAGTTGTGCTGCATCATGGTTTTCCCAACAAGAACATTGGTGATGCTTTCCTTATTGTCTGGAAAAAGACTATTTCAGATACAGCCAACAAGGTGCATAAGTACACCTCACAAATCAATAAGCTCACTTTATTGTTATGAAGTTAGTCACTGCACTGGATTTCTATTTTTTAATTCTCAGACACAGCCAAACAACAGGAAATATGCCATTCATGATATTGGGAACTTAATGAGTCTCAAAATATCAATCTACTCTCAAACTTTTGATTTCTTATTTCAACTCTAAATTTGTAACTTTAAAAGTTAGTAATCATAAGAAATCACAAAGGATGATATCGTCATGGCATGTTCATTTTAAAATAGACAAAAATCAGGTTGGAAGTAGTTCGGACTGACTTTTGGAATGAGAACAATTATCAAGATTCTTACAATTGAGGCTGAACCAATAAAAAAATTGCAGTAGCACATAGAACGCATGGAGTTGGAGCTAGTGCAACCATCTCGGGATATTGCAAGAACTACCCACTCCTAACTTGAACTTGTCAACGAATATTGTTATCAATGTATGCGAAGGGGATTCCACCCCAGCTGGCATGTAGTACACCATCTGATACTAAGACTAGTGGCACTATGATTCTTAGTATGTGCTGTTTTTTACTGTATAGACAATTTGGATGTATACTGTTTGTTTTAGGTGCGATTTCAATTGGTTTCCTGGGTAAGGATGGTGTCAGATTCATTGGCCAGCAAGTGTTATTGCAGAAGCACGTGCCAGACAATCTACGCCTGGCAAGTGCTGGTGCGGGAATGACATACCTCCACCATTTCCTGGCTAGCTATTTAAAATCGTGAATAGTTGCTGTTATCTTAGAAGACTCTCGCTCGGATGGCGGACATCATTGAGCAAATCTGCTTTTGTCTTAGCCTGTTGTAAAGAAGACCTAAAATGCAAGAGAGAATTGACAGACTATCGTTATAATGTAAATCTTGTACATATTCTCGAGTTGCTTTGATATTGCAAATAGGTAAAAGGGTCCATAGAAAATGGAAGGAATCTATGTAAGAATCTCAAATTATCCATATTTTTGTCTCTGAGTTTTCTTTGAAAAGTTAGCCCGCACATATGGATTTTAATCAAAGGGTTGTGAATTCTTGAATATCCATCGGAGCTGAATGAAATACAAACAACCTGATAGAAATAATATAATAGAAACAACAGTGACAAAAAACTCTAGATCTTTCAAAGGTAGCCGGACTCATAGCCATAGCCTTCTTCAACTGTTCAAGTGTTGTGTTTGAACTTCTCACATATTTTAGGGGAATGATTAGCAGGAGAACAGAGAAAGCCGCCGTCATGTGTAGGGGGAACGAGGAATACTGCCATTGCGATTTTACCTGGCCTTCCAATTTTGACCGGTGGTTCAGTTCTGGGATTTGGAGGTAGAGGCTCTCTATATAACTGCAAGTAGGAAACCCGATCTTGGAGTCCGGGAAATATGCTACCACCCAATGTCGTGATGCCAATTAAATGAAAGACATATGTTGTGTGATCTGCGAATATCTCTATTAATCCTGGAAAGGTATTAGGCAGGGCCTCTACCTCTGGGGAGGCGTGTACTGGAACTTTTTTTACCACACCTAAGAAACAGCACACGGGATAGAGCACGTCCAGAGCTTGCTACTTGAATAGAAATAGCACCATTGTTCATATTGTCTTTAGAATATACCTTGGTTTGCATGCCTTTGTCAGAGTATCCCCATTGACATAAATCTTCCCATGATTTGAGCTGTGCCTCTTAGCGGAAATAATTAAAGTCGTGTTGCAAGCCAAGGAATTCATAATCAATATGGTGCCTGAAGTAGTTTTATTGAGGCAAATGTGATTGTATTAGAAGAAAAGCAATGTTTTGTTCTCTATTTCTCAGGTATTCACATACAGTTATTATCTGTTAAAGTTTTTTTTTTAGCTTGAGAGAAGGCTGATAAGATGCTTATTATCTTGTATATTAGCAGAGGATTAACTTGCAACTTAAGAATGTTGTAGAGCTTGTTATTTCTGACTAGAAATAGTTCCGAAGAATATGATCATTTCTGCAGTCAAAAGGAAGGTCATTTGCAGACTGTGCTTTGAAGTCGTTCATAGACATCATTCAAACCTTGGAAACTTCTCAGACTATAAAAGACTTTTCAATGCACCCTTCTATTCAACAACGCATGCCAGGCAGGTTTACTCCCTCAAATGTTTCCTCCTAATGCGCATGCACTATATTTTTCAATAAAATGGAAGCAGATTTTGGAACACAATCTGAAGTTCAAGGGTGGCTTTTCTATCCCCAATAGCGACATTTTATTCTATTTAATTAGTGTGGCATGGTTCTGTTGCTACTTAATAGAGTGCATCTTGGATAGCTTCTTGAATTCCACAATTCTAAGGTGTCAAAATCATGTCAATCTAAAATTGTAAGAATAAAAAAGTTTCTACACAAAGAAAGTTTGTGGTAAAACCCTTGTTATCACTGTTATTTCTGCCTCCAGCAGGATATAGAATCCATATGGGCTTTGGACTCCATGTTGGATGGGCGATCGAAGGTGCAATTGGCTCCTCCCACAAAGTTGATCCATCTTACTTGTCTCCTCATGTGAACCTAGCATCAAGACTTGAAGCTGCAACAAAGCAATATGGGGTAATGCTTCTGATATCGGAAACAGTTGTTGCTAACTTGACCATGAGTAGCCTTCGTAAACCTTGCAGAAAGCTCGACCATGTGACTGTAAAAGGAAGTGTGGAACGTCTCACTTTATACACATTTGATATGCCACTATTCCAGCAGGACCTCAAGGTAGACCTTGCTGATTACAGAAATGTGTTTGAGGCAGCTGTTGATAGCTACATTGGTGGCAACTGGCACAAAGCTGTAGAAATATTCCAGGACTGCATGCAAATGTGGCCCTCTGATAGACCTCCAAGAGTGCTTCTTGCTTTCATGGCCACTCACAAGAATATGGTACCTGCTAATTGGAAAGGATATAGAGAGCTTACGGAAAAGTGAATCTAGAATACTCTCCACTAAGTTTGTCCATCATTTATTGATTATCACCATCTCCATTTATATATCTTGATGTCATTGCACATACAAGAGCCCTAGTTGAATATGATACACATCAATCTCTTCTGTAGTTGCTAGGCAAAGATGCTCATCCTTTTAAAGGAAAGCATGCAAGATAAGAGTTTGCTATCATGAACAAACCATAGCCCACATAGTCCATTCAGCTCTTGCATGTAAAAAGCAAAGAATGGCAAGAACGTGATATTTCAACATTGAACATTTTGGCTTGTGGATAATCAGTTCTCTAAGAATAATCTTATGTCTAGAAAATGTATGTAGCTATCTATGAAAAGTTATCCGCAATCCTTTTCGAAGTGTTGCTATGATTGACTATTTGTTGCAAAATTTGTTCTTTTGATTGCCAATAAGAAGATCAATGAAAGAACTTGTGGGGTTATAGCATTTGACAAGTTATTTCACAATTGCATGTTATTGTGAACCTCCTAACTCGAAATCTCGCCTATCAAAAGATAGGCTTTATTGTTACGGTTAGGCTTTGTTGGTCTCTACTGGCTGGCTGAAAGTTTTTATTCAATTTACACATGCTATGCACCCAGCTTGTTTGAATGTTTTTTTACCAAGAGTTGTTTTTGGCTCAGAGCATAATTGAGAACTTTAGCTTTGATAAGTCGAGAGCAAACCATCCATCGAGCTTGGTGGTTTTGTATATTCTGTCACATCGGAGTGGTGCAGCTTCAAACCAATTATGGCTATCTCATCGAGGCCATCAGGGATCCTGTAGTGCAAGCTGGATCTCAAGGAGCGTATCGCCTCTTACCTGCTGCATCGAATTGTTGAATCGCATAGAGAATTCGTAGCTGGTTTAGTTGATTGTAGGATTGAGGCCAATACTTGACTTGGGCTTGAGGCCTATCGTGATGAATTTGAGATTTGCGCACCATTGTAAGCCAAACACCAACTGCAAGTTTGCAGTCGACCACTTTTATCAACATTATCTGCCTCTGTTGGAGAGTAAAGCACAGGGGCTCAAACCTGAAGATGCGCTAACGACATATGCACTAGGCGACAGCTCACAACAAAGGAGCACCTCACATAGTCGTCGTCGTATCCGCAGAGAGACCGTTTCACCCTACTTGCTTCCCGTGTCACAATGACGCACTCAGCAACCAATTCCAGCAACTGCTATAACTCTTGCTGCTATTCACATTGGACCTACCCTTTCCTCGGACACTGCCATGCCTATTGCCTTCGCTTCCACATCCATGGCCTCCGTTACCATTAGGTCCACTATCGTGGCCGCAGAAGTGCACTCTGTTTCACCCCCCAGATCTCTAGTCACCCCCCAACCTGCTGCACTTTCACCTACAACACAACTTTTTATGGATATGATCGATGACTCCAATCCCCTTGAGGTAGATATTCAATTTATCGTGCCTCAGAGCCCTCCACCTTTCCAAGCTACCTCCCTTGGAGTGGGATTCAATCAGTTTTCCGATTATGAGAAGCAACAGGCGTCACACATGATACACTAGTGTCCCAACAAGCTAGTATTCAAGTACTGGATAACCTGTCCATACCATTCGGAACCCGTTCACCAAAAATACACTAAGCTACTGTTTTGGATGGGTTTGAGGAGGAAGATATTTTTGAAGAAGAAGACTCCCAAGCTTATCTTCAGTTAAGAGTTGCACAAGCGGGTCAGACATCTACATCAACAGTTGTTCCTCTTCATTCTTAGGAAATCATGGGCATTCACATGCAGCTAGGCCTATCTCTCTGTAGGAAATCAACTATCTGGTCCACAAAGTTGATTATTTCAAAGCAACTTTGGTGGGATTTCAGAGCAAGTTTGATGGTTATAAGCTGATGGCAACGCAAGAGCCGGCAAAGGCAAAAGAGATCATAAAGTGCTATGAGCAAGCAATTGCGGTAACCATTGAAACCACACCTCAGATTTCGTTATCCGACATACAAGTTTCTCACCGCAACAATTTGATCAAGGTCAAGGTGGAGATGCGGGACATCATCTCGAGGATGTGCAAGATCCAGGGCAAGCAGAAGACGTTCCAACGGTTCAGCAGGTTTTAGAAGCTGGACCATATATAAGAAAATTTTAAGGGCTTTCAAGTGACCAATGACAGTCGACGAAGAGATTTTGGAATTCCTATCTCAATATCTTATGAATCGTCTCGTGGCAGCTAGGTTCTTAAATTCAAAACGCCAGAGTTGAAAAGGGAAAAGAAGTGAAAAAATTTCCCACACTTGGTGATTAGCCCAAGTGGCGGTTAATTGCTTTTGAGGCAATCAGAAGTTATGCAGCCAACCCTTGACAGCTCTGGGTGGACCCGTATTACGTTTCGATGTCAAGACGAAAAAAGTGGGCGGAGTGTGGCACTCCTTTATCCCAAATAACACAGCACACTCGCAATTGGCCAATAATCTATCAAAAATTAACTGGACCATTGTTGTGAATTTCCATCGTGCGCTTCAGAGTTATGCAATTGAGTACCTGTCATCACCAGATCTAACTGTCATACAATCCACGATGTATGCACAAGATTTAACATTTCTGGCACTCGATTCTAATCTGTCGTTAGTGTCCTGGCAAGTCAAGAATCATTTACCATTGGCGAGGCTTTATTATTGAGCTTCAATGATCGGTGGATCATGGAAAAGCAAATTCGTCATTTGGACAATGTCCAATTGGATCGAAGGGGCACATAGTTGTTTTTTGTCACACTCGTGGGACCAAAATCTTGCACGGTTGGATTTCATGGAAAAAGTAACATCTCATCTCATCAAGATCCATCGTGAAGTGAGTAAGAGTTCTCAATAAAGTGATGTCTGCAGGTGCTGTGGAACCATCACCAATTTTGTTGGGGATACTATTGGGGCTTGGCGGGATATCAACACATCATGTACACATATTAGATTGATCTAGATTAGGAAATAAGTGTGAGGGAATCGGCACCCTGCGTGTGTAAGTCCACCAACCCAGTGATCACATTGTTATTTGATCAAATAGATAGTAATAAAGAGACTTTTAGGCTATTTATGTGAGTAAATAAGTTTAGAGGCCTAAAAGTCAAGTTTGTGATTGGAGGTCCATGTTCTAAATCCAAATTTGCATAATATGGGAGGTAGAAATTGGCCAATAGCCATTGAGACCAAGTGCCCAAAATCCACTATAAATAGTCGTACATTGTATTTCATTTTTCATGTTCAATCAAAGGTGGAACCTCTACCATTTTGGAATTTGGATGTCCTTGCTTTTCCTCTTCTTCCATCTCTCATATGATTTTGCTATTTCCATATCTGTTGGGTTTGATAATTGTTGCTCTATTGAGAGAGAGAGAGAGAGAGAGAGAGAGAGAGAGAGAGAGAGAGAGAGAGAGAGAGAGAGAGAGAGAGAGTATGATTTTGCTATTTCCATATCTATTGGGTTTGATAATTGTTGCTCTGTTGAGAGAGAGAGAGAGAGAGAGAGAAAGAGAGAGAGAGAGAGAGAGAGAACGTAGGCTGTCATGGATAAAAGACGATTTTTGACTGTCGATTGGGCCACGTGTGCCCTAAGTCTTCAATGACAGACAGTTGAAGGGCGCAGTTGAAGGGTGATCGGCAGTTTTGTAGAACTTTTCAGAAAAGAGTAGAGAGAGAAAAATCTAGAAGTTTTCTATAGAGAGAAAAGGATATATATATGCGTAGAGAAAGAGAGAGCGCATGGGAGCCAGCCGGATCAGGGTGAGGGAGAGAGGCTTTTCAAAAAAAATTAGGGCTTTTTTAGGGTTACACTTTTTTTTAGGATTTTAGAATGAGAAATAGCCAGAGAGAGAGAGAGAGAGAGAGAGAGAGAGAGTAGGGTTAACAGATGTTAGTGTTGGGTCATCATTGAAGCATGCTTAATATTATGAACTTAAGTTGTATTATCATGGGAACAAACCTCCATGTGACATATTAGAATCCTCTTCATATCTTAATTGCTTTGCATGTGCTTAGAATTAGGGTTTGAGGGTGGACAAGGAATTTCCCTACATGAACCATTATGATGAAAGCTATTTATCAGACGACCATCTTTTCATAAATAACACAATGCTATAATTATGCCTCAACTATATGGTTTACTTGCATGTCCAATCATGATCATGGCCCAACGGACACAAGTTTTCTTGCTTTAAGTGCAAAAATAGAATGGAAAGAGTTCAGAATTGAGGATGATTACCAAGCCACAATGTCTTGTCTTAAACATTCTTAGATGGGGATAACAACCCAAATGACATCAATAGAGCCACATTGTACTACACATAGAATTGGGTTTGAGCTAAATGCATGCTAGAGCTAAACTCCATACTGCAAGCCTCAAATCGTTACACCATTTAGCTTACACCTTAGAATTGCATTATAATACAAGCAATTTGTTGTTGTTGGCTAAACGTGAGCCAAGATAAAGATGTGCCATTCACAATAAGAAGAGAAGTGTTGAATGAATAACATTCTGATGTGAAGAACAAAAACTATGTTAGTTGGCTATCTTTGATGGTTATTCGAGCAAGAAAACGGCAAATGAAGAGCTCATCAAGATAACACAAGATACAACACATGCAACTAAAAATCACTTTTTTTTTTCATGTTCATGCAAACTTATGTAGAGTCTTCAAGAAACTTCCTTGTTCACACTATTTCTCTTGTGCAAGTTCATTCTTTACTACGTATGTAGTCCCCTACCACTTATACACTCACGTCCACTAACTAGCTTACCTAGTTTCCTACTGAACTAACCAACTTATCAAAATGGATATTGATGTCTACCCAACACCTCCTCTCGATATGACATATGGCTTTCTTATTCCTATTGCTACTCTACATTGCTCAAACTATTTGTTGATTAATGCATTGGTGATGAAGTTTGCTTAGCATGGAATTTGTTGGACAATAACAGAGTTTTATTTTAACACCCTTGACCTTTTTTCAAATGAAGTGGTAATACATCTATGTGCTTTGCTTGTGAAAAATATATTATTGTATAATGCAACACATCCATGGTTGCCATTATGTATTGTTATTGCATTGCCCTCGTTCTCACCCAAATTTGCAGATGACTACTTCAATCTATCACCTCTCTTGCAACACATGTCATAACTATATACTTTGCTTTTGTTTTTGATAATGCTACAGTCTTGTTTTGAACTACACCATGTGATTGCTCCTCCAATAAGAAAAACATATCCTATTCTAGATTTTCTATTATCCAAATACCTCATTTGCAATGTATGTTATGTTATTCCCAAATTCATTGTCCCATTTAGGTAGCGAAATATCATTTTAACAGCCATCAAATTTGATTGACCAAGGTTGCTCATGTAGCTGCTTAAGAAGCTATGCAATATTAGGCCTACTTCCAGTCATTGCATACATAAGGCTCTCTATCACATTCTTATAAGATATTGTCATCATAATTCTCCTTTCCTCGAGATTTTTGGGGCACATCTCTTCTAACATTTTCATTGCTACTTCCAAGGGGTTGACACAGGCTTACAATCCAACATATTGAAGCCCTCTAAAATTTCTTCAATGTATTTAATCCATAATTTTTGTTATGCCATGTTCTTTTTCACCTATATTCCTAGACAATACTTTAGCTCCCCAATATCTTTCATATCAAAAATTTAGTCCATATGTAGTTTAAATGCATTTAAGTTTACAAGATTGCTAATAGCTAGAACTAGATCATCAACAAGTTCAAATTTTAGCAAACATGATTATAGATTGACATAGGAGGAATCAACTCAAGCACCATAGATTGATTTTCAAAAACCAAAGAGTTTATGCACACTATGTACTTTTTCTCTCTAGAAAGACTATATACATGCTACATTTTTTGTGGTGACTTTTGCACGACCCGGATTGTCGCTTATGGGATGTGTGTCTTGTTGACTACTAACAGTCGTTGTATACAACCGGTCCTTATTGGACCTCAAACACAATAAGTCTACTTTTACACTAACGTTCTCTCTAAAAGTAGACTTACTTTTCAAACACTCATATAGCATGCTAAAGTTAAACAACTTCAAACATAGAAAACTTTTATCTAAATTTATCAAACGTTTCTCTCACAAGTGGCTCTAAAAAAAGGGGTCGACTAGGTGCTCATCTTTACGACAATGAACGACATCAATCTTCGTATTCTACATCCTTTTTTGAATGAAATGGTAATGGATCTTGATATGTTTCATCCTAGTGTGATAGACCAAATTTCTAGTCAATTGAATGCCACTATGATTGTTACTATATAAGGTGGTTGGTTTTTCCTTTCCAAACCAATTTCCTTCGTGATTTTCCTTAACCAACTGGCTTCCTAAGTTGTGCTACACATTGCCTTATACTCGACTTTTGTTACAGATAAAACGACTACATTTTGCTTTTTACTAGACCAACAAAGGCAACTATCACCAAACTAAAATACATAATTTATGGATGATCATCGATCATCATAGTTGCCTCCCCAATTACATTAATAGCCTCAAATCTCAGGTGAATTCTCCTCCCTCCTATATACTAGAACATGATTAGAGGTCATTTAGTTGTTTTTCAATATATTTCAATAAGTGTTGACTCACAATACCAACAACACAACATCTAGTCATGGTGAGATAAACCAAGCTTCCTACAAGGTGCCTATACAAGGTGGCATCAAATGGCTAAGAGTCACCAAACTTAGAAAGATTTTAACCTTGCTCAATAGGAGTATTCATTGGCTTATAATTGTGAAAAATAGTCAAAAATCTATCTTGGTTATTTTATGATTTTATGTTTGTGAGTACATTTCACATGTGTGGAGCATGTTCCCATATGCATAAAATAGTTAGAAATAGTTTATAATGTTGACTTTAGGGGTATCATAAAGATTGCTAGTAAAGCATCTTAATGTCACTAGGTGATAGGGCCAATTTTGGCTTTAGAGGTCAAATGGTCAAGTACACATGTTTTGTCATGATTAGGCCAAAATTCAATTGTGATGCAACTCAAGCTAGCTAGGTTGCTTACACATGTCAATTTTAGGTTTGATGAGTGATGCACCCTATGTGGTGGCAAAAGTCAAAGGGTCCAATCACAAGAGAGAGATGTGTTGTAAGGGTCCAATCAAAAGTGAGGGATGTTGTATCACACATCCAATAGGATTAGAGAAGCTATGTTTAAGGGGTCCAATAAGAATCAAGCATGGATCTCCATGAGTTTCTATATGTACTCTCATTCCCTTCATTAATGTATGAGAGATCTATGAGTTTTTGAGTCAATTTGGAGATTTGCCAATTTTGCTTGTACTGTTTTCTCTCTCTAGATGAGCCCAAAAGTGGTATTTTCTCTCTCTACCCAAGGAGAGGAGCTTGTTGGAACTTGGTTTATTTCATGAAGTCTTCCACATGTGTGAAACACCTTTTGGTAATGAATGAATACATGTAGAATGGTCTTTTTGCCTTAGATCTTGTCGTTGACCTTGGATTTCAATCAATAGGTGATCTATAGTGCATGAGCCACAAGCTTAGGAGATCAATTTCACACATTAGGACATTCTCACATGTGTGAATTTTCACATGGTATCAGAGCCTACCTAAGTATTTGATGCATGTTTCATCCAAAGTTTCAAAAATTCATGAAAATCAAGATCTAGTGAGTGTTGATTACATCTCTCATGCTATCTCAAGGAAATTTGGATCAAGATGGTTCATTATCATAATGATTGAATCATTTCAGGTACTGTAAGAATTGAGAACACTCCAAGTCCTATGTTTCATAAACAATTCTTTTTTCGATTCTTTGGTAAAAATATCAGCTACACATTCCTTTGAAAAAACATGTTGAAGTTGCACCACTTTTTTCATGACTTGCTCCCTCACAAAGTGATATGCCACCTCAATATGGTTGCTCCTAGCATGAAAGATAGGATTGGTTGTCAACTTTTGGGCTGATAGCTTGTCACAAAAGACAATTGGACTCTCTGAAAAATCCAGCAAGTGAAGATCCTTGATCATTCTCTTGATCCATACCATCTCCTTTTGTGCAATGTGTAAGTGCTTTGTACTTGGCCTCACTAGATGACAATGAGATAGTGGCTTGTTTCTTCGACATCCATGATATAGCTCCATCACCTATGAAAATACAATGAGCACTTCTGGATTTCCTATCCATTTTATCTCCAGTAAAGTCCAAATTTAAAATTCCAAACAATTTAGGTGATGATCCCTAATACAATATGCCAAAATCTTGAGTTCCCATCATGTATCTCAAAACTCGTTTTCCTAGCTTCCAATGCTCTTCACTAGGATCTTGCATAAATTGGCTTAATCTACCAACACAATAGCTTAGATCTGGTCTTGTGATGGTTAGATAGATAAGTGAACCAACTAGCTTTATATAGAGAGTAATGTCCTTGAAGGATCTTTCATTACCTCTTATAGTTAGCTTTACATTTGACCCCATAGGTGAATGATCATACTTATTCATAACAAAGCCTTGAGAGAGTAAAAAAGTGTTAAGTTTAGCATACCAACTCCTTGGTGCTTGCTTAAGGCCATACAAATTCTTTTGTCGAAGACACACATGATTTGGCTTTGTAGGTGAAATGTAGCTCTCGAGTTGCTCCATGTACATTCCTCGTCAAGATCACCATTCAAAAAAGCATTTGTGATATCCAATTGCCATATATCCCATCCATAAAGAGTAGCAAGAGAGATGATGACCCGAATGCTTACCATCTTTGCCACCATGTTCTTGAGCATATCCTTTTGCCACCAACCTTGCCTTATGCTTATTGATAGATCCATCGTGGTTTATCTTCATCTTGAAGATCCATTTACATCCAATAGCTTTCTTGTCCTTTGGTAACTCCACCAATCTCCATGTTTCATTCTTCACAAGAGCTTGATACTCAAGATCGATTACTTGGATCCACTCCTCCTTGTTCCTTGCTTCATCTACACAAGTAGGTTCATCAAAAGAGGTTAGAAAAGCAAAATGTGTACCTCTAACAACTTGCTTATCTTTTTCATCATATGTGAGCCTTGAAGGTGTTTGCCTTTGCCTTGATATCCTAGCAATGAATCAAGCAAATGATGGTGTAGTAGGACGAGTTTGGCCTCTTTATATAAGGCTTAGGACCACCTATGCATATAGCAATGCAATGTCCCAACTTCCCTATACATAGATCCATCGAGAATAGAGTCTCTATGCATGGATCCTCTATTCATAGAATTGCTATTAATATTCTACACATGCATATACGGTCCCAAACCTTGTACTAACTCCAATTAGTGTGTCTGGTCCTCACAAGGTTATTAATTACTTGCAGGTCATGTCCAGTATGTGAAAGTACTTTACTTTAGGACCATAAATGGATCTACAAAAGATCCACAAGAGTGATTGGATGCTTGCTTAACAATCTATCAAAAAACTAGACACAAAAAAGTTGATCTAGATTGGCAATTTGACAAACAACAAGCATTAACAATCAAAAGCATTGATAAACATTGAAATCCGAGCCCACACGTGTGTACTACAGGCTGTAGTACGGCCTTCAACCTAAGAAACAAGTAGAAATTGATTTGGTTTCATTTGGATCACAAAAACTCAATGTACATAGTGAACTAGCTTGAGATTGCCAATGAGCTCCAAAAATTTTCTATCTTCTCACTATGGAGAGAGGGAATACATAGCAAATTCGACTTCCTTCTTGAAGTTAGGTGGATTTCCAGCATGTAATAAGGAAGTTAACTCACTCTCCTTGACCTAAAATGAAACCCTAGTCTATTTCCTAGAGTTATGCTTGGTAGGTAGCTAGTTGGTCAAATTTTCACCTTAAACTTAGGTGTAGGTCCTATAAAGTAGGGATGACCACCAAATAGACATGACCAACTCTCTTGACTTGACCTAACCTACATTAGGATGGGTTTACCATGTGGCATCATGGCCTCACATGTGTGGGACGCACTTGTGTACACAATTTACACTATTCTACATGGTTTTTGATCAAGCTAGATTTGCCAATTTTTGGCAATTCTTCACACTCCTCAAATTTAGCTTGATCTATTTACAACTCTCTTGATAGATCAATGAAAGCTTTTAGAAGTGTCTAAAAAATCCAGCTACAAACAAGGAACTTTTGAGACTCCAATAGAGAATGATGTCCATGAAGGATCTTTCACCACCTCTTAGAGGATCCCTTACAAGATGTTCCATAAATGTGTCTATATACATGTAGCACACGTCAAAACTAAACATCAAGACAAGCCATGGATTCCAAGGCATTTTGTGCACTTGAAGATACATCAATTAAAATATTAAGTGCATAAATAATGTTGCCAAAGACAACTTGTCTTGCTTGATCCATATGATTGAGCCTAGATGGCTCCATCTTGATACTCAAGATTCTTCTTGGAGTCCTCGGGTCTTGAGCTTGCTCCTCCACTTGACTTGACTCCAAACCATCAATGAATTGAATAAGGTGTTGATCCAAAGGTGCTTCTTCAAGTTTACAAATCTTCCACTCTTGAAAGATCACATTTCCACCATTGACAAATTCTTTTGCTGAAAACAAGTAGATTCTACAATCTCTACTTGAAGAGCAAAACACTACCATTATTCCTATCATTGAAATAGGATAATCTTTGGTCCTTACATTGGAATGATCATGCACAAAGCATGTGGACACAAAGATTTCCAAAGCAAATGATGTTTCATCTTTTATGACTCTATTCAAACTATTACAAAAATAGTTATCCAATGAAATTGCTTTATCAACAACAAATGTAGATTTCAAAGCATCCCATTTCATTGTCTTGTCATACAAAGTAATAAAAACCATGGATCTTAAAGATAAGAAACAAGTCACCTCATGTCTACTACTACTTTCCAAAAAGTATTCAAAGATAGTAGACTCTCCAATGCTCACCACCCTTGCAAGATGCACACTTGAATGGACAATTTGCATGCAATTTGATGACTCGGCCATTGTCATTGAGGACTCCCTTGGAACTCTCATGCTTTGAGGCTGATCCTCAAGATCTTCCTCCTTTTGATGCTCCTCCTCAATGCAAGCAAAATCACACTTTGCCAAGATCTCCTCTTGAGTGATCTCCTCCTTTGCCAAGCTCATTCTTTCAAAAGCAACACTAGCTTCCAACTTAAACAATCTTCCATGTTTAAATCCCTTTGCAATGCAAACATCATTCTTCAAGATGAAGCAAACACCATGCTTAAAGTGGACATCCAAACCACTTTCTAAGAGTAGACCAACACTAAGCATATTCTTGGTGATTGATGGTACATAAAGGACATTTTTTAGATCCATGCATTTTGAGGATTCTAGACACAAAGATATGGTGCCAACACCATCTATCCTACACTCTTCATCATTTGCAGTAAAGACAAACTTTTTAGCATCATTGAATGAGTGTAAGGTTGAGAAAAAGTCCTTTTCACAAGACATGTGGGAGCTAGCCCCACTATCGATCCACCAATTGTCTCTTGAATTGCTATTGCTTGTCAGTGAGGATGAAGATGCCATCAAGAATACATCTACTTCATCCTCCTCCTCCTCCTTTGCAAGGTTTCCTTGTTTGTCCTCCTCCACTTGTGCTCTTAGCCTCTTGTAGCATTCAGATGCATAATGCCCCTTCTTTCCACAAAAGAAGCATTTTTGCTTTGACTTGTCCTTTGAGCTTGATGCATCATCCTCTTCTTTGGCCTCCTTTGGATGCTTCTTCTTTCCATTGGTCTTATTTTTGCCCTTGAATGAGAAATTGGCTTTTTCATCACCATCCTGCAACGACAAGGAACTCATCCTAGATTTTGCATGGAGCATCCTACATTCTTCAGCCACGAATACACTGTGAAATTTTTCTATAGTTGGCAAAGTGTCTTGGATGGCAAAACTTTGGACCAAATTTGCAAAGTCATCTCCTAGACCATTAAGGACAATTTGTACAAGCTCTCCATCATGAATCTTCTCTCCAATGGAAGCCAACTCCCTATTTAGAGACTTGATTCTGAGTACATAATCTTATGCACTCTCCTCACTTCTCCTCATGCTTTGCAAAATTTGATTTCTAAGCATAAGAACTCTAGAAGTGTTGCTAGACTCATAGATTGATTTTAAAGACTCCCAAGCCTCTTTAGCATTAGTACAAGCTGATACTTCTCTCAACAAATCATTGCTCACTTTCATCTTCACACAATGAAGTGCAAGCCTAGATCTCTTCTTGTATCTAGCTAACTCCTGTGCACCTAGAGGTTCATCTTCATCTTCAATCAAAAACTCATAAAGGTCTTGGAGCACCAATAGTGACACCATTCTAACCTTCCAAATAGCATAATTTGTAGAATTCAACCTCTCACTAGCTTCTAGAAGGTATGCTCCAGCAGATCCCATCTTACTAGTGACTTCTACAAACAAGAAATAGATTTGATTGACCTGAAACTCACAAAGGTCTCACACTTGCAATGTTTCACTCAAATTTGATTTCTAATCCAACAAATGGACTTATAATCACAGAGTTATTACTCCCTCACAAAGCTGGAATGAAGATAAAATGAAGTGAAAACTACTTTCAAACAAATCTTGCCAAGAAATGGATTTGATTGTCTCTAGAAACTCACTAAGGTCTCTCTCTTGTAGTTTTTCACTCAAATTAGATTTTTAATCCAACAAATGGACTTATAATCTCAGTTCTAGCACTCCCTCACAAAGTTGGAATGAAGATAAGATGATGTGAAATCTAGTTACAATCAAATCTTGCCAATTTTGGCTATTTTTGGACAAAAAAATGACTTAATCTCTTTCTTCCTTCTTGGTGTACTTTCAAGACCTGTTTTTAACCTTAATAGGACTTGAACTCAGCCTAGATTAATTAAATTCCATGAAACAAATTCAAATCTAATCAATGGCAAATGATCTTGGTAGATTATCCTAGGATTTCCACCAAAAATTACACCAATAGCTCACAAATTGAATTTTTTTGGATCAAATGAATACCATGCATTAAATGCAGGTTCAGAGGTGCCCACACATGTGGACAGTACGGATTTGGACCCCTACCAAGTTTGGGATAAAATCTTCTCACCAAAATCAAGATTCTAGCTTGCCCTCTCAATACTAGCTTTTAGCACCAAAACTTACTAAAAATGGATTTGCATTAGATCAATGGCTTATGCTCTTGTACTTGGCTCTGATATCATGTGAAAGTACTGTACTTTAGGACCATAAATGGATCTACAAAAGATCCACAAGAGTGATTGGATGCTTGCTTAACAATCTATCAAAAAACTAGACACAAAAAAGTTGATCTAGATTGGCAATTTGACAAACAACAAGCATTAACAATCAAAAGCATTGATAAACATTGAAATCCGAGCCCACACGTGTGTACTACAGGCTATAGTACGGCCTTCAACCTGAGAAACAAGTAGAAATTGATTTGGTTTCATTTGGATCACAAAAACTCAATGTACATAGTGAACTAGCTTGAGATTGCCAATGAGCTCCAAAAATTTTCTATCTTCTCACTATGGAGAGAGGGAATACATAGCAAATTCGACTTCCTTCTTGAAGTTAGGTGGATTTCCAGCATGTAATAAGGAAGTTAACTCACTCTCCTTGACCTAAAATAAAACCCTAGTCTATTTCCTAGAGTTATGCTTGGTAGGTAGCTAGTTGGTCAAATTTTCACCTTAAACTTAGGTGTAGGTCCTATAAAGTAGGGATGACCACCAAATAGACATGACCAACTCTCTTGACTTGACCTAACCTACATTAGGATGGGTTTTCCATGTGGCATCATGGCCTCACATGTGTGGGACCCACTTGTGTACACAATTTACACTATTCTACATGGTTTTTGATCAAGCTAGATTTGCCAATTTTTGGCAATTCTTCACACAGTATGACGTGGCATAGCTAGTAAGCTTGATTCACTAGAGTACTGCGGGAATCTTATGTTCTGCATGAAAAATGCAAAAATAAGCTTGGTAGAGGCCAAAAATCTTGTATATAGATAAACACACATGTGTGGAGCCCGTTCCCACGTGTGAAACTAGTGTACTTGTCATGTACCATAATCCTATATGTTGTACATATGATTTAATTCAAGTTCTAGTGGCTAAAAAGGCCAAAAACTAGTTTTCTAGACATACGACACATGGCATCAATCTATTGATTGCATGAGCCACATCCTTTGGTTAGGTGTCACATCCCATGTGTAGAGGACAGCTCACATGCGTGGAACAAGCTGAAGTAGACGAATTTTGACTTCTAGAAGATTTTCAAGTAGATCTCCATATAGAAGGAAAATGGACCAAAAGTGCTCAAAATAGAAGGTTTTGTCCAAGTGTCAGTTCTACATGATGAATCATTATATGACAAAGCACCTTCACACATGTGGGATCAAAGGGATGATCAGTACCACAAGCTCTCACTTATTGTATATATAGAGCCACATTTGGTCATAATCATAATGAGACACCAATCTTGGTTTTGGAAGCAATTTTGAGTGATTCTCTCCATTTGTCTACATTTGTTTTGATTGTTTTGAGGTTCTATCAATGTGTACTTGATTTTCAAGTTGGAGTCCGTATTCAGACAGTGTTTCACACGTGTGAAACCAGAAAGTACACTTACCTTCAATTAATGATTGTTCTTGTTAGGATTTTGTGTCTAGAATTGATCTAGATTGATCTTAATCTGAAGTAGATTGATAGATCAAGTAATCTGACAACCAATCCCTCTTGAGGATCAGATTAGGATCCACTCTTGGTCCTTTTTGTACTTTTTTTCACATGGTATCAGAGCCTAGTACAAGAGGTTTTGTTGAAATTGATAGGGTTAATCCAAATCAAAGCCAAAATTAGTAGTTTTTTGGAAACTAGTCAAATTTTGTGTAGCGAGTTGGATTTGATAGCTATCCTCAAAATTTTTGGTCCAGATCTTGTTGTGGTCTGTAGGAAGCCTTTTCACATGTGTGAGTCCATACAGCTCCGGTTTTGGCTGAGAAAATTCAAAATATTGTACAATTTGACTCACACACCCAATTTGAGATATTTTGCGTTCAAAATCAAGCATTTTTTATAGAGAATATAATCCCTTGATTAGTTCTTGGATTAGATCAGCCAAGAAATTAAATTTGAAGCTTGAATTAGGTGCATTAATTGATTATCTCTGATTTTTTGAGTGCATGTTGAAGTTGAGAGAGATTTTGCTAAAAATCATAGATTAAGGAGTAATATGCAAGGTGAGAGGTTGAAATCCATTGTACCATCACTCAAGATTTGTTCAAGAGTGATAGGGTCAAGTTTAGAAGCATCAATTTTCTAGAAAACATCCTTGGATCTGTCCTCCAAGTGAAACCTTTGAGAGTTTCTAGTGCATATAGAGCATCTATGCAAATCTTTTGTAGAATTTGACATAGATTGGCTTAAATTGAGAGTTCTAGAAAAGAGATTGAGATCCAAGTCACATTGTTCAACCCTACTCAATTTGTTTGAGTGATTGTAAGGTTTGAAAAGAGTCATTAAGGTGTCTATGACAAATGTGTAGAGAGAGATCCAATTTTCTAAGAGTTCCTTTGTAGAGGGCAAGATCTAGAAGCTCATTATGTGTTGTTATTGGTGAAGAATTTGTCTTTTCCTATGTGATCAAATCTTTCTAAGTGGCATTAGCTCTTTGAATCACAATATCTTAGTGAGAAAAATCACAACTTTTGATTTTGAATTTCATTCCAAGTCTTAAAAGGTAGAGTAATTGGTGGAATCCAATATGAGTGATTGAATTCAATTTGTTGAGCAAAAATTGACATAGTATGTATGAAACTCAAATTAGTACTATTCAACTTTCTTTGTGAGAGTGTGAGGGTCAATTTGTGATCCCATTGGATGTCTAGAATGAGGAGAAGTCCATATTTGAGTATTCATGCATGGTTGAGATCTTTGTGAATCTCTAGTTGTCTAAATTTTTAAGCCTTGGTGGTGTAGTTTGTTTTCAAATCAAATCAAATTCATTCTAAATCTCAAGAGTGAGATTATTTGGATCAAGAGTGAGTCCAAAAGAAGTGATTAAGTTTGATTTTCATGTGTTTGAAACAAAACCCATCTTTTGTTCAAGAATCTCAAGTGTTGAGAGAACTAGTCAAGTGAAAAGGAAAATCTAGGTGTCAAATCTTTTCATATACATTTCAATTTTCAAAAGAAAGAGTCATTGGTATTTGATGAGTCCAATAGGAGAGTGGATATGATTTCTTTTGTGATTTGATTCAAAGATTGTATGCTTTTGTCTTAGTGATCAAAGCAAAGTTTCCAAGTGGCTAGTCATTACTGTGAAGATTGATTCTTAGGTTTGTGACCTAGATCTTTTGTAGATCCTTCTAGATTGTTGAAGATGTTCAAATTGTTGAATTTCACACGTGTGGACTATCCACTACATGTACTTGTGATCTCCTAAGGTGTGTAGATGCACCAAGATCAAGACTAGATTGAGATTCAAAATCTATCTTTGAATCTATGGCAAAAACACACTACTACATGCATTCAATCACTTCCAACTCTCACTCACACGTGTGGGAAGTATAAAAAAATAATCTAAGTAAAAACAAGCTGCTCTCCTCGAGTAGAGAGAGAAAAAGCATCATGAGCTCTCGGGTAGAGAGAGAAAGCTAGAAATCCAATAACTCACAAAATCCATGAAATCACCAAATCAATTAGATCCAAAATGAGGAGTACAATGATACTAGGATCCACGAGCTACCACTATGCTTAACTATGATTGGACCATATTTTGTCATTTCTTGATCCTATTGGATCATTGATCCATGCACCTCTTAATTCTATTGGACTATATTCAAGCACACCTCAATTTCCTATTGGACCTCACAAGGTTCCACCTCTAAATCCTATTGGACCTCTTGGAATTCATTAAACAAAAGCTTTACACTTGTCTACACTCTAATTGGCACGTGTTTAGCCTCTTACTCTATTTTGGCTCAATAGTGGCATTACAAGTGGAAATGCATAATTTGCCATCTATGCCAAATTTATTCCTATCAACATCCTACACCTAGATGCTTGATGTAAAAAACATAAGACCCCTATATCTAACATAGATAATTTTTTTCAATTTTTCACATCCTCCTAAAAAATTATCTATGAAGATTTGAGCATTGATCTTGATATAACTCCAAGATTAGATCTATGCTTGATGAAAGCACTTTTGCTCAAAGGCTTGGTGAGTAGATCGGCAATACAAGAGGATGAGTTGACATGCTCCAAATAGATTTCACCTCCAATAAGCTTTTCTCTCACAAAATGGTGTGCCACTTCTATGTGCTTGCTTCTTGCATGAAATATGGGATTATTGGCAAGAGCTTGGGCCGAGATGTTATCACACTTGATCCTTGGTAGATCATCCTCCTTGATGCACTTTAGCTCCATTAATAACCTCTTGATCCAAAGCACTTCTTTGGTAGTTGTAGTGAGTGCTTTGTACTCGGCCTCACATGAAGAGAGAGATATAGTATCTTGCTTTTTGGAAAGCCAAGATATAAGATTGCCTCCAAGAAAGATAGTGTATGCACTAATAGACTTTCGATCCATCTTGTCACTTGCAAAGTCCGAATCTGAGTAGCCAATAATGGATAGATCTTCACTTTTATAGAGTAGACCATAATCACAAGATGAAGATACATATCTTAAAATCCTCTTGGCCATCTTCCAATGATGGATCTTAGGATCTTGCATAAATTGACTTAATTTGTGCACACAAAAACTTAGATCGGGCCTAGTAATTGTAAGCCAAATCAAGGAGCCTACAAGACTCCTAAAAAGTGTGATGTCCTCAGAGGATCTTTCATCACCTTTATTAGGATCTTTTACAATTTGCTCCATTGGAGTATCTATGCTCTTAGAATTTTCCATATGGAATTTTTTTAACATAGAGTGAGCATATCTAGATTGGCATATAAAGACATGATTTTCATAAAAATCAATTTCTAGGCCTAGGATGTAATGCATCTCTCCTAGATCTTGCATTTTAAACTCACATCCAAGTGCTAGCTTGGTTTCATCAACTAGCTTGATACAACTTCCACAAAGAATAATGTCATCAACATAAATTAGAAGAATGACAATATTGCTATCAACAAACTTTAGATACATGGAAGGATCATAGTCACTAAGAGTAAATCCTAGTGAGATAAGAAAAGAGTTAAGTCTTGAATACCATGATCTTGGTGCTTGCTTGAGTCCATAAAGACTTTTGAAGAGCAAGCACACTTTGGACTCATCCTTGATGAATCCTTGAGGTTGTTCCATATAGATCTCCTCCTCAAGATAACCATTTAGAAAAGCATTGGATACATCTAATTGGAACACCTTCCACTTGAAAAAACAAGCAATAGAAATAAAAATTCTTATTGTCACCATCTTTGCAGCGGGTGCAAAGTTCTCCTCATAATTAAGACCATGGATTTGAGCAAATCCTTTGGCACATAATCTTGCTTTATGCTTGTTGATGGTGCCATCATGATTGAACTTGATCCGAAATACCCACTTGCAACCAATCACATGCTTGTTGGATGGAGGATCCACAAGCTCCCAAGTATTGTTGGTGATCAATGCATCATACTCTTGCTTCATGGCATCATACCACTCCTTGGTATTGAGTGCCTCTTGTACATTCTTTGGTGCGAGAAATTGGCAAAAATCTAGCTTGGTATTTTTTATGATAGAAGTTTGTAAGTGAATCTCACATGTGTGGAGGATGTTCCCACGTGTGGAGAATTGTAAAGTAAATCAAAATGTTTGATATAGGGGTCTCATAGAATTTCATAGTCAAGCATTTAGGTGTAGGATGTTGATAGGGTCAAATTTGGCATAGATGGCAAATTATCCATTTCCACTTGTAATGCCACTATTGAGCCAAAATAGAGTAGGAGGCCAAACTTGTGCCAATTAGAGTGTAGACAAGTGTAATGCTTTTGTTTGATGAAGTTTAAGAGGTCCAATAGGATTTAGAGGTGGAACCATGTGTGGTCCAATAGAAATTTGAGGTGTGCTTGAATATAGTCCAATAGAATTTAGAGGTGCATGGATCAATGGTCCAATAGGATTAAGAGGTGGCAAAGTGTGATCCAATCATAGTTAAGCATAGTGGTAGCTCATGAATCTCCTAATATCATTGTACTCCTCATTTTGGATCTAATTGATTTTGAGATTGAGTGGATTTTGAGTGTCATTGAATTTCTAGTTTTCTCTCTCTACCCGAGAGCTCATGATGGTTTTTCTCTCTCTACCCAAGGAGAGCAGCTTGTTTTTACTTAGAATACTTTTGGAATACTTCCCACACATGTGAGTGAGAGTTGGAAGTGATTGAATGCATGTAGTAGTGTGTTTTTGCCATAGAATCAAAGATAGATCTTGAATCTCAATCTAGTCTTGATCTTGGTGCATCTACACACCTTAGGAGATCACAAGTACATGTAGTGGACAATCCACACGTGTGAAATTCAACATGGTATCAGAGCCTACCTAAGGTTACCATGCATTTTGATCCATCTAAGTGAAAAAAATTTCATCAATCTTGAGCTAGAAGTTGTCAAGGCCCATTTTCCTAGCTATCTTGTTCAATCTTGGATCAAAAGAGATAAAAAAGACATTGATTGGGTATAACCTGGTACTGTATGGAATCAGGTGCTCAGACACATGTGAGGAACATCCAATTTCAGTTTGGAAGTTCTCTCTCATGTTTGATCCATTTATCTTGCTTGATAGCTTGTTTTGAAGCCCTTTTTGTCTAGTTTCTGATGCAATCAGTTTCATTCCATTTGGTTGAGCCAATCAAAAGTTATAAGCTTTTGAAGAGGGTTAGGTAGGGCACCTAGACCTGGGTGGACACATTTGGTTTGGTCAAGAGATTGCTTGGTTGATCCAAAATCACAGTTGTATGCTTGCCAATCTCATCTATATGTGATCTAGCACTGTTTTGAGATCTTAGCCATTTTGTTTCATGCAATATCATTGTATTTGAGTCAAATTTGGTTTCTTAGAGTACTTCACACGTGCGAAGAGTGTTTGATCCTAACTTTGCCCATACTCCATCATTTGATGTGAAGTAGATCTAGTTTTGGAGAGCTTGAGATAGCTAGTGAGAATCATCTCACAATTTGTTGCAAGATCTTGCATAGGAGATGGTAGCACACCATTATTGGATCCTATAGTGAGAGAGAAGCAAAAAATTTTGTTCATCACTTTTATTTATCTCCACTTTACATGACTTCAATGAGTTCATACTTGCTGCAACCAAGTGAGAGATTGTCTACTTCCAATTATTCAATATGGAAGTTGAGGATGGAGTCCATCTTGATACTCCAAGATGTGATGGACATTGTACTTGGGACTGAGGAGGGGCCTCAAGTCCTTCAAGAAGTACAAAAGTACAAGAAGAGGGCTAGGATGGCTCTCCACTACATTAAGATGAATGTCTCTAATGAGATATTGAGGGAGATTGGTGATTGTTCTACATTTAAGGAAGTTTGGGATTGTCTCAAGTCCATCTATGAGGCTAAGAACACCTCTAGGCTCCTCACTCTTAGAAATCAAATCTTCCAAAGTAGTCAAAAGAGTGATGAGAGTGCATCTAGTTATGTTTTGAGAGTCAAGGATATTCATAGGGAGCTTGCATGTATTGGTGACTCAATCAATCAAAGTGAGCTAGTCCAAGTCATTTTCAATGGCTTGAGAGATGAATATGACAACCTTGTCCAATCCTATGCCATTAAGGAGGAGCTACCAAGTTTGGAGGCCCTTCAAAGTGTGCTTATTTCTGAAGAATCAAGACAAGAGTACAAACTCTTGAGGATGGACAAGCTATCACTCAATCATGATGATGGCAAAGTTCTATTTGACAAGCACAAAGAGATGAGTAAGAAGCAACACCATCACTTCTCTAATGACAAAGCTAAAGACCAAGATGAAGAGGAGGAGGAGGATACCTCTCATGCTTCTACTTCAAATCTCAAGAAGAAGAAGATCAAGTGCTTTTATTGTGACAAAAAAGGCCATTATGCCACCAATTGCTTCAAGAAGAAGAATCAACTCAATCAAGCCAACATCACCAATGAGAAAGAAGACTATATTGCAAGTGATGGAGAAGGCTCTCTTATGGCATCAAGCTTCTCCTCTTCCACCTTCAACAAGGATGACTCATGGTATATTGATAGTGGAGCATCTTCACATATGTGTGGCTCCAAGCACTTTTTTCATCTATTTTGCCTTATGATGGAGTTAAGAAGACCATATACTTTGCAAGTAAGCATGAGTGCAATATTGAAGGAGTAGGGATTATTCCCTTGAAGCTTGCATCTTCTAAAGATCTCTTTCTCAACAATGTTCTTTTTGTCCCAAATCTTACAAAGAACATCTTAAGTGTTGGCCATCTTCTTGATAGTGGCTTTGATGTCAATTTCAATATTGACAATTGTGTGATCAAGAAGGATGGTGAGATCCTTGCATATGGATCAAGATTTGAAGGCATCTACAAATTGAATCCAAGTGAGAGTGCAAACTCTCTTGATGTTTCTTATATGTCCAATATTTCAAAGGAGGATGATCACACAAGATGCACATATCTTCTCTCTTCAAGTATTATGGTGTATGATTATTCCTTATTATTCAAAGCATATGTTGAGAAGAAATTTTCATTGAAGATCAAAGCTTTGAGGAGTATTGCAGCTCTTGAAGGAATAGCACCATATGAAGCTTTATTCAAGATGAAGCCTAAGGTTGATCACCTTAGTGAACTTGGTAGTGCTTGCTTTGCACATATTCCCTTGGAAACAAGGAGGAAGGATGATCCAAGCTCATGGATCATGATTGGATACTCATCCATCAAGGAGGCCTTTAGTGTCTTTACACTCTCTATTTCAAAAGTGATTGTGAATAGAGATGTCACATTGCATGAAGATTCAATCTTGGAAGTGGCCGAGATCAAGGCTTCTCAAGAAGCATCACAAGTTATCCTTTTTGAAGGTATTCAAGTTATGATGGGGCCAATGTGTGAGGAGGAGTTTCTTCTTCATACGATTTCAAGAAGATCTTCAAGATGCATGGCCGAGTCTTTATGGCTCACCTTACATGGCAAAGAGGGGCATCTTTCATGTTGTATCTACTACAACACATTCATATATGCTTATCTTCCTTTGCTTGAAATGCTATCTTGCTTCATTGAATTTTTTGGATCTCAAAGTTCAAGAAAAGCTATACTAGTTTTGTATGATGCTTATGGTATGGACATGTTTCTTGTCATTATTGACTTAGATGTGTTTCCAATATTTTTTGAAAGCAAGATATTGTATTGTCAAAAGTATGCTCTTGGTTCTAGTAAGAACAAGATTGAGCTTGGTACTCTCTTTTTTGAAAATCATGTTTTCACATGTTTTGAGGCAAATTGTAAACTCCTCTTGAGATTAAGTGAAGCATCCAAAGTGGACACTTACATCCTTGAGAGAGTAACTAGCCTAAAAAAGATCAAGATAGTCTTTGATATCAAGATTATCCATCATGGATATAGTTCATTATATGTGGACTAGTCAAGCTAGAAAGCATAATTTTGATAATCATCATTGTTTCACATCTTATGATCTTGATCTCCATGATCCTTATGAGGCTTGGAAGCCTCAGATTTCTCTATTTATGGTGCATCCACCATGCAAGTGGAACTTTCAAATCAAAGATCATCATCAAGCATGGAGGAAGCCCATGATCATAGTGGCATATTGGTGGAGCACTCTTCAAAGGCATTGGCAAGAGATCTCTACCAAAGAGATCTTATCATGGATATGGTGAGGGTGCTGCTATGATGGATCCCTTGGCTGATCTTCACTTCTTATGCATACCAAAGGATCCACTCAAAAAGATTTACAAACTTCTCAAGTGATCTAGTACCTTTCCAAGCTATTTTTTGAGGAGTGTGAGAAATTGGCAAAAATCTAGCTTGGTATTTTTTATGATAGAAGTTTGTAAGTGAATCTCACATGTGTGGAGGATGTTCCCACATGTGGAGAATTGTAAAGTAAATCAAAATGTTTGATATAGGGGTCTCATATTCATAGTCAAGCATTTAGGTGTAGGATATTGATAGGGTCAAATTTGGCATAGATGGCAAATTATCCATTTCCACTTGTAATGCCACTATTGAGCCAAAATAGAGTAAGAGGCCAAACTTGTGCCAATTAGAGTGTAGACAAGTGTAATGATTTTGTTTGATGAAGTTTAAGAGGTCCAATAGGATTAAGAGGTGGAACCATGTGTGGTCCAATAGGAATTTGAGGTGTGCTTGAATATAGTCCAATAGAATTTAGAGGTGCATGGATCAATGGTCCAATAGGAGGAAGAGGTGGAAAAGTGTGATCCAATCATAGTTAAGCATAGTGGTAGCTCATGAATCTACTAATATCATTGTACTCATCATTTTGGATCTGATTGATTTTGAGATTGAGTGGATTTTGAGTGTCATTGAATTTCTAGTTTTCTCTCTCTACCCGAGAGCTCATGATGGTTTTTCTCTCTCTACCCAAGGAGAGCAGCTTGTTTTTACTTAGAATACTTTTGGAATACTTCCCACACATGTGAGTGAGAGTTGGAAGTGATTGAATGCATGTAGTAGTGTGTTTTTGCCATAGAATCAAAGATAGATCTTGAATCTCAATCTAGTCTTGATCTTGGTGCATCTACACACCTTAGGAGATCACAAGTACATGTAGTGGACAATCCACACGTGTGAAATTCAACATTTTGCTCTTCATGAGAGACATAAAAAACATAATTAGTGGAATCAAGATCCACTTGTTTGCCTTTGTCATCATATGAGAGCCTCTTAGGCTCGGATCTATCTCTCATGGATCTTCTTGGTGAAAAAAATCCGAGGAGAGTCTTCTTCAAATCTCGACCCCATCACATCATGATTATCTTCAAGATCAATAATTGATGATGCATCCATAGATTTCTTGATCTTGGCCTCTTCAAAAGATGAGTGTTGATCTTCATGAAAGACAACATCTCTACTTTCAATAACTTGAGAAGTAGAGAGTATAAAGACTCTATAGGCCTTTTTGGTGGATGAGTATCCAACCATGATCCCTTTGCATGCACTAGGATCTTGCTTCTTCCTTGTTTCCAAGGGAATATGGACAAAGCATAGGCATCCAAAAACTCTAAGGTGATCAACCTTAGGCTTCTTCAAAAATAAGATTTCATATGGTGACTTTCCTCCAAGAGCTATATGTGGGAGCCTATTGCAAAGATAATTTGCACAATTAATGGCTTCTCCCCAAAAATCTTTGGGCAAAGATGCCTCAATTCTCATAGATTTTGCACATTCATATAGAGATCTATTCTTTCTCTCGGCCACTCCATTTTGAGATGGAGAGTAGGCACAAGAAAACTCTCTTTTAATGCCTTCAAGCTCACAAAAATCTTGAAATTTATTAGAGATATATTCACCACCTCCATCACTTCTAAGAGCTTTAATCTTGAATGAGAATTGCTTTTCTACATAGGCTTTGAAAATAAGGAAATGATCAAACACCATAGATTTAGAAGCAAGAAGATATATCCAAGTGAATCTTGTGTAATCATCAATGAAAGTAACAAAACAAGTGGCTCCTCCCTTGCTTGTAGTTGATGAGAAATGCACATCTGAGTGGATTAACTCCAAAGGATGCTTGCTTTTGATAGAAGATCTTGTAAATGGCTTTTTGTGAGGTTTAGCAATAGCACAAGCCTCACAAGGCTTGATCTTCTTGGAGAGTGACTTTGGCAAGCCAATAGCTTTGGCTTCTTTGATCATACAGAGCATGGATTTGTAGTTGGGATGTCCCGACCTCCTATGCCATAATTCCTCCATAGAGAGCTTGTTCACAAGAGCAACATTACAAGCATTCACATACTCATTTGGATCTAGTTTATAGATGCCACCAAATCTAGATCCTAATGCAAGTATCTCATCATTCTTCTTGATATCAACATTGAATTTTACATCAAGGCCATTATCAAGCAATTGGCCAACACTAATAAGATTCTTGGTAAGCTTAGGTACATAAAGAACTTTAGAGAGAGAAAGAACTTTAGAGGATGCAAGCTTCAAGGGAATGTTCCCTATGCCTTCAATAGGACACTCAAAATCATTTGCAGTGTATATTGATTTCTTGACTCCATCATAAGGTGCAATAGAAGAGAAAGAGTCCTTGGAGCTACACATATGTAAAGAGGCTCCACTATCAATATACCATAGGCCGTCCTTCTTGAAAGGAGTAGATGAGAAACTAGAGACCATAAGAGATCCCTCTCCATCACTTGCAATAGTGTCTTCCTTCTCATTACTAATGTTGGCTTGCTTGAGTTTATTCTTCTTCTTGAAGCAATTGGTGGCATAATGACCTTTCTTGCCACAATAAAAGCACTTGATCTTCTTCTTCTTGAGCTTGGATGATGAAGCATTAGAGGAATCATCTTCCTCCTCATCTTTGTCTTTGGATTTGACTTTGTCCTTGCTTGAGGATTGTTGATGTTGGTTTTTGCTCCTCCCTTTGTGCTTATCCTTGGCAAAGAGAGCTTTGCCATCATTATGAGTGAGAGAAAGCTTGTCCATCCTCAAGAGCTTGTACTCTTGTCTTGATTCTTCCGAAACTACATAGAAATCCACATTAAACCTCAAAATTTCCCAAAATATCCCACATTTGATCGAATGGTTTTCTTTTTTTTTCCCATATTGCGACTAGGTACTAAAACACACCATTGATCATCAGATCTTTACAGTCCTAGAATTCCCTTTCTGAAATTACTGATGTCCCATACCATCAGCTTTTCCTTCCAAAAGTCCTTAACATCCTTAACAATCTGAATTCTAGAGATCTATTAATCATCTAGTTGTCCTATAATCCATAAAAGATATTATCTCTTGTTCCCAACACTAGAGAATCCATTTATTTAGATGACTGGCATGCCTACTAGATGGATACCACAATCCACACCTAATCTTGTGATCTAAACAGTAGAATTAACATGGTTCAATATTACATTCTGATCCTTTCTGGTTCATGATAAGCTTCGAATCTCACTGGATCCAAGAGCATTAACTCTAGGGACAAGTTTCTATCAATTAACAGATCCAATGTAATCCATGTATCAGATTCTACTTCTAACTATCTTACACAAACATTAGCTTGACCCATATCTAATGATTAGCATCAACTAGAAATGTACCAGACAAGTAACTCATTCCAAATTTAAACTAAACCTGAAATTCAATAATAATAAAAAAATTTGATTTTAAATTTGTAATTGGGAAGAACACATTATTCCAAAAATTTTCAGTCACCATCAAGCACAGTACTAGAAAAATTTATTTATTTTGAACTGGGTACCGTCTTGGAAAAGATAATCCATGAGGAACAAGTATCTTGTTGTCAATCCTTAATCTATGAACCAAAATGATAGACGATTACAAAAAGCAAAAGCCATAAGAATTTCCAAGAATTTTTATTCCTAAAAATCCCATTTGAAATCCATGAATACAATTTAACTCCCTTCACCTGGGTTGGCCAATTTTTGAATAATCGATATGCACCATAACAGTCACGCGTCACCATGAGGATGTTGACTATCGAGAAGACTTTAAAAAAAAAAATGGTAAAAGCCTACACACCCTGATTTCAAATTTATGTAATTACTTGAAAATTTTATATTAATAACTCAATATTAAGAAACGTTAATGAACGTTAACAACTATTAAATCTCAAAAATATTTCAAACAAAAATTGCCAAAGTTTTTGAGAGTTTCAAGTACGTTTATATCTTAAGATTGACTCTGACTCTTATTTCTATATGAGATTTTGATATTTACGTAATGGATTCTTTGTGATGATTACGTTCAGTTTTTCGGCTTTTTAAAAAACATAAAATGTCACTGAATTTTTTTAAAAATTTTTTAAAAATTCTGAAGCATAATCCAAACGCGCGTTAGTCCGCGTCAGATTGTGCGCGTCAGACTACCATGTGGCAGTTTCTCATTGGTCCAAAAAAAAACCACAATGCTGATTATAAAGGGGTCGTGAGAGAAGAGGCCACGACCTCCCATCAGTCTCTCAACCGCTATAACAGGGTCACGCTTCAACTATGGCAGATCAGCATGCAACCATCCACCACAGCAGTAGCCACCAGGAAAGCGTCAAATAATCAAGATTTCAACTGGAAACGTTCTTTGGATTCCTGCGTGACTTAGCTGCGCCTTCTTCCATTGAATGATCATATCTTCAATGACCTCCATCCTCACTAAATTAGGCATCCCTACTATCACAGAGAATTCAGGTACTGGGTGCATGCATTCTTGGAACTGAAAACCCCACCAAATAATCATGATTTTATATCTATGCTTACCTTTGAAATACAGGCTTTACAGAAGCAGGGAGAAAGACCAACGATTATTTAGCAGGGAGTAAACAGTTTCAAGGAGGTAATTGCTCCCTCTCTACTCAGCCTCACATTCAAACTTACTACCAAAGAGTTAGCACAACTGCACAGCCAATCCATGTTCCCAAAACATGCAACTACACGGGAGGATAAAACCTCTGATCCTCCATATGCAATCCCGGAAATCCTGGTTTCTTTTTTCACTAAGAGTTCATATCACATGAAAAATTGACTTAAAACTAATCTTTCAATGAACAGAAGCTCAAAAACAGGATTCAGACATAACAGATTCATGCAATTTACGGTAATTCAAGAGTAAGCATAATCAAGCTGTTAGACAAGCATGTGACTAACTTTGGGAAACTTTTTGGGTTCGAACCTTTTTTATTTGAATGTAAGTAACCTATTTTTTTTATGGATTTTTTCATAAAGCATATCCAAGTTTTGTTCTGGAATGTAGTTATAGTGCAACATATTCTATTACAACCATGAAAGAAATAAATTTTTTTATATTTTATGATTGTATTTGATAGTTGGATTTTATAGTTCATTGATCAATTTCAAGTTTCTTTTAGGTGCAACATGGATGAGTAAATGCTATATTTATCAAGTTTTTTTGTAGTTAATTATCCGTACATCACCAACAAGTTGAATTAGGCCAAACACTTTATTGAGTGAATATACGCTTCTAAAATTGTGATTAATTATCACATTGTATGAACATAGAAAACATAGAAAACTTACAACTGGAGAATTTCAAAGCTTATTCCATTCCATTTAAAAATTCTTTGTAACAATATTTCAAAAGTTTTGAAACATATTCACTTACTTATTAATATAATTCCACCTAAATTGATTTGAATAATGGTTTTTTAATTATTGATATTACAAATTGTATGACTTTATTTAAATAGTGTTGGGTGCCATCTCGAAGAATTGTTGTTTGGAGTTGTATTTAATAAGTGGAAAATGCTCATGGGCTTTGAACACCATTATTCAAATTCATATTCTGCTGCCTACCTCGACATGAATACACTCACTCTCACATGGGATCAAATGTCAATTACGCTAGGTAGCAAGTGTGAGTAGGATCGCTATCGAGCAAAGTGGTCGTGAGCACCTATCTCTCGACTCAGAGCGGCTTAGTAAGTGATGAAGACACACTATGGCGGTCGATAGCGAGCCTGCTCATGCCTGTCGTTACCTAGTACATAATTGGCTGGCTTTTTCCCATGCATGCCAAGAGACAAGGTGATCTATAATATACGTCACAAGAATCATTGCATCATAACGATGTAAATTTTGTAATAAAAAATACAAATATTGCATTCTAGAGACTTAAAAGAATACTTTTGAGAAAATGCATTTTAATTCTCAAACTCATGCAAGAGTGAGCCTATAGTGACTCGGATTTTGCAGGTGACAAAGTGGATAGAAGATCAACAAGTGCCTTTGCCACCTTTCTATGTGATGGAGTAGTATCATGGCTTTCCAAAAAGCAAGATACCATCTCCCTATCTTCCACAGAATCCGAATACAAGGCCTTGACATCAACATGCAAGGAGGTCTTGTGGCTCAAAAGGCTATTGGTGGAGCTTCATGTCATGGAGGAGGAGATCCCTATCATCTATTGTGACAACCAATCATCCCAATCACTTGCAACTAATCCTACATTCCATGCAAGGAGCAAACACATCGAAATTGCTCATCATTTCGTGAGGAAAAAAGTGCAAGCTAAAGGAATCAAGCTCCAACACATGCCATCATCAAGTTGCTTGGCTGATTTGTTTACTAAACCTTTACCTAAAGATTCATTTTTCAAGCTTAGATCTTCAATTGGAGTTATTGATAAAAGCATTGTGATCTCCAAGGCTAGATTTGAGGAGGAGTGTGAAAAATTGCCTACATTGGCAAATCTAGCCATGTAGAATATTGTACATTTTGTCAATATTGTTTGTTGGTTACTTGAATGGCCAAAGTGCCACTTGTACATACACACCTAAAGTAGGTTACCACGAGTCAAGAGGAGTGGTTGTGTCTATTTGGTAGTGATTCCTACTTTGTAGGATTTAGACCATGATTTATGATGAGATTTGTACCTACCATGCACCTACCAAGCATGACTCTTGGATCTAGGCTAGGGTTTTCACATTAGGGCAAGAAAGTGGAGTCTACTTCCTTATTACATGCTGGATTTTCACCTAAATTTGCAAAGGAAGTGTGTTTTACTATGTATTTCCATTCTCCATAGTGAGAAGATAGAAACTTTTTGGAGCCTCAAGGAGAAACTCGAGTTTCCTCTCATTGTATGGTGATTACTCTATTTTTCCAATGAAACCCAGCTTTGACACTTTGTAAACACTGTCTATAGGCCGTACTACAGCCTTATTTCCACACGTGTGGAGTTGGATTAGACTATTTGATCAATGCTTTGATTGTCTCTACTTGTTTCCTATCAAGCTGCTAAACTAGATCTTGTTTTCTGATGACTAGTTTCTGATAGATTGTTTAACAAGCATACAATCACCTTGTGGATCATTCAAAGATCCATTTATGGTCCTTAGTGCTGTACTTTTAACAATGAAGCCCCTCCATTTTGATTTGCAAATGCTAGCATTATAGCCCGCAATACATAACAATCTCACGATGGCTAACTTCCTATCTACAACGGGACATTGTACATGGGCAGTTCTAAACAGGTGGTGCTCTAAATCCATCACATTAGTTCCTCTATACAAAATACCAAAATTCTTAGTGAATGAAATGTATCTAAGAACTCTTTTGGCCATCTTCCAGTGTGAAACTAGAGGACTTTGCATGAATTGGCTTAACTTTCCAACACTATAACTAAGATCAGGTCTAGTTATAGTTAAATAGATCAAGGAGCCAATAAGCCTTCTATATAATGTGATGTCCTCAAAGGATGCTTCATCACAACCAATAGATGCTTTTACATGTTGCTCCATTGGTGTCTCAATGCCTTTACAATTCTTCATTCCAAATCTATCTAGGATGGATGTAGCATATTTAGATTGACAAATGAAGCTAAAATCACATACTCTAATAACCTCTATTCCAAGAATGAAGCTCATTAGGCCGAGATCTACCATCTTAAACTCTTTTGCTAAAGCAATTTTTACATCTCTAACTGCAAGCTCCTTTGTAGCCATAGATTCCATGGCTTTGTAGTTGGGGTGGCCCAACCTTTTGTGCCACAATTCCACCTTTGATAGCTCCACCTTTTCCAAGTTAACACTCTCCACTGCAATATTAGCATCAAGCTTAAACAATCTACCTTGCTTAAAGCCTTTGGCTATACATTCATCATTTCTAATGATGGAACAAACTCCATGCTTAAATTGTACATCTAGGCCATTATCCATTAACTGGCCAACACTAAGCAAATTCTTGGTTAACTTAGGAACATAAAGAACATTATTTAGATTCATCCTTTTGGATGATCCCACATACAAGGGAATTGTTCCTAATCCACTTATCTTACATTCTTGACTACTTGCAATATAGATTGATCTATGTAAGTCATTGTAAGAAAGTAAGGTGGAGAATATGTCCTTTTGATATGTCATGTGGGAACTTGCCCCACTATCAATCCACCAAGAATCATTGGTGTTGCTCTTGGATGATGGTGGTTTGTTGGAAACCATCAAGGATGACTCTTCATCCTCCTCTTCCTCCTGATGTGCAATGTTGCTTTGTTTGCTCACTTGTGCCTTCTTCTTCTTGAGACATTTTGATGCAAAATGTCCTTTCTTTCCACAAAAAACATTTGTACTTGGACTTGTCTTTGATCTTGCCCTTTGAGCTTGAAGCCTCATCCTCCTCCTTGGTCTCCTTGAAGTGCTTCTTCTTGCCATTGGTCTTCTTCTTGCTTTTGAATGAGAAATTAGCTTTCTCATCACCATCCTGCAGAGAAATAACATTCATTCTTGCATTGGTATGCAACATCCTACACTCTTCAGCTACTAATACACTGTGTAGCTTTTCTATAGTAGGCAAAGTGTCTTGGATTGTAAAGCTTTGGACCAAATTTTTAAAGCCACTCCCTAGACCATTTAGGACAATCTGAACAAGCTCACTATCTTGAATCTTCTCTCCAATGGAAGCTAACTCCCTATTAAGAGACTTGATTCTTAGCACATAATCTTGTGCACTCTCATCACTCCTCTTCATGCTTTGTAGAATCTGATTCCTAAGCATGAGAACCCTCGAAGTGTTACTAGACTCATAGATAGATTTTAAAGATTCCCAAGCCTCTTTCACACTCTTACATGATGATACTTCCCTTAAAAGATCATTGCTTACATTCATCTTAATACAGTGAAGTGCAAGCCTAGACCTCTTCTTGTATCTCACTAATTCCTGTGCACCTAGAGGTTCATCTTCATCATTTATTAGAAACTCATAAAGATCCTGGAGCACCATTAGTGACTCCATCCTCACTTTCCAAATAGCATAATTCGTAGAATCTAACCTCTCACTAGCTTCTAGAAGGTAGGCTCCCACTGATCCCATCTTACTAGCAAGATTCTACACACAAGATATAGATTTGTTTGGACCTGAAACTCACAAAGGTTTCTAACTTCAGTGTTTCACTCAAATGTTGAATTCTAATCCAACAAATGGATTTGTAATCACAGTTCTATCACTCCCTCACAAGCTGGAATGAAGATAAGATGAGATGAAAACTACACTCAAGCAAATCTTGCCAATCTTGGCTATTCTTGGACAAAAACTGACTCTATCTCTCTCATTCACTTTGATGTACTTTCAAGACCTGGTTTCCACTTTAAGAAGGTCTGAAATCAGCCTAGATTAATTAGTTTTCATGAAACAAATTCAAAACTAATCAATGGCAAGTGATCTTGGTAGCTTATCCTAGGATTTGCACCAAAAATTACATCAAATTGACACCATATGAATTTTCTATGATCCAATGAATATGGGTTATTAAATGCTGGTTCAGAGATGCCCACACGTGTGAACAGTACAGATTTTGATCCTGAAAAAGTTTGGGATCAAATCCCCTCACCAAAACCTGGATACCAGCTCGCCCTTCCAATACTAGCTTTTTGCACCAAAACCTACTAAAACTGGATTAAATTCAAACACAGATCAATGGCCTTGTACTTGGCTCTGATACCATGTTAAAAGTACAGTACTAAGGACCATAAATGGATCTTTGAATGATCCACAAGGTGATTGTATGCTTGTTAAACAATCTATCAGAAACTAGTCATCAGAAAACAAGATCTAGTTTAGCAGCTTGATAAGAAACAAGTAAAGACAATCAAAGCATTGATCAAATAGTCTAATCCAACTCCACACGTGTGGAAATAAGGCTGTAGTACGGCCTGTAGACAGTTTTTACAAAGTGCCAAAGCTGGGTTTCATTGAAAAAATAGAGTAATCACCATACAATGAGAGGAAACTCGAGTTTCTCCTTGAGGCTCCAAAAAGTTTCTATATTCTCACTATGGAGAATGGAAATACATAGTAAAACACACTTCCTTTACAAAGTTAGGTGAAAATCCAACATGTAATAAGGAAGTAGACTCCACTTTCTTGCCCTAATGTGAAAACCCTAGCCTAGATCCAAGAGTCATGCTTGGTAGGTGCATGGTAGGTACAAATCTCATCATAAATCATGGTCTAGATCCTACAAAGTAGGAATCACTACCAAATAGACACAACCACTCCTCTTGACTCGTGGTAACCTAATTTAGGTGTGTATGTACAAGTGGCACTTTGGCCATTCAAGTAACCAACAAACAATATTGACAAAATGTACAATATTCTACATGGCTAGATTTGCCAATGTAGGCAATTTTTCACATTCAATATGAAAGGTCACTTTCATCTCATCTTATTTCCGTCTCGTGAGTTTGATTGCACATAACTTAGTATTCAATCTTGTGAGTTTCTTGAAAAATTGAACCAAGTCTTGGTCTATGTTGTTGTCAAAACTACAGAACACACCTACGAATACATCTATGTTGCTTTTCATCAATTACAAAAAAACAACTCATGGGTGACAAAGAGGTTGATCGTGGACACGGACTTTCGGGATCATTTTGAAATTGCACGTGCAAGTGAGGAGTACACACATTTGTTGCAACAATTACCTTCACCGTTTGTGGGTTTTGTACATGAGTTGTCAGGTTTTATATAATGCATGTGTCAAGCTGCCGCAATATCCTTTCACAAAATAGGCATGGGTGTTCCTCCTTGGAGAGAAGTAGAACACATGAGCAGCCTTTGGTTTTCTAATTATAAGAGATTTACCTCAACCCATCACCATTTTGCTAGATATGATATGTGCTTCCACTATCACATTAATCGTGATGAACTGTACCCTGCCTATGGCTTAATTTGTATTTACTCATGGACTTCAGAGCTACCAAGGCGAAGAGCTATATTTGAGAGCCTCAATAGAAGAGTAAAGAGTGCCACATTGGAGAGTATTATATGTGACATTATGGGTTGTGGTTGTGGTTTTTACGAAGTGAATATCAATTGATTGTTGGACAATTGTATCGCCGATGAATGAATGATATTTTACAAAGATGTGTTTTGCCACATGAAGTACCTGAACTTATCATGCTTTCTCATGATGGCATGGGCGGAGGACATGTTTCAACGAATATCATTGTTCGAAAACTTTTACAATCAGGATGTTGATGGCCTACACTTCGCAAAGATACAGAAGATTATATTCAGTCATGCGACGTTTGTCAACGAGCACGTTGTCCTACTCGACAGAATTATGAAATACCTTTACATCCAATTTTATCGCAAGCACCGTTCGAGAAATGGGGCCTCAACTATGTTGGTCCTATTCATCTTGCGACAAGAGGATCTTAGGCCAGATATATGATTGTTACAACTGATTATATGACCATATGGGTTGAAGGAAATGGACCTATCTTTGGCTAGAAGACATGTTTTTTGGCCATTTTTGGGCCAAAATGACCCCTAAAACTGGCTGCTTAGAGCCAGCTGACAGAGCGACGTCACAGATAGAGAGAAAGATGTTTTGGGGTGTTTTCATTACCATTCTATCAAGCAGAGTGCGAGTGATCTAGTGATGGGCTACATTCGCCATTTGGGTACCGTGGGGCCAAATTTGGGGCAATTGTTGGCTGGTGAAACCTACTACAAGGCGGTACAATGAGGCATTATTGCTTTCTAATCATTTTTGCTTACTTATGATAGGGTAACAGGGTGTTTGGAAGTGGTGAATGCAATATGGGAGCGAATGGTAGCGAAATTGTGTGGAGAAATCTAGGTTTGGCGACGGAAGTGTAGTTTGGCGGCGAGACTACTCATAAATGGCAACAATTTTGAGAGGGCAAGCAAGCATAGGTGAGAGGTAGGCACGGTATGCTGATTATAGGTGAACCAACTAATGTCAGGTGGCATTTTGGGAGAACGCTCTCACAGACATGATCGGCAGTGGCATTGTCAAGTCAGGTGATAGCTGCATTGACACACACATATGCGACTAAGAAATATCTCTTTCGAAGGGAAATATGGGCTAGCTTGGAGGTACACACATTTTGGCGGTCACAGGTGATGGAAGTGCAAGGTGGTGCCAGTTGGAAGCCATTGGGCAAGATAGCGGACTTGCATTGGATGAGTTGTGTGTGGGACACGCAGAGGTTGAAGAACGAATCAGTAATCACACTTTGGAAACTATTGGTGAGTGGTGAGTGTGATGATTTTGTGTTTTTGCAGTCAATAAGTCAATTTTGATCATGTCAAAGTAGTTGTGGAGCAGTGTATCAGGTTTGTCATCGGGAGATAAACTTCAACTGCCTATTATGGGTAAGTCAAGTCAATTTGTCATATCATGAGTGCATCAGGGATGTAGATTCCAGTGATAATAGAGTGCAGATCATTTGGTTTTGGCCATGGAAGATCTCACAGGTTCACTTGGAGGGATATTGGCATGCACAGTTATGTGAGGGACTTGATGGCGGCTTTGGATTTCACATCTCAGTGTATTCTCACGGAGTGGTTTGGAACCATTTACAGGGGTAGCTTGGAACTAACTTGGGAGAATACAGGTGGACACTACAGTGTAGATGCTTAGATCTTTGTGATCTGGGATGGCATTGGGATACTTGGTAGAGATAGCACTGTAGGATGAGATGGGGTGATCATCAGGGGGGCAGCTATTTCATATTGGACTTGAGTCTTTGGCATGGACATGACTTACAGGTGGAATTCATGATGGAATCATAACATTGCAAACAAAAATGGACAAAGCGTGAAGCTTTGAGAGCTCTAGGTTGGAGAGCTGATGGAGATTGCACGGGGTGTGATCGGAAGGCAAGCACCATGGTGGGTGTTTTGCTAGCGATCTACTAGAGGGGACACTGATGGCGAGGACTTCATGATGTGCTCATTTGCGATTATAGGTTGGCATTACAACAGTGGGCCAGTCATTGGCATTCGCATCGATGGGGAGGCATCTACCATCACGTGCATGGATAAGCTACTTATAGCTTTCATGCATTTGGCTGTATTTGAAGGAGTCTAGGCTTGGCATAGGTGTTGGAATTTCCATCGTGCATATTCTTAGTTGGTGAGATTAGGGATAAGCCTAGAGGAAGTCACTCAGAGCCATATACCTCAGTACTATCAGGGAGACAGTAGTCTTAGGATCCCATGAGCGACGACTCAGGGACATGCTTGCATTGGCATGGTGTCAGGTGGCACATAGCCAGAGAGAGCGAGCAGATGCTAGGAGCTAGGTGGAGCAGATGATGCTTTGGAATTTGGCTTGTCTAGCATGATGGTGACCAAGATCGAAGACATCAGGTGGGCATAGTATGTGGATGCCGAGTCCATTGGGGTGGCAATCAGGGAGATGCTATAGTTGCTCAGGTATGATATGTCATTTGATGTATGGACGATGTTCTTCAGCTGGTGCATCATGTGGTGACCTAGGGACGGGTCAAGCCTACTTGGAGGTAGGTGGCATGGAGTGTACCTAGTGGTGGTACATATGTGAAAAATACAGATCCTAAGTGGATCTAAACTCCAAGATCATTGGCTTGAATGCTTGCACTCCAAACTACATAAGCTAGGAATTGGCAACACATTCTATGCTACCTAGAATGCAAAGAACTTGATCAAAAAGCATTTACCACAAATGAAAACTTCCATAAACATCAAGTGCGGCCCAAAATAGCATTATACAGTCCATAATACATCAGCCTACCACTTTTGAAAAGCACCTAAGATCATACACAATAGCTTGAAGACAATACACACAACAATGCTCTCAATGGAGGAAGAAACAATGACAATGATCTATTGATCTCAATGAAGCATACAAAAGGTTTCTCCAACCTGTTCTCCACGAATTTCAGCCTAATATAGGTGAGAGAGATGACTCTCTCTCCTCTCTCTAGAACTTAGGACCCAATTTTAGGACACCAGTAACCTAAAATAGCCAATTTTGGCCTATATGTCCAAATAACATGATTTTAGTGTCATTTAGAAGGTCCCGAAGTTTGAGACTTCTTCAACATGAAATATATACTAGAATAAAAGTATCTAGGTCTCTTTCACACGTGTGAAAGGTTAGATCCAAAACTATGTACAAAAATTGCCAATTTAGGCCTCAAACTAGCTAGGAAATGTTGACAATTTTCACACTCCCTCTTCAACTTAACTTGCTAGTTTTACAACACTACTTTGCTCCAACCTAAGAATGATCTCCATCATGATGATAGATCTCTTTTCAAGTGTTCTAATATGTACAATATGAAGTACAACATAATTGATATAGATAATAGTGCCCATATAGGATGCTTCACTATTTCTTACATCAATTTTACATAGAATGGTGAACAAGATACATGTAAAAGAACATAGAATAACAATGAAAGGATTCCTCCATGTATCCACCTTTGAGTTCTCTGTAAAACAGCAGCAAACAAGTTGTAAGTGAAAGTAACCAACAGGTGTTTGCATGCCTCGTCCACATTCCACTATGCCCATAGTGAATGCACCATGTATCTCCATGAATGAACCTCCATCACCACCTTGCCTTTGTAGATCTCCAATCCACGAAAGCCCTTGAGTGAATGAATGCCAAAATGATGTGTTCTCTGTTCCATTTGAATGAGCAAAACCTGAACTTGAAATACTTGAAGTATCTCCACAAGATTTTCATATAACGCTTGATCCTACATTGTCAACAATTTGCCAATTTGCCAACACTAGGATGCTAGATCTTGAACTTTGCTCAAAAGTAAACATATTGACCACTTCCATATCTTTTGAGATTTGAATGAATGCATGTACTTGATCATAAAAACCAGCAATGATAACTATTCCATCTCCAAGATCCAAAAGATGCAAAACTGTGGAACTAGTTTCATTGAATTTTGACAATTCCAACACATGGACATGACAATGTTCATACATGAGATTAAACAAGTAAGGTAGAGTAAAAGGACACTTCCTTGCTGTTCCAAGAACCTTACTTGAACCTTCAAGGACCTGTAAAAACAGATCCAAGATGCTTTGCCCATGTGGCTCCCCTTTCATGCTTTTGACTAGCTTCCAATTGCTACTTGCCTCTTGGTGTTGATGAAGCAATTCAAGATCAACATCTTGATCTTCCAATAAAACATCAAGGACTTTGCATTTATAAACATCTTCAGATCTGAACCTCTGAAGATACTCCCTCTCAAACACATGATTAACATCCCACAAGATCTCATCATTGCTTGATTTCAACCTTTCACTATAGTTAGTGAAAACAATGTCACCATCATAAACCAAAAGATAGATTTCTACACTTCTATCCAACATGAAGTAGAGTAGATGAAGTTGAGTATCAAACCTAATAAAACCAGCCCATTTGAGCTCAAACCAAACCTCAACGAGATCTTCCTTGCCTTGAAGAAATTGCCACTTGAGTTGCTCCATGTAAATATCTTCTTCAAGATCACCATTCAAGAAGGCATTAGTAACATCCATTTGCCACATATCCCAATCATAAAGAGTTGCAAGAGAGATTAGGATTCGAATAGTTACCATCTTTGCCACGGGTGCAAAGGTCTCATCATAGTCAATACCATATTCTTGAGCATACCCCTTTGCCACCAACCTTGCCTTGTACTTGTTGATTGATCCATCTTGATTTGTCTTGATCTTGAAGATCCACTTACAACCAATTGTCTTCTTGTCCTTTGGAAGCTTTATCAACCTCCATGTGTTGCTTTTGATGAGTGCTTGATGCTCATGATCCATGGCTTGGATCCATTCCTTCTTTTGAATTGCTTCACCTACACAAGTTGGTTCATCAAAAGAGGTAAGAAAAGCAAAGTTAGAGTTGTCCACCACTTGCTTTCCTTTTTCATCATAGGTTAGCCTTGATGGCTTAGACCTTTGCCTTTGAGTCTTCCTTGAAGTTTGCTTTGGAGTGGCATCTCCATCTTCATCCAAGACATCTTGCACATCATGATGATTAGTAGGCACATCAACATCAACATCAACAACATTGGAAACATTCTCTTCATGAAAGATGACATCCCTACTTATGACAACTTTCTTTGTAGAAGGAATGTACACTTTGTAAGCCTTGCTTACTTCACTATAGCCAACAAACACACCCTTCTTTGATGAAGGATCTTCTTTAGTTCTATCATCAAGTGTGATATTGACAAAACATGTACATCCAAAGATCCTACAATGCTTGACACTCGGCCTTCTACCATAAAGAACCTCATGAGGAGTTTTACCATCCAAGGAAGCACTTGTCCATCTATTACATAGATAGTTAGCACATGCTAAAGCTTCCCCCCAAAAAGACTTAGCAAGATTAGCATGTAGTCTCATTGCCTTGGCACATTCACAAAGGGTTCTATTCTTCCTCTCGGCCACTCCATTCTGTTGTGGAGTCCTAGGACTAGACATCTCCCTCTTAATCCCATGTGCTATACAAAAGTCTTTAAACCTATTTGAGGTGTATTCCCCTCCATTATCAGATCTTAAGCATTTGATCTTTGTATTGAATTGGTTTTCCATTTCATTCTTGAACTTGACAAATGCAGCAAACACTTCATCCTTACTTTTAAGAAGATAGATCCAAGTATACCTACTAAAGTCATCAATGAAAGTTGCATACATCTTTGCCCCACCATTGCTAGTTGTACTAGAAGAATGAATATCAGAATGCACAAGTTGAAAAGCTTCTTTAGATCTAGAAGTAGATCTAGAATAAGCAAGTCTATGAGATTTGGACAAGGCACAATGTTCACAAACACTATTGTTTGCAACAAGACTTTTAGGGAGACCAAGAACAAGCTCTTTCTTTGCCATTACCTCCAAAGATTTGAAGTTGGGATGGCCCAACCTCTTGTGCCAAACTTCTTGGTTTGTCAATTGCTCCCTAGCCATACATCCTTCATGATTAGAGATCACACATGCATCAAGCTTGAAAAGTTTACCATGCCTCCTACCTTGAGCAATCAAGGATCCACATTTACTTATCAAACATGCATCTCCAATGAACTCCACATCAAGTCCTTTGTCAATCATTTGACTTACACTAAGCAAATTCTTAGTGATTGAAGGAATGTACAAAACATTTTCAAGATTTGCTTTCCTATTTGTTGAAAGGGAAATAGGAATAGTGCCTATGCCTTTGATGTCACATTGACCATCATTTGCAGTGTAGATGATGTTACCTTCTCCCTCATAAGACAATAAGGATGTAAAGTATTCCTTATGTCTTGTCATGTGAGATGAGGCTCCACTATCAATCCACCAAGGATCATTATCATCTATGTTGGCTAACAAACTTGAATTCATAACAAGTGATTCACATGTGTTATGTCCTTCCTCATCTATTGTAAGATTTCCTTGCCTCTCTCCTTGCTCTCTTTTCTTCTTATAACATTCATTTGCAAAATGACCTTTTATCCCACAATAAAAGCACTTGAACTTTGACTTATTGTTCTTAGTAGAAGAGGAAGAGGAAGAGTGATCATCATGATCAAAGTTACCACCTTTGGACCATTTCCCTTTGCCTTTACCTTTGCCCTTGAATTTGCCTTTTGTGAAGAAAGCCTCTTCACCTCCACCTTGCAAGGATGCACCATCAAGCTTTGATTGCAACCTATGTTCTTCAGCCAATAAGATTTCTTGCAAGTCAACCACACTTGGCAAGACTCTTTGAATGGCAAAACTTTGCACAAGGTTAGCATGTTCATTTAGCAAACCATTCAACATAACTTGGACTATTTCACCATCTTTTATGTTCTCATCAATGCATGCTAAATCATCACTTAGGGACTTAACTCTCAAGATAAATGCATGAGCACTTTCACCCTCTCTTTGCCTACTAGAAAATATTTGTCTCCTTAGGGTCAATACCCTAGATGTGGACTTTGATTCAAAGAGCTTCTTTAAGGCATTCCATGCCTCACTTGCACTTTGACACTTTCCAACTTCCTTGAGAAGTTCATTTGTAACATTCATTTTAATGATATGAAGAGCCCTTTTGGCCTTCTTATCAAACCTTTGTTGCTCTTGAAGTGTGAGAGGTCTCTCTTCAATTTCTGCAACTATGTCCATGAGTTCATTCAACTCAAGTAAGGACTCCATCCTCACTTTCCAAGTAGAGTAGTTTGATGAACTCAACCTTTCACTAGACTCTAGCATGATCCCACCATTGGAAGCCATGATTCTAATGTTTCTTCAACTTTTAGGTTCTGTCCTAAAGCACTTAGCACTCACTTTTCTCTCAACAAATGATAGATAAAGAGATCTATGAAGATTTAGGACCCTAAAACACTTCTATCTTGAACCTAGATGGTTTCCAAGCATAGAAAGGAAGATTGAAACACATGCAATACTTTGCACACACTAAGAATGGATTACAAAATCAAACCAACCTGAACACACTCTTGCTTAAGCTCTCAAACTTTCCAGCAAGTGACCAAATCAAGTTATGGTGTGAAGAGTTACTTGCATTCTTAGAAAATACCCAAAACTAGGATGCCAAGATTACCTAGTAATGAACAAACTTGATCAACATATGATCAACACACTAAGATATTGATTCAACCTGTAAAACCACATGTAAACCACACTTCTAAAAGTTTATAAACTCCAGCAAGTGATAAATACAAGATTTAGAGGTGAATGAATGAGCACACTTAGTGAATCACAAGACTAGCTTCACTATCTTGTCAAATCTTGGTGTTTAGATGTAGATCTAAGATCACTTCACATGAGAATGTTCCTCAACCTGTTAAGAACCTGAAAACACACTTGCATAATGGTTAACACCTTCCAGCAAATGCTCCAATCAAATTACATAAGGAGAGTTACTTACATGCTCAACAAAGTACACCAAAATTTATGCCAAAATTGATGACAATCTTTACAATATGCTCTTCACAATGGAGCTTACAATATGTTCACCCAAAAAAGGGGATCTTTCATCCAAATGGGAGCTTTGCTCAGCCTTTAGGAGAATTACAACTCACTCAAAAGAGCATTTGTCATCCACTTAAGGAGAAGTTTCATCCACTTAAGGAGAGTGTTCATCCAAGAATGGAGATTGTCAACAATAGGATTGAAAAGAACATTGTTAGTATTGAATATGCACAAGCCTCACAATCACAAATGATTAGGTGTTATGATCTGATCCAAAATAGTTTCTTTTCAGCCTCTGATCTTCAATAGACCTGAAATATGCTTTTGATCCACAAGTTCAACTCACAAAACAAAGGTTAGTAAGATTTGATCAACAAAGCAATGCAAAATCATGCTAGAACTTGATCAAACATCCAAATATCACCAAAAATGGAATACTTACTATGAATAGAAGCCAACCAGCTCTGATACCATGTGAAAAATACAGATCCTAAGTGGATCTAAACTCCAAGAGCATTGGCTTGAATGCTTGCACTCCAAACTACATAAGCTAGGAATTGGCAACACATTCTATGCTACCTAGAATGCAAAGAACTTAATCAAAAAGCATTTACCACAAATGAAAACTTCCATAAACATCAAGTGCGGCCCAAAATAGCATTATACAGTCCATAATACATCAGCCTACCACTTTTGGAAAGCACCTAAGATCATACACAATAGCTTGAAGACAATACACACAACAATGCTCTCAATGGAGGAAGAAACAATGACAATGATCTATTGATCTCAATGAAGCATACAAAAGGTTTCTCCAACCTGTTCTCCACGAATTTCAGCCTAATATAGGTGAGAGAGATGACTCTCTCTCCTCTCTCTAGAACTTAGGACCCAATTTTAGGACACCAGTAACCTAAAATAGCCAATTTTGGCCTATATGTCCAAATAACATGATTTTAGTGTCATTTAGAAGGTCCCAAAGTTTGAGACTTCTTCAACATGAGATATATACTAGAATAAAAGTATCTAGGTCTCTTTCACACGTGTGAAAGGTTAGATCCAAAACTATGTACAAAAATTGCCAATTTAGGCCTCAAACTAGCTAGGAAATGTTGACAATTTTCACAACATATCTTGAGAGCATGAAGTGCATTATGGGGTGATGTGGATCTAGCATGCCCATGGTTGTGAGCTGATAGGGATGGAGATGATTGCTTAGGGAGTGACAACTGATACTTTGGTGAGTGATCAGGTGAGTTGCATGGTTATAAGCACAATGATCTCCAGGTTGGCATCACATATTGTTTCTATCCATCATTATTTGGTAAGCATGATGCAGCTTTTGGTTAGATCCAATTGGAGTCTAGTTGCACTATAGGTGAACAGATTCTTGGGCAGCTATCAACAAGTAATGGATATTTGGTGATTAGATAGTATAGGGTACAAGGCTCTGGAGCTATCCTACCTGATATGCTATGGATCGTGGGTGATTTATTCATCACGATAGTGGATCTAGTTTGCATTTGATTTGGCTTGCACGCTATGATGGATACAATATTAGTGAGATAGGCTCCTTGGTGGCAGGCCTATATACTGGTCAAATCAAAGTTGGCAATGTCAAGCATGGGAAGTTGAGCCTACATGAGGTGTAGAAGAGGCAAATCATCATCAGTATCTCATGGAGATACGTGAGCTACTCAGATATAGCCTATGGTGAAGTTTGTGTACATTCATTCATTGAGTCCTTGGTAGACTCTTGTGCTTGGAGCATGGGGAATGGATGGGCATCGACTTTCAAGGCTTATTGGATAGGATGTCAGGTCAAAGCGGTTTGGAGCATAGCTTTGTTTGGGAGATACATCAGGGATGAGGCTTGGAGCGTTCATTGGTTCGAGATGGTTGATCTTGGATGATGTATGAGGACATCTATGTGATATGCTTGGACGTGAGGACATGTTGGTTACAGGTGCGGGCCATGGTTGGAGACCTTATTTGGAGACCAGTGGTGTAGCAGCAAATCTATAGGTGGCACAGGTACTGGTACGACAGGATACCACTTATGGGTAGTTCTTGGTCATGTATTTGCTCATTGACTTGTCGTTATGTCTACTAGTTGTTTATCCGGTGAGGGTATAGTCTTATGGTGGCAATAAGATTTCCTCAGGTTGAGTCTCAGTCGCTCATTTATGTCAGTTTTACAAGTTTGTGCTTGTAAGTGCCTAATAGGATGTCAGCCTAGCTAGATGGAAGATGGAAGTCTCATGGTGGCAGTGAGATTTTTTCAGTTTGAGCCATGTCGCTCATGTGGTCCACTTGTGTTCAAGTCGGATTGGGGACGAGTCAGTTGGTTGAAACTATAATAGACTCTCTGTATGAGCATTGTGTTTGCATGATACTTTGTACGCCAAAACTGGTGGTTCGATGATGTGCTTGAGTGTGAGTCAAGTATAGGGTAGCAGGGATATGCATAACATCTTTTGGACACTCTAGATGCTGCTGCAATATATTTCTTTACTCATACTGCATTTGAGCTTAAGGGAGAGTGTTAAGAATCAGATTTGATCTGATATGTTTTTATTGTAAGATCGAAATGCAGTATTGTAATTAACTATACATATCTTCAATTAATTAGGATTTACAGTTTTTTGGTTGTTCAGGATGTGACCCACTATTGTCACATCAGTCAGGCACTAATCCCGTAGCTGGCTACTTTGGTTAGTCGAGTAGCCACACATAGGAAAAATTAGCCTGTATAGAGTTATATATAGTGTATGCTATACTTGGGGGCATGTCCCAAGTTTGTCGGTTGAATTTGGCTATATTGGGCCTGACCTTAATTTGACAGGTGGTAGGCCAATTTTACGACACCTACCTTTTCATGCAGTTTGTGAATACTCTATATATGCAATGTTTCTTTGTAATGTAATAGCTTTTGGCGTGCCAAGAGATGGTATCAGAGCATTAGGGTGTTGCAGGTATGCACGATCCGGTGGAGCTACAAGATAGCATCTTTCACCAGGAGAAATAGCACTCAGAGCGTCTCAGGAGAGAGGACTCCATACAGGGTATCGGTAGTCTGGATGGTAGGAGACAACAAAGTTCCTTCAATCGAAGCTTCAAGGAAGATCAGAACGATTCTTGTAAGTGGATTCCAAGGAGGATTCACAAAAAATCTTGCAGTTCAGTGGTTTCAGAAAAATCATTGGTGTTGGCTACGTTATTCACTATGTGGACAACCATTTGGTGCAACGGGGCTTGCATGAGAATGCAAAGAGCAATGATGGAGAGCCATGGAAATTTTACAAGGTCAAATTAGGTGGAAGTGGAAATTTCAGAAATTTTTGGTTTCGTGGGGTGTGGATGGTTTGATGAAAAAATCAGCTTATTCGGAGATGATATCGCACCAATTGACAAACTGTAAATTGCATCAAAACACTGGAGGTAGGGCGACCTCAGTGAGGAAGAGAACTGCAAGTGAAAGCTTAGAGAAAGACTGAGCAAAGCCCAAGAAACCTCCATTCCTTCTGAACAAGGGTTTCAGGAGAGAAAATCTCTTATATTTCTTTGTAGGATGTTTTGTTGTACTATAACATGCTACAGTATGGCACCCTGGTACAAGAAATGTGGCTGCTAATGGCCGTAGAGGGCCGTAAAGAGATCAACAAGTTCTAGCAGATCTAAGTGGGCGATCATAACAGCAAGAAATCCTGGCAATGCTTGAAGAGAACTAGCAAAAGAGAGGGATAACTCGCGGACAGTCGCGTGTGTCTAGCCGGGATGGAGTGTTAGCGTATGAAAGGGTCCAGTGTCTTGAAGACCTAGTTTTAGCTCGCAGGTGCAAGGAAAACCGTAGGATGGGGTCCTACGAAGATCGATGGCCAAGATGAATTGTTTGAGAAACGATCTGGACCACAAGATGGAAGATGGTCATTGGATGGAAGGTGAAGAGGCCTGAAGAGCAAGGCACTCTTTTCTTCATTAAAAATTTTCACTCTGAAATTGAGTGAAGGGACCCGAAGTTCAAAGTGAACTTCACTTCATTAAAAATCTTCATTATGAAGAATCAGTTCAATTTTGCAAGGGCATTTTGGAAATGGACCTATCTTTGGCTAGAAAGAACCTTTTTTTGGCCTTTTTTGGGCCAAAATGACCTCTGAAACTAGTTGCTCAGAGCCAGTGGACAGAGCGACGTCACAGAGTAGGGAGAAAGGTGTTTTGTGGTGGTTTCATTACCATTCTGTCAAGTGGAGTGCGAGTGATTTAGTGATGGGCTACATTCACCATTTGGGTACCGTAGAGCCAAATTTGGGGGGGCAATTGTTGGCTGGTGAAACCTATTACAAGGCGGTACAATGAGGCATTATTGCTTCCTAATCATTTTTGCTTACTTATGATAGGGTAACAGGGTGTTTGGAAGTGGTGAATGCAATATGGGAGCGAATGGTAGCGTAATTGTGTGGAGAAAACTAGTTTTGTCGATGGAAGTGTAGTTTGGCGGCGTGACTACTCATCATTGGCAACAATTTTGAGAGGGCAAGCAATCACATGTGAGAGGTAGGCACGGTATGTCAGTTATAGGTGAAAAATTCTTGTGATCAGGTTCAACTCTTGGGGTTCGAACCAACCAACGTCAAGTGGCATTTTGGGAGAACGCTCTCACAGGCATGATCGACAATGGCATTGTCGATTCAGATGATAGCTGCATGGACACACGCATCTCCGACTAGAAATTTCTCTTTCGGAGGGAAATAATGGCTAGCTTGGAGGTACACACATTTTGGCGGTCACAGGTGATGGAAGTGCGAGGTGGCGGCAGTTGGAAGCCATTGGGCAAGATAGCAGACTTGCATTGGATGAGTTGTGTGTGGGACACGCAGAGGTTGAAGAACGAATCAGTAATCACACTTTGGAGACTCTTGGTGAGAGGTAAGTGTGATGATTTTGCGATTTTGTAGTCGGTAAGTTAATTTTGATCAAGTCAAAGTAGTTGTGGAGTAGTGTATCAAGTTTGTCATTGAGAAATACACTTCAACTGCCTATTATGGGTAAGTCAAGTCAATTTGTCGTATCATGAGTGCATCAACGATGTAGATTCCAGTGATAATAGAGTGCAGATCATTTGGTTTGGGCCATGGAAGATCTCACAGATTCACTTGGAGGGATATTGGCATGCACAGTTATGTGAGGGACTTGATGGTGGCTTTGGAGTTCACATCTCAGTGTATTCTTAGGGAGTGGTTTGGAACCATTTACAAGAGCAGCTTGGAACTAGCTTTGGAGAATACATGTGGACACTATAGTGTAGATGCTCAAATCTTTGTGATTAGGGATGGCATTTGGATACCTGGTAGAGATAGCACTGCAGGATGAGATGGGGTGATCATCAGGGGGTAGCTATTTCATATTGGACTTGAGTCTTTGGCATGGACATGACTTACAGGGGGAATTCATGATGGAATCATAACATTGCAAATACAAATGGACAAAGCGTGAAGCTTTGAGGGCTAGCTCTAGGTTGGAGAGCTTATGGAGATTGCACAGGACGTGATCAGAGGGCAAACACTATGGTGGGTGTTTTGCTAGCGATCTACTAGAGGGGACACTGATGGCGAGTACTTCATGATGTGCTCATTTGGGAGTACAGGTTGGCATTACAGCAGGGGGCCAGTCATTGGCATTGGCATCGATGGGGAGGCATCTACCATCACGGGCATGGATAAGTTACTCATAGCTTTCATGCATTTGGCTGGTGTTGGAATTTCCATCATGTAGATTCTCAGTTGGTGAGATCAGGGATAAGCCTAGAAGAAGTCACTCAGAGCCATATACCATAGTACAATCAGGGAGACAGTGGTCTCAGGATCCCATGAGCGACGACTCAGGGAAATGCTTGCATTAGCATGGTGTTAGGTGGCACGTAGCCAAGGAGAGCGAGCAGATGCTAGGAGCCAGGTGGAGAAGGTGATGCTTTGGAGTTCAACTTGTCTAGCAGGATGGTGACCAGAATCGAAAACATCAGGTGATCATAGTATGTGGATGACGAGTCCACTGGGGTGGCACTCAGGGAAATGCTACAGTTGCTCATGTATAATATGTCATTTGATGTATGGACGATGTTCTTCAACTGGTGCATCATGTGGTGACCTAGGGATGGGTCAAGCCTACTTGGAGGTAGGTGGCATGGAGTGTACCTAGTGGTGGTACATATCCTGAGAGCATGGAGTGCATTATGGGGTGATGTGGATCTAGGATGCCCATGGTTGTGAGCCGATAGGGATGGAGATGATTGCTCAAGGAGTGACAACTAATAATTTGGCAAGTGATCAGGTGAGTTGCATGGTTATAAGCACAGTGATCTCCAGGTTGGCATCACATATTGTTTCTATCCATCACTATTTGGTAAGTAGGATGCAACTTTTGGTTCGATCTAGTTGGAATCTAGTTGCACTATAGGTGGACAGATTCTTGGGGAGCTATCATCAGGTAATGGATATTTGGTGATCAGACGGTATAGGGTACAAGGTTCTGGAGCTATCCTACCTGATATGCTATAGATCGTGGGTGAATTATTCATCACGATAGTGGATCTAGTTTGCATTTGATTTGGCTTGGACGCTATGATGGATACAATATTCGTGAGATAGGCTCCTTGGTGGGAGGCCTATATACTGGTCAAATCAAAGTTGTCAATGTCAAGCATGGAAAGTTGAGCCTGCATGAGGTGTAGGAGAGGCAAATTATCATCAATATCTCTGGGAGATAGGTGAGCTACTCAGATATAGCCTATGGTGAAGATTGTGTACATTCATTCATTGAGTCCTTGGTAGACTCTTGTGCATGGAGCATGGAGAATGGATGGGGATCGACATTCAAGGCTTATTGGATAGGATGTTAGGGCAAAGCGGTTTGGAGCATAGCTTTGTTTGGGAGATACATCAGGGATGAGGCTTGGAGTGCTCATTGGTTCGAGATGGTTGATCTTGGATGATGTATGAGGACATCTATGTGATATGCTTGGACATGAGAACATCTTGGTTATAGGTGCGGGCCATAGTTGGAGACCTGATTTGGAGACCAGTGGTGTAGCAGCGGATCTATAGATGGCACAGGTGCTGGTACTACAGGATACCACTTATGGGCAGGTCTTGGTCATGTATTTGATGTTTTATCATTCATGTTAGTTTGCATAAGTGTGTGTGGGCTTTCATGTTACCTTGTCACAAGAGGTCTAAATCTGAGTTGGAGTCGTATGTGGTTGTGCATTTGCTACAGTGAAACAAAGTAGTCATTTTATGCTCATTGACTTGTCTTTATGTCTACTAGCTGTTTATCCGGTGAGGGTATAGTCTTATGGTGGCAGTAAGATTTCCTCAGGTTGAGACTCAGTCGCCCATTTATGTCAGTTTTACAAGTTTGTGCGTGTAAGTGCCTAATAGGATGTTAGCCTAGCTAGATGGAAGATGTAAGTCTCATGGTGGCAATGGGATTTCCTCAGTTTGAGCCATGTCACTCATGTGGTCCACTTGTGTTCAAGTTGGATTGGGGATGAGTCAGTTGGTCGAGACTATGGTAGACTCTTTGTATGAGCATTGTGTTTGCATGATACTTTGTGTGCCAAACCTGGTGGTTTGATGGTGTGCTTGAGTGTGAGTCAAGTACAGGGTAGCAGGGATATGCATAACATCTTTTGGACACTCTAGACACTGTTGCAATATATTTCTTTACTCATACTACATTTGAGCTTAAGGGAGAGTGTCAAGAATCAGATTTGGTCTAATATGTTTTTATTGTAAGCTCGAAATGCAGTATTGTAATTAACTATACATATCTTCACTTTATTAGGAGTACAATTTTTTGGTTGTTCGGGATGTGACCCACTATTGTCACATCAGTCGGGCACTGATCCCGTAGCCGGCTACTTGGGTAAGCCAAGTAGCCACACATAGCAAAAATTAGCCTGTACAGGGTTATATATAGTGTATGTTATACTTGGGGGCATGTCCCAAGTTTGTCGGTCAAATTAGGCCATATTGGGCCCGACCTTAGTTTGACAGGTGGTAGGCCAATTTTAGGACACCTGCCTTTTCATGCAGTTTGTGAATACTCTATATGTACAGTGTTTCTTTGTAATCTAATCGCTTTTGTCGTGCCATCTTTGAGAGCTTGTGAGGAGTGTCTATGGTGATTGATTGATGTGATCTGCATACTACACTAGATCCTAACAAAATTTTAACACTATCGAGATCGTTAGTGATCGCATAACACATTCTGTAATTGAAACAATAAAGTGTCTATTGGAAGACTTTTTTATTATTCATCGGTTTAGTACTCCGTATTATTTGAGGGGTAATGGCCAAGCTGAATCTTCCAACAAGATTCTCTGCAGCATTATGACAAAAACGGTAGAAGCAAGTCATTCTGATTGGAAACATAAGCTTTATTTGATTTTATGGGCATTTAGAACCGCTTACAAAGGTAGTATGAATCAAACACCATTTAATCTTGTTTATGGACAAGATGTAGTTATGCCAATTGAATTTTTGATACCATCTCTATGCATAACAACAACAGAACGATTGGATGATGCCAAATCCTTCCAGATGCCTCATGAGGCTTTACAAAAACTTTGGTAGACCATATTGATGGCAGTTCATACATTAGCAGTAGAGAAAACCCGTCACAAGGCATGGCACGATCGCCGATTACACAAAAAAGATATGAAGGAAGGAAATCTAGCACTAATGTATAAGATGAAATTGATTAAAGGCAAATTGAAGTTCACAGGTGAAGGACCGTATAGAGTGAAAGAAATATTGAACTATGGAGGGAGCAGTCATTTAGAACATTTGGACGGAAAAAGATTTGACACTCCGGTGAATGACAGTCGACTATGCAAGTTTTGGTAACCAGATCAGCCAGTTCAACCAAAGTGATCCAATTCCTTGTCATTTTTATTTTGATTGTTTTACAATTTTCTTGTTTTTTATTACTTGAATGATTTTTTTCTTCTTTAGAAACAGACAAAAAAAGAAAAAGAAAATAAAGAATGATGAGCAAAAGTCAAAAAAGTCATCAAAATGGAAATAGAGAAAGGAAAGAATTTTTAAAACATTATTTTTGATGAAAAATGACTTAGAAAATCACTTTTTGGGTCATATTTTGCACATATGGTCCTAGAAACCTTGGTTGAGATTTTAGATCATACATCCACCTCTATACTGAGTTGGGCGAAGGTTCATTTCCATAGATGATAACTATTTTTGAGTTAGACGAATGTTCATAAACTTACCATTTTGGAAACCTTCGTCAAGCATTCGACAATTCTAATTAACCTTCGTCGACCTGACAGATGAGAATGCCAAAATTAGGTTGGGCAGAGGCTCAGATTTTCAAAATTTGCATTTATTACAGTACATAGGCAAATGATGTCCTTAGGCGAAGGATAAACCTTTGCCAATTCAAGTACCTCAGAAAATTTCGACTAGATTTTTATAACCTATTTTCATAATACTGAACATGCTTGCAAATTTTTGTCCAAAATTGACCAACAAACTAGTACATTGTCTAATGGACCCTCCAATTAGCCTATAAAAGCTTTCCAAATCTTCCATACATGCTGAATTCTAAGATATGCTATCCCTCTCATGGGATTGAACCTATGCGTGACAACTAACTTCATCTCCTTGATGTTTGATTGCTTGCATCTTGGGTTGAGGATATGCTAGGAAATATTGCCACTAGCTGGGATGATTGTCTACCTTCTTTGAATGAGATCTGTATTGCTCATTCGAAGTTGAGCCTAGTTGGAGAGACTTTGATAATGGCAGTTAAAGCTTTATCATTATATCTAGGAGGACATAAATTTGTTAAGAGAAATAAGATCATTTTCGTCAAAAGATCTTATGTTTTTAACATTCTAGGTTTTACTGATGGGAATGTTCCTTTAAGGAGCTCTCATTATTCATTGTATTCTACTTATATTGAACTTAGTGGAAATAAGGATAATGCACATCTATTATATGCATACTCTAGCAGAGAATTTCTTCATGACAATATTGCCATAGAAGCTGACACACAAGCTGATGATGAATAGTGGACACTTTGTATTTTGTTATAATACAATCAATACATTTACATTGAGTATTTCTCCTCTCTCTTGTTCCATGAATTTGCATGCAATTCTGAATATGTCACACATTTACATTGAGTATTTCTCCTCTCTTGTTCACTGAATTTGCAAGCAATTTTGAACATGTCGTGATTTGATGACAATGATGATTGAATGTCTTTATTATCTTCTCTGGAGTTAGTGCATTCTGACATCTGTGGACCTTTCAACGTGATCTTAGTAGGAGGCTCAAAATATTGACCCTTGGAATATCTCTCAGAAGAGACATGCCACCAACAGCCTTTTCAGAGGGATATACTGAGGGACCTCAGTATATCCCTCGGTATCTACAAAAAAAACAGAAATGAGATGAAGAAGTCTCTACTACCGAGGTAATTATCTAGGATCTCGTTCCAAGGCTTACTTCATGGTGTATACGGAGGTTTATGGTGTTTGTTTTTTTTTAATTCTTCATAAGAGCCTCGATAATAGGGTTAGAAATCCTCTGAAATGTTTTAGTGGTTTGAACTATATATATTCAAAGAGAAGAAAATAATACATTAGGACATCTACCTTTTGGGGATTTTACCGCATGGCAAAACGGACCTTGTTATGAGATACATGTCCTGACTCATTAACTATAAATGCTTGAGACTTGGCACTCATAGCCACTGCATAAACAAAATAAAATGAAAAATTGCTAAAACCAAAGACTCATGGCCAATACAACACTTACATAGTCTAATACAAACAACTAGACCACACCTCTACAATGCAATAACACTTCCAAACTTGCAAAAAAGAGTGAGCAAAAATGGGCTAGATTGAACAGAAAATCGAAAAATGAGCAACCATTGGATTTTGATGTGCTAGTACCCATTAGAAAGTCTGCACCCAAGTATAGACATCCCGTCAAATTTGAATCGTATCAAATTATTGACGTGGACATCAGTTCCAATGGCCATATTAGATGCCAAATAATTGCATTGCGACATCTATTAATTTGTTGGATTACGAAGTCCATTTCAAAATTCGGTAATGTAGTCCATTACAGATCCAATGTAATCCATGAATCAATTCCTTTTTACAATCAGAATTGACATCCAAAATTGTGGATAACTCAATGGTTACAAAGATATTAGTTATGAATTCAACTAAATGAATTCTATCCAGGAAATTAATATCCGCTATTAAGCAATTATTTACAAGGATTAACAAAATCCTACCTGCAAAATACATTTTCCAATCACACTTACTACCTTTGATGTCCACTATTCTTCCCCCCTTAAAATTTTCAGTCCCCTAAAAATCTTTCAGCTAAGGAACAACGAAGATATAAAGACATAAATGTAAAAAAATTGTAGGAAAAAATCTAAAACAATTTCATTTCAATCCTATACCTAGGTTGATATCATTGATATACAAAAAATCACCTACTAGTATGAAATGGTACTAGTCTGATCTTTTGCATATAATTCACCATAGAATTTAACGGGAAATGAAATCGGTTTTTTTTTTATACTTTTGATCAGTTCTCAACAATTACAAATTTTCCAATATAATTGGACTGTTTTTTTTTTTATTGACCGGTTTGGCATTACTCTGTCAATTATTCACATTTGATCACTCAAAGAGCTATGTCAAGTAATAGGTGTTCAAATCTAGTTATCTTGGAACATAGACATTCCACAATAACAAATTTGATTATAATGGTTCAATAGAAAACTCTTTATTAATGGCTTGAATTTAATTATTTGTGTAATATTAACTATTATAAAATTGCAAATAATTGTTATTCAACCTTAGAGTTGTCCTTTTTTTTCAATTTTTTTGATTCTTAAAGGAATTTAAGAGCTAAATGGTTCTTTTGATATGCTTGATCTCAAAATTAACTTTTTGAATAAGTTTTGCTCATGGGGCCTCACAACCTTTCAAACCTTTTTTATTATAGTTTTGCATGGCTTATCATAACTTATTGGTTTTTGTTTTCTTCTTTTGGTGTTCATTGGCATATGAATCATGAAAAGGCCTTTTTTTTTTTTTCAAATTGTGGGGCAATTTGACAGGTACTTTGGCCAAAAAACTTATGAAGTCTTGGACATAAGTCACTAATTTACAGTTGCCCATTCGACAATCAATAAAACAAATATCTATTTTGAGTCAAAAATAGCAATGAAAGCCTTTTGGAATTCCACAACAACCCGACCACTTTGCTTGTTTTGAGAGTAGTTCCCTCCACCTAGAGGATGCTTTACCTTCTTGAACAAAAATGATTGATAAAATTCATTTTTCATCCGACACTTATATGAATTATCAAAGTGTAATAATTTTAAACAAGAATTGCATTTTATTATCCAGTTTCTTATTGCTTTAATGGAGTTCTATAGCTGCTTGACTTAACATGTCAAGTTGTTTATAATGATTGGTCCGCTCTTGATGAGAGATACAAATCAAAAGATTGGGAGATGATATGAAGTATTTTCCAATTACGGGAACCTCCTATTTAGCTAGTCTGCTTGGGTTAATGTATTTCATAAGAAAAAATTACGTTTATATGAATTTACTTGCTTGCATGACTCATTATCAACAAAAGTTATGTTTTTATGAATTTACTTGCCTGCATGACTCATTATCAATAAACTGCAAAATTCGGCAAATATAAACTAAAAAAATGCAAATACCAAGCCCATTACTAATTTCAAATAAAGTCTGATTCAATTGCATTGAAAAAAAAAGTGCAAAAATCAATTTGCATTATCAGAGAAAAATTAAATATAAATCCAACAAAGAATCCCCCAACCCCACTATAGAAATATTAATTTCTACTTCAAGGCCTTAATCTCTCCTTATTCTTCTTCTCTCAACCTACGGGCTACAACGAGCCAACTCAGTTAGGTAAAACAGAGAAAGCCATTAACAGAACGGGCCGAGAGAGAGAGAAGAAAAAGAGGAGAGCTATTATGGATAAAGAGAGAGAGAGAATGAATGTTGGTTTTGATGGAAAAATTGATTTTTGCATTTTTATTGAGCCACGTGTGCTCTAAAACGTCTTTGATCGATCGTTGCATTGGATTACGGGCAAATGCGTGGCTTTTAGAGAGAGAACGTGTGCTTTTAGAGATTTCCAAAAAAAATGAGAGAGAGAGAGAGAGAGAGTAGAACAATGATGGATCCAAAGAGTTTGATTGAGATAGAGAGGGGTTAGAGAGAGAAGCGTGATAACGCTCCCCTAGTTTATCGAACCTCCTCGTAGCTCGCTACGCCCCAGCAGTTGTTTCTCTGCTGGATTCTTAACAAAAGCTGCTTCATCAACTCTCTCACAAAGCTGCTTCATCATCTCTCTCTCGTAGTTTTTTCCTTGCTCCGCAACCAATCTATCAAGTTCAAGAGGACTGGATTGTGTATGCATAAGCAATCTTCGCTTCGCTCAATTGATCATGCATTTGTGCTAGTGATTAAGACGTCTGTGATGATCAAGCACAACTTGCTAGGAGGACAAGAGAAAGAGAGAGACAACAATGGCAGAGAGAAAGACGGAGGCTTGATTCCAAGATCTATGCTTAATTAGAATATATAACTTTTTAGGAGGAGTGTGAAAAATAAAAAAGCTATCTATGTTTAGTGAGAGAGAGAGAGAGAGAGATGATGATGTTTGAGAGGAGAGAGAGAGAGATGAGCGAAAAGAGAGAGAAAGGGAGAGAGAGTGGTAGAGGACGTTGCTGGGAGGACGAGCAGTTGAGAGAGAGAGAGAGAGAGAGAAAGAGAGAGAGAGAGAGAGAGAGAGAGCGCGAGCGAGCTTTTGTTGCACTAGGAATTGCGCCACTTGCACCACTGCTACAACTATCAGCTACGTTATAGGTCTTGTAGCTCCCTCTATTCCAGGCAATTAGCAAGAAGAGCATAAGTTCTTCCATTAACAAAGATAATAGAAAAATGTTTTTTCTTTGTTTTGACAGATAACCCTCATTGGAGGCAAAAAGTAGTATGGTTTTGCCAAAGAAAATACATATGTCTCGCTCTCTTACCTCTATTCTCTTTCTTTACAAGTCTTTGTTGTGTTTTTGAGGGGGGGGGGGGGGGGGGTTGGGGGGAAGGCCCTGTCTGAGGGCCTTCTTTATTGGGAGAGCCCTCGCCCAATGGCGGGAGCCTGAGGTCAAGTAAGGCCCGAGGAGTTCAAGCCTTCCCATATATAATGTCATTATGCAAAGTTTTGTTTTTTTTTTTTTGGTCCGTACGGCTGTACGCGTGGTCTAGTTTTTTTTTTCGATTTTTCGGGACAAATTTTTTTACATTTGTGGTGGAATGTGGATGTGGGTAGCCAATGGAGATCGTGGGTGGCTGCGATCGTTGTCAAATCTGTTAGCGCAACTGCATGGAGTGAGGGTAAAAAGGATATGATGTCATCCAGTGCTAAGTGAACGTTGGTGATGATGCAAAAAGTGGGTCACTCTTACGAATGGCCTTAGGATAGGATTTACAGGGTGCCTTAGCTTTTAGGGCACCTTCGGCATTTTGTAGGAAAGTGTCCCCTTTTCGCTTGTTACCATAACCTATGTAAAAAAAAAACACAGTGTTCGTGATTCTTTCGCCTTTTATTCATCTGTGGGAATTTGTGTGTAATTATGCAGGCTACGTGACAACGTTAATAAATATGTAGCAAGAATGGAGGCAGATTAAAAATGGGATTTAGGAGAGTAGGAGTAGTAAATCCAACAAGTTTCTACTTGTGTCTTGTATTTGATTGAAGCCATACACTTTGATTTATGATAGCGCATATGCTAAAAACTCATCTTTGTGTTTGAGTAATCAAGATCAAGAAGGTCATGGAGCAATTGCCAAAGCCATAATTGTTGGTGATTAGCATTGAAATTCCAAGTTCCAAGAGGTGCATCGCCTTGATGTGCAAACTCCAAAGAAAAATATTGTGATTGCTAAAGATCCTAAAATCTTCAAGTGAAATTATACATTTGTAACAAATATATCAACAATCTTTGAGAAATTTGAGACAATTATCAGATCATTGATTTATGAGGCACATGAGTAATTGCTTACTAAATATCAGTAATATAAAATGACAATGCAAATGTATAACAAAAGTGTTTGAAGAAGGTCGCAAATTTGCATTGAAAACAATAGTTAAGAAGTACATGTATCACAATGTATAAGAAAAAAATAACTCTGATATGAACAATAAACTATTGTAAAAAGCACAAAACTAAAGTTTTGCTAGTCTAAAAAAAGTACCTCTAAATCAACCAACATTTCTATCACTAACAAAAGTCAAATTTATATTGTACATTGTCATGATTATGTAGATTTGTGGTAATGATTAGCTAAACATATAACTAATAAATGCTTCTGATTTTTTATAATAATATATTTGTAAATTCGCTTTTCAGAAAAAAAAAAATTAAAACTTTTGTAACTTTTTCAAATATTGGTGTTTTTCAATTTATTTAAAAAACAAAAATAATGTATTTTCTCCTTTGTTGAAAAATGTGATAATGGCGATATTAAGGGTAGTCGTTGTTTGTAGGTGCAATAGGCGTATACTAAAGGATAATAATGATACTAAAGGAGCCACTGTCTTTTAGAGAGTGAATTTGCATTTGGAAAAACATTATGGTGCAATATCAAGGGGAGTCTATCAAATCGCTGCCCTTCGTTGAAGTTTGTGATATCCAAGGCATTCGCTTTTTGCTAAGGTCCACGCTATCTACGATATCTGAGGCAGTTGCCTATTTCACAGTTTTGTTATATTTGAGATAAAGTGCCATATGCCGAAAATCTTGACAATTGGCTTATTTGACTCAGTCGAGATTTTGCGATAGATGCAACTTTTGTAGTCGAATGTAATGTATTTATATAGATTGTGCAACTTTACATGTATTTATGAACTAATGGATATGAGCTTGAGCATTGAAATCCAACAATACTCTCTCTCTCTCTCTCTCTCTCTCTCTCTCTCTCTCACACACACACACACACACACACACACACACACACACACACATGAATGTTATTTTATTAAGATACTCCTTGTGCTATTGTTGAACATGGTTAAATTTTGACCCCTACTATGGCCGAGATATGTGAGATATGTTTGATATTCGAGATGTGAGATATGCGAGATATTTTTGAACCTTTGTATATTTTTCGACCCAGAGTAAACTCTGACCCTTTGTATATTTTCTACCCTTTGTACTGTCAACTCAGAATTTTTCTAAAGATTCGAATTATTTCAAAGACTTGACTTTTTTCAAAGGATTGAATTTTTTCGAAGACTCAAATTTTTCAAAAGAATCAAATTTTCCCAAAGGTTCAAATTTTTCTAAAGGATCGATTTTTTCCAAAGAGTTGATTTTTTTTTAAAGACTTGAATTTTTTTCGAAAGATTAGATTTTTTTTGAAAAATTCAAATTTTTGATAAGGATCAAATTTTTCCAATGGATTGAATTTTTTCGAAGATTCAAATTTTTCAAATGATTCAAATTTTTCCAAAGACATGAAAGCATCGAATTTTTTTGAAAGACTCGAAAGGATTGAATTTTTCCGAAGGATCGAATTTTTTCAAAAAGTCAAATTTTTTCAAAGATTCGAATTTTTCCATAGGATCAAATTCTTTCCGAAAGACTCGATTTTTTTTTCGAAAGACTCGAATCTTTTAAAAGGATCGAATGTTTCCAATAGATCAAATTTTTTTGAAGACTCAAATTTTTCAAATTACTCGAATTTTTTCAAAGACTCAAAAGGATCATTTTTTTTTTCGAAGGATCAAATTTTTTCAAAGACTCGAATTTTTCAAATGATCAAATTTTTCCAAGGACTCGAACTTTTTCAATGATTTGAATTTTTCCAAAAGATCAAATTTTTTCATGACTCGAATTTTTCAAAGGACTCAAATTTTTTGAAACCATCGATTTTTTTCAAAGACGAGATTTTTTTTTTTGGATAGCGACGACTCGAATCTTTTCAATGACTTGAATTTTTCAAAAGACTCAATTTTTCTAAAGTCTCAAATTTGTTTTTTGAAAAACTCAAATTTTTTGAGAAAGACTCGAATTTTTCCAATGACTCGAATTTTTTAATAGATTCGAATTTTTTCAAAGACTCGTTTTTTTCAAAAGACTCCAATTTTTTCAAAGGATCGAGTGTTTCCAATGACTCAAATTTTTCGAAAGGATCAGATTTTTTCGAAGGATTAAACTTTTATGACCCAACGTTGAGTTTGGTAAAGAAAGATGCTCATTATTGAGGCTGAGCATCGAATTCCAATAAAACACACATGCATGAACAACATTTTTATTTTGAACTGTGGGTCACTCGTTAACAAACATTTGCAAACACAAATCACCTACCGCCCCCGTCAACTTTTAAATCGATGACAAAATCCTCCATGATGTGCCACCACTTTCTCATCCGCACATCTCACGACCTCCGAAGCCACAACCACGTGGCTATACCATGAAAGAAAAGATGAAGAAACCTCTTCAAATTCAACCGTCTGGCAACCTTACCATTGTTAGGAAAGTTCTTGAGATTGCTTCTGTTCCTACACCAACCCCCGAACCTTCCAAATCACCATCCTGACAGTTGGAAGGCAAAGCCCCCCTCGAATCTCCAGCCCATGATGTGCCTGAATACTTAAGGACTATACGATCGAGGATGTCACAATCCAATTACTCCAAGCTCAACGTGAACCAAATGGTAATTTGACCTATGAAGGCCTTGCCCGCACCATCACTCTATCTTTGAGTGAGCCAACTGAAACTAACAAATACATTTTTCACGTTGGAGCTCATCTCAATCGCGAACAATGCAGACGGCTTGAAAAGCTACTGCACAAATATAGACATGTCTTTGCTTGGTCCTATAAAGACATGAAAGGCGTCTCACCCCAAGTAGTTGTGCATCGTATTTCTCTTAAACCGGGTGCGAGGCCAACTGCTAGTCGTCCCTACCGATGCAATCCGATCTACAAGGCCAAAATAAAAAAAGAACTCCAACGCTTGTTAAATGCAAGATTCATCTATGAAATCAAACATACTGATTGGGTCTCCCCAATCGTCATCGTTCCTAAGAAAAATGGAAAACTCTGGATTTGTGTTGATTTTAAGAAACTTAATGCCGTCACGGAACGTGATCATTTTCTATTATCTTTTGGAGAATCCATCCTAGAAAATCTCGCCAGAGATGCGGCCTAATATGATCCAAATTGCTGAAGAAGAGGGGTGCGGGTGGTGGCCTCCAGGCTACGGCCCCCCAAAATGAACCAATGGCCCAGAGTGGAGGAGAAGATGGAGAGGGGGCACATGGGTGCACGGCCCCCCTCCTTATGTACATAAGTTAAAGGAGGGGGAGGGGATCTTGTCATTTTCAAGCACCTCTCCCTCTTAATTTTTCTCAAAAAAAGTGCTGGAAATTGCGCAACTTGTTGTAGTGTAAATCAACTATTCTTAGGCCTTATTAACATTGTAAAGTTTACCTCTAAGTTTAAAATGCATATTGGCCAAAATTGCCAATTAAACTCCACATGATAAATCTCAAACTAGTTGATAAGTTTCAAAGAGTGTATTCTTGTTGTCAAGGGTGATAAATAAAAGAAGTTATTGTGATGGTGCACTTCTATCCTAAGAAGAAGCATGGACCATTTAAACAAGATACAATTTTCAATGGAGACTCGCATACAATCCTTTGTAGTCTTTTTGGTACTATTTTAGTGTTGTTTACCGATTGGTGGAATCTTAGCTTTAGGTACTACCAATTTTACAAAATTTGTACTATTTTTATAAGGTTTACGTGTTTCTAAGACTTTAGAGTACCAAAGAGTGGTACTATTTGAACCTATCGTGTAACAATTTCGATCCTCCAGAACTACCAATTAAGGTGCTTGTACTTTCTGCATTTTAAAGCTTTTGTACCATTAGATGTTGTTGTACTTTGTGTGTGTGTGTGTGTGTGTGTTTTGGGGGTTTCATTCTCTAAAGAACTTGGATCTACAATCCATGTGTGTTCTTGTTTCCTTTGTGACAAAGTTAGCATATATAAAAACAAGTTATTCTCTTGAAAAACTTTGTATACCAGCAAAATTTGCATGTCATATATAGACATGATCAGCCAAATCAAAATAAGCTGAAACAAACTGGTCATTCCTTCCCAAACCAAGGCTGCTAGTTGTCATTGTGGATCGATGTCGCCGTTGCCTCCTTCAGGGTGATGCATGGCGAAGGGTAATGAAAGATCTCCCATGGCTCTCTTGCTTGATGTTAGTGTTTTTTTTGGATTCACTGGAGGTGGTTGCCATTCGTTCTTCACTTCGTAAAAACCACAACCACAACCCATAATCTCACATACAATGCTATCCAATGTGGCACTCTTTACTCTTCTGTTGAGGGTCTCAAATATAGCTCTTCGCCTTGATAGCTCTGAAGTCCATGAGTAACTACAAATTAAGCCATAGGCAGGGTACAGTTCATCACGATTAACGTGATAGTGGAAGCACATATGATATCCAACAAAATGGTGATGGGTTGAGGTGAATATCTTATAATTAGAAAACCAAAAGTTGCTCATGTGTTCTACTTCTCTCCAAGGAGGAATGCCCATGTCTATTTTGTCAAAGGATATTGCGGCAGCCTGACACATGCATTGTATAAAGCCTGACAACTCATGTCCAACGATGGCTAACTTCTTGTCTGCAAGGAACATCGTATGTGGGCAGTTCTAAACAGGTGGTGTGCTAAATCCATCACAAATGCCACTGTTTCGAGGACATCGACAATCATATCATGCTCTGAGTAGGCTGACTGTCGGGCAGATTCAAAATCCAATACCATTTTATTGAATTACAGAAGGCTGCAATATTGCAGTACTATAGTTCCTGCACTCCAGAACACAATTATTATCTATCTGATCATAGGCCATGTTTTCCTACTACATCGGTCATGTGGATTATTTGATTTAAATCAATGCTCAGATGAGTCCCGGAGCCCTCTACAAACAAAACTAAAGAGATTGAATGAAAATAATTTACTGAATCTGAACTACAATATGAATGTAGCCAGTTGTACTTATTGGTTCTATGTAATAGCTTATAGATTTCGAGGATGAAGATGGGTAAGAAACCCTTTTACCACCAATACAATCCTAGAAACAACAGTTCTGATGGTTTAATGAGAGAGAGTGGAGAAATTAGATGAAAGCTAGCTAATTTTCAGAAATAAAACAGGTACTGAACCAGAAATCTTCAGAAATTACATGCATTCATTATATGAGTAGTCATCAGGAGGAAAGAAATTAAGTATGAATTGGTCAAATCAGTAACGAACTCTTTTACCTTTTCAGTGATGAAATCAGTGAGAATGTCTGGGCTCCACTATACTTGCAGAACAAGGCCGAGAGAGAGAGAGAGAGAGAGAGAGAGAGAGAGAGAGAGCAAAGAAAGCGAGCGAGCAAGAGAGAGCATGAGCATAACAAGCTGGATGCAGAAAATGGATGGAGTATGTGTCCAATTATTTTATTCTTTTGATTTTAGCTTTTGTTGTTAAAGCTAGGTGTTGATCACTCTTGCATGAGGGTGAGAAGTAATATGCATTTTCTCAAAAGTATTTTTTTAAGTCTCTAGAGCAATATTTTGTATTTTTTGTTACAAATTTTTCATTGTTATGACGCAATGATTCCGTGACGTATATTATAGATCACCTTGTCTCTTGGCATGCATGGAATGCATGGGAGAAAGCCAGCCAATCATGTGCTAGGTAACGACAGGCATGAGCAGGCTCGCTATCGACCGTCGTAGTGTGTCTTCATCACTTACTAAGCCGCTCTGCGTCGAGAGATAGGTGCTCACGAGCACTTTGTTCGATATCGATCCTACTCACACTTGCTACGTGGCATAATCGACATTTTATCTATGTAAGCGTGAGTGTATTCATGTCGAGGTGGGCAGCAAAATATGAATCTGAATAATGGTGTTCAAAGCCCATGAGCATTTTCCACTTATTAAATACAACTCCAAACAACAATTATTACAAGATGGCACCCAGCCCTATCAACCATTTAAATAAAATCATACAATTTGTAATATCAATAATTAAAAAGCCATTATTCAAATCAATTTAGGTGGAATTATATTAACAGGTAAGTGAACATGTTTCAAAACTTTTGAAATATTGTTACAAAGAATTTTTAAATGGAATGGAATAAGCTTTGGTCAATTGAAATTCTCAAGTTGTAATGTTTTCTATGTTCATACAATGTGATAATTAATGGTCACAATTTTAGAAGCGTTTAATTTGGAAAAAGTAAAATTTCCATGATCACAGAACATAATATATCAAAACCCGCCCACCACATAAAAGGACATTCAGGGAGCAATGGTCTCAACGGGTCTGAATGAATGATTAAGTTGGTACAAAGTTACAAGTATACTACTACTATTACAGTCACTCACCTCCAAATCCAGAGCCTGTAATAATATATCAAAACCAGCCGCACCACATAAAAGGACTATCCACGAAGCAATGGTCTGAATGAATGATTAAGTTGGTACAACGCTACAAGTTTCCTGTATATTTAGTACTATTACTAGTCACTCACCTCCAGATCCAGAGCCTATAATGATGAAAGCGCAAGCCCGAGAGAAATTAAAGGAGCTGCTAGCTTGAAGTAGTCTCTTGGAAGAAGCGGCAAGAAAATCTTGAACTCTCGAAAAACCAATTTCACCCGTAGAAGCTAATTTCTTTTGCGATTCCAGCTCCAATCTTTGCAAAGCTGCTGCTAATATTGGACTGATTAAGAAGAGTTCAGGCAATGAATGCAATGTAGTGAAGCCCAGCCACATAAATTTACCCTTTCAAACAGACAGAGAGAGTCCAGAGAGTGCAGAGAAACCTAGCTCTAGCTCAGGCGATCCAACATTCAGCAGCTCCAGCCAATTTCACAACCTCTCCTCAGCTGATCTCCAATATATCACAGAGAACTGACAAAATTTCCAATGCAACTAAACGAAACTCAACAAAGTCACAACACGTAGTAACTAGGAAGATGCACTGAAAGTACATGTACGAACTAGGAAGCCGCAAACCAGTGTGTTCGGAAACCTTCTTGAGGTTTCCTTCAAAAATAGATATGTGAAAAAGTTCTTGGGCCTATATTGAGTGACAAGCCCTTACTTGCCACAAGCGGTTTTTAAACCCAAGATTTATGACATAAAAAATCTTGTTTTGAAATGTTCTTTAGTTTTAAAATTTGTTTTGCACTTCATAATCTTTTTTATTTTATTTTAAACACTTAATTTTTTGTTAATCAAAAAATTGGATTATTGTCCCTAATTGTTTCATGAACTTTGTTCGTTTTGCATGGGTTTTGACCATTTGAGAGTAGATCACTTGCGAGTTATGTGAGTTTTTTTTTGTAGGGATGATAACAATTATTCAATGCACATGACATGCTATACAACATAGTTTTATTCTTTAAGTTTTATTCTTTAACTTTGACTTATGCTTGGGGACTTATAGTTCTTTTTTGAGAATGCAAGATATAAATGATGAAAAGTTTATCCCAGGTTAGTTCGCTTTCTCATTTTTTCTTTCTCCCTCTCCATCTCTTTCTATTGAAACTTGGTACGGTCCTAGCTATCTACATAAAGAGAGGGAGAGGGAGAGAGACAAAGAGAGAAAAAGAGAGAATGAGAAAGAGAAAGATAATGAGATATATTTCTTATTTCAGTTTTGATCATGCATCATGTTGCTGTAGAGGAGGATCCAATGCTACAACAATTGGGTTCAGCTCAGCCATTATCTACAGTTAAAGAGATTTAACCTCGCTTCTTTCTAAGAGTCTAATTATTGCACATGTATTTTGAGACATAAGACAATGCATGGGAAGTCATACTCTAAATTGTGAAAGCCTTATAAAAAGTATGGACCTCATTAGAGAGATAGAGATAAGTTTTCTTACAATTTCATAATCTTTTTTGTATGTCATGTAGTGTGCAACTATACAGAAGGATCCGACGCCACGACAGTCATGTTTAGCTCAACCGTTATCTAAGGTAAAGAACTGGCTATTGAGGTTTAGGGTTTAGGGTTGGTGATATTTTTTGCAATTTTAGCCAACAAATTGCAAGTATTTATTCGCAATTTTTTTGGCAAAAATTGTCAAAACAATTGTGAAAATTCATTTCCACAATTTTTTTAAAATAGTGTATAAAAATTGTAGAAAATAAATTCGTAATTTATATTCTATTGCGAATTTATTTTTCGCAAATTTTTGACACTATTTTGAAAAAAATTATGAAAATGAATTTTTGTAAATTTTTTTCGCAATTTTTGCACAAAAAATAGTGGAAAAATATCCGCAATTTTTGACACAACAATTGCGGAAATGAATTTCCGCAATTTTTTTGACAATTTTTGCCCAAAAAATCTAGCAAAAAATATCAACCAAACAAATTGTGGAAATAAATCCGCAATTATTATGCCAAAAAATTGTAGGTGGGTTTCCGCAATTATTTTATTGTTAATTTAGCCATAAAAATTACGGATAATCAGCCAAAAAAATTGTGGGACCAAAATTGCGAAGATGCCAAAAAAATTGTGGAAATTGTTTCCGCAATTTTTTTGGCAAAAAATGGCAAAAATTGCGAAAATTTTCGCAATTTTTGCCATTTTTTCCGTAATTTTTGCTACCTTTTCTTGTAGTGGCCCTGATACCAATCTGATGGGGCAAGGGAGATAAGCAGAACTTGAATGGAAAGGAGAGTAGAAATATTGTGAAACAGCTCTCCCGTTCTAATCAGCTGCTAAATGCAAAAACAGTCTAATAGACAGCTTATGCTAAATGTAATCACAGCTTTAAGTGTTCTAATTGTCCAACATGATCTTAAAAATTAATTCATATTCTTAAAACAAGAATATAGTCCACCGAAGAGATTAGAGATGGTTTGTGTGTGGTACTACTGAAATCAGATTCAATGTGAAGAGAGTTTATTTGTACATTTTACATGTAGTATGTAATAGTGTAATAGAGTGATAGTACGTGTTCTTCTTCTACCTTCTTTGGTGATTGTTTATGGTGAATGCTTGATGTTGCATATCTGATTATTGACAGGGTATCAGAGCTGCGATAGTCCTGTGTGCCTGATCAATGGATACAACTTGTCATAGGCTTCGCAATGAAGTGAGAAAGTCCTTCACGAGAGGTGAAAGCTTGGAGAGACAAAAACAGCTGAAAGAAATTCTTCTGTGGTGTATTTTCCAAGTTTGGAGCTCAGAATCATCAATGGAAAATGAAGACACAGTCCCAAAGATATCAAAAAGGCCAGGGCTGCATCAGACAGATCGAAAATCTGTTGAGTGGGGAGATTACAATACTTTCTAGTTGTTGTGAAAAGCACAGTCCCAGAGTTATCAGAAAAGCCAAGACAACATCAGACAAATTGAAAATCTGTTGAGTGGGAGAGATTTTCACAATACTTCCTAGTTGTTGTGAAAAGTGCCATTTGTGTGAGAGTTTTGCCAAGAAATCTCTCATTTGTTTATTTGCGGGTACCGAAAATCACACTAGATGATGTCTAGTATTGTCATTTAAAGTTAGGAGGCTTCATACTTTTCACATGACTGATCTCTATCTTTTGAACGATCACACATTTCCAAATATTTGCAAAGAGAAGGCAACATAGCCGCTGCGCCGAAGTGAGTAATCTAGAATATTTCCTTTGAAAGTTCTTATATTCCCTCTACTTTTCATCTTGTCTGTAACAATATCGGATCGACGCACCAGTGGTAAAGAAAACCAAGAGCAGTTGTACATCCGCGCGTCATACCGATATCGCATATCAGTATCAATATCGAATCGACATGCTAGAGGTAAAAAAAATCCAGAACAATCGTACATTTGCGCATCACACCGATATCACATATCCGTACCAATAACGGATCCACGCGAGCGAGCTAAAAAGAATCCTGAGCAATCGTACATTCGCGAGTTGTACAAATATCAGGTGTACAACCAAAAATATATAGTTCTGTGGTGTGATAAATTTTGTGATCCAGAATCATCTGTCCAGTAATGCCAACTCTAAACGAGAGTGTTCTTAATGAGTCAAGCAAATTGGAAGGAGCCGACAACTATAAAGTTTAGAAATTCAAACTGAAGAACATTTTGATGGAAAATGAGCTATGGGAGATTGTGACAAGTGAAGAGACAAGGCCATTGATTGAAGAAGATCAGCGGACATTTGATAGGAGAAAACAGACAGCACGAAATGTCATCAACTTATCAGTTAGAGATGGAATGATTCTCTACATTTCAGATTCAGAAGGACCAAAGAAGCATGGGATACATTGAAGGCATTGTTTGAGACCACAAACACATCTCGAGTGCTATTCCTGAAGACAAAGCTGCACACATTACGAATGGATGATGGTGCAACCATTGTTGATTACCTATTGAAGATAAAGGAGATTCGTAACCAATTAGTCGTCGTTGGAGAGCGAGTTCAGGATCGTGAGATCGTGAAATTGACATTGAATAGTTTGAGTGAGTCACATCAGATGTTTGTGACAAGTATAGCCACACGGAAAAATCTTCCAACCTATGAAGAGTTAGGTAGATTGCTTTTGTAGGAAAAGCAACGTCAAGAGAACTTGAGTCATCGCAACAGGGGATTTGATCAAGCTCTTGCAGTCAGAAGATGTGGTGGCAGATTTGGTCGTGGAAGACACAAATCAAGAGGTGGAAACTCAAATCGTGGATCATTCCAACAATTTCAAGAACAATCCAATGATGGCCCGAATCGAGGCAATTGGAATTAAGGCCAAGGTCAAGGACACGACTATTCTAGGCAAAATAAACCTGGAAATTGTAGATACTACAACAAATTTGGCCATTGGGAGCATGAATGCTTTGAGAAATCGAAGGAGATAGAACAAAGAAAAGGCAAATGGCAAGCGGGCAATTATGTTGATCAACATCAATTTGATGATGATCATTACGAAGACAACTATGTTAATCAACATCAATACAATGATGATCAATATGAAGATGATACAGGTGAAAGTTTAAACTTGTTCATTACAACATTAATGACAAGTGATGAAGCCAAGGATACCTAATACATTGATATTGGGTGCGTCCAAGCACATGACTTCAAGGAAAGAGTGGTTTTTAGAACTCAAGGAAACTCACAATGGTGATGAAGTTGGGCAAGCCAATGGCCAATTGCTATTTGTTAAAGGATTTGGAGTGGTGCCAGTGAAGTTAGCCAACGGGATGATAAAATGGATAAACAATGTGCAGTATGTACCTAGCTTAGCTAACAATCTACTATCTGTTGGGACGATGGCTGATCAACAACTCAAGGTTGAGTTTGACAGTGACAAATGTCTTGTCAAAGACATCAAGAATCACTACAAAGTGATTGCTACAGAAGCTAGAGTCAACGGAAATCGACTCTACAAATTGAATGCAAGATCTTTTACTCAAGCTATGGTAAGCACTGTTGATAGTCGAAGTCACCTTTGGCATCAAAGGTTTGGTCATATTAGTGCTCAAAGCTTGCAAATCCTTAAAAGAGGTTGGATTGCCTGATATCTTTTTTGAAGGAAAAATTTGTGAGGGTTGCATTTTGGGATAACATGATAGAGAGAGATTTTCCAAAGATGGAGCAAGAAGAGCCAATGGCATTCTTGATCTTGTTCATAGTGATCTGTGTGGACCAATACAAACTAGGTCCATTAGTGGTTGTTACTATTTCATCACATTCATTGATGACTATAGTAGACATATCTGGATTCATTTCATAAGCAAGAAATCTGATGCTTTTGCCAAGTTTAGAGAGTTCAAGGCTCTAGTTGAAAAACAAACAGGTTGTTATATTAAGACTCTCAGATCAGATGGTGGCGGTGAATATTTGTCAACACAGTTTATAAATTTTTGCAAGGATCAGAAGATCAAGAGACAAACTACTACACCCTATTCACCACAACAGAATGGAATTGCAGATCAGAAAAATAGATCCATTGTGGAGATGGCTAGGGCAATGCTCAAGAGCAAGGGTTTGCCAAATACTTTTTGAGTAGAAGCATGCAATGCATCTACTCATATCTTGAATCGGTGTCCTACGAAGTCCATGGAGGGTAAGACACCTTACGAAGCTTTTACTGGAAAGAAACCTAATGTTTCTCATTAACGAGTATTTAGTTGTGATGCTTACGCTCATGTGCCTGATGAAAAATGAAAGAAGTTGGATGCAAAAGCTGTTAAGTGTGTTTTTCTTGGAGATGATGAAAGAGCCAAGGCATACAGGATGTATGACACATATGTACAAAAGATCGTGATTTTCAGATATGCTACTTTTGATGAGATGGGTCAAAATGACTAAATAAAATTGATAATTGATTCCCTTGATGATAAAGCCAAAGTACAGGTGAAGAAAGAAGTTGACGTCGATATGGAAAAGCCAATGGAAAAAGACAGGATTAATAATGAGACTCCTAGGAGAGTGCCTAAGTGGTACTTGTCAGTAACAGGTGATGCTAATAAGGGAGATACTCCTGAATCAAGTGAGCAGAGAGATCTTAGGAGATCAAGCAGAAATCAAAAACCTCGAGCTTGACTAGAGATGAATCTAGCCCTAATGGGATCCATGTTAATGGCTCAAGAACCTAAAACTTTCAACGAAGCACAGGAACAAAGGAGTGGCATGTAACTATGAAAACAGAAATGGAGGCTATATCGAAGAACAAAACGTGGGACTTGGTTGAGCTACCTGATGGTAAGATGCCTATAAGTGGATCTACAAGACGAAGTATGGAGCGGATGGGCAACTCAACAAGTACAAGGCACGACTAGTTGCAAGAGGTTGAGCAGCAGGGAGGCATAGACTTTGAGGAGACCTTCGCACCTATAGCCAAAATGGTGACTATTCGCTCTATCATTGCAATTTCGGCTTTCTATGGTTGGAAAATCCAGCAAATAGATGTCAAATCTACTTTTCTTAATTGACTGAAGGATGAAGAGGTATATTTAGAGCAACCTCAAGGGTTTGTTGAACAAGGGAGACGTTTGGTTTGTAAACTCAACAAAGCCATATATGGATTGAAGCAAGCACCACGAGTGTGGTACTCTTGCATTGATGAACATTGAAAATCAATATTGAAAACAAAAATATTGTCCCCATAGTCCTCTGCATCGTGTTCGTTGTCCTTAGTTGATTTTTCAAAAAGAGCTACTATATATTTTATGAAACACAAATTTGAAGCCTGCCACTTCTTCAAATTTGAAGCCAAAAAGCACAAGTGGTGCTGAATCTCATGAAGGATCAGGATGTACCTAAGTCAAGCAATGCAAGTCAAGGCCGAGTTCTAGGTGATCAATCAATAAGACAAGTGTTGCAGATGAATTATGCTTTCTTGGATAATGTTTTTGTTGAAATAGAATTTTCAAGCTTCAGAGAAGAAATTGCAAAACCGGAATGGTGGAAAGCAATGAAGGACGAGATGGTATTAGTTGTATACTAATGTAACCAGTTGATGATGCATCATATTAACTAGTATTGTTTAGTATTTCTAACTTGAGATATTCTTGTCACATAGAGCCATCCAATTGAATGCTTCTATGCTGTCTCATGACAATTTCAAAAATTCTTAAGATTTATTAATTTTTTTAAAAAAATTGTACACTATGTAGATTTCAAATATATGCATTTTGATTGGGCCAAATGTTGAAAATCAAAGACAAAAAATAAAAGCATTCTAAAAAATGCTCATTTCAAAATTTAGAGCTCTTCTAAGATGAGATTCATTCTGCAATGTCGTTGATGAATAAATTTGCATTTGTAGTCATATCTATAGTATGTTTATAGAATTGCTTTGGTACTCCCTGCTCTAAAGGCAAGTGATTGGCTTCAAACTTGGAGATCCAATCCTCAAAGCATTTCCCACATTGAATGAGAACGTTGTCCATATTTCACAATCTTTTTAATGGTATTGGTACAAAGCATCTATTAGATCCAATGCACATATCCAAGAATATAGAACTTAGTGCATTTTGGGCACTTGATTGGTGTTAAACATACAAAATCTACACACAAGGACCTAAAGGAAATGGACATGACGGTGAATAGATGACCACAAACCATTGACATCAAAATGGTCCTCTTAAAGGCTCAATTGTTGTCGTCACGTAGCAGCTTCATGAATCACAACGTCACGGTTGTCCATCGTTCTTCCACTTTTCTGTAACATAAGGAATATGCTTGCTCTTTCGAAGAGATGACAATGTTAAAATTTCAATCTAACGGATATGTTTTTTCTTTCGAAATATAAGGAGCTTCAGAAGTTTATTTGTGAGAGATGTTTCAAACTCCTGTTTCCTATATATTTGGTTTTGTCTTCTGTCGTTCACGCAACATTCGAAGCACGCTGACCTGTAGTATCTAAGTTTGTTTCCTATATATTCGGTTTTGTCTTCTGTCGTTCACGCAACGTGGGCTGACCTGTAGTATTTATGGTTTTAAAAAGTTTTTGGAGATTTCCGTGGAAACAAATATTTATCTCGGCTTTCTGAGCGCTATTAGTATCGTACGTCTACATAACCTTTTGCAATTAGGAAATGAGAGTCATTTTACCCAATAACAAGTAAAGCTATGTTACCTATGACATGCGTTTGTGGTCTGCCTTTTAGAGACGTCTTATAGCGTCTTGCAGTGTTTTTAGTTAGCCAGGCTAAAATCTTTGTTTCTACATTTAACTCTTGGAGGTTTCACTATTATTTATCTTCTTTCCTTTTTTGCTTTAAGTTGTGTGCTCTTGGCAATTACCGCTCTTCTCCGGGATCAATGATTAGAACAATGAGCAGTCTGTGTGGATTGTGTTCTCTGTCTAGGGAGCATTTGCTACTCTCTCTCTCTCTCTCTCTCTCTCTCGTCCCTTAGAATTTATTACGGTTCATCTAATTCACCTGTGAAGAAGAGCTTTTTGTTCACAGAGATATGGTTTTCTGTGATGGTGCGCCAAGGTTAACATCTTCCTCTCCACTCCATCTTGGAGGCCATTAGCTATTGTTCTAAATCTGTTATTGCTTGAAAGATTTGTGCCTCACTTAGAACACCTCCATTCGCTTTCTTTTTGAAGAATCTCTACGGAACAAGCCATTGTTCTGTGGTTGTTCCGAACTGTAGTGGCAGCCAGAGCCCATTTCTCACAGGTTCTTGATTACAGTGCTCACGTACAGAGCAAGTGCAAGGGACCTACAGCTTCAGTTTCAAAAATTAAGGTGAAACGAGCAATCAGGCTCTACACTCAGCCATAGCTCGAGAGCTTTGCACAGGGGCTTCAAGCTTTGTGTCGGGTAAGTTTACAATAAACTCATCCTCTTATAAAACATGAAAAGTTTGTTTTTAACTGGTTGAATAGCTGCTCGACAAGCATTCACGTTTTTTAGGAGCATTTTTTAATGTGCCTTACCTAAACTTTTATCACCTGCGTTTACGTAAAATTTTTATTACCTGCTTGCGAGTCTTAAGATTCTTATTTGCTCAGAGTTTTATGTGGTGGTTTGGATTCTTCTCGATTGGTCACCTTCCTTGCTTATTATACAAGCATGCATGGCTCCTGGAAACTATAACCTAAGACACTCTTATCTTATGATGTGTTGATTGATGCTGCATATTGTTAGACTGAAACTTAATTGCAAAAGGTTATTGATTGAACAAAGGAAAACTTTAAGGCAATCGTGTACTGATTGTGACAAAATTAGGACTTGCGTGTCAAGATTCAAGCCCACATACATATAGCGAAAGAATGATGAAGCGTCACGAAAATGTTTCATCAAATCATAGTTTGATTTTGAAAGAAATCAACGACCTTTCTGTTTTTTCTTTTTCGTTCCAATTGTTTTACTTTTGGAAATTTGATATGTTTTAGTTGTAATTTTGTCTAGATCAGTACACAGATACAACAGCCACTATGTCTACGCCTCTCCGCAATGCATTCTGCTGTGGCCCGTATGGAGCTCCACTATAAAGACAAAGAAAGCTCATGCCAAGAGCTCTTTGTAGAACCTAAATAGATGCAATCAACCGCAAAGCGTTCACTTCACGCAATCCTACAGGTGGTTTTAAACACAAAATCAAGAACGATACATGAAAAATAAACAGTTTTGGACATTCGGTAACTTGTGAAATCTTGAACTTCGATCTAGAAACAATAAATTGAAAGATGGTCATGAAATATATCACCGCAACAGATCCAAAATAGATTCATTCATTAACTGGGAAGTACCATTAATCAATGGCCCAAAGAGCAGCTTCTAGCCAGCTTGAGAGAGAGAGAGAGAGAGAGAGAGAGAGAGAGAGAGAGAGAGTGTAACAAATTGTTTTGTTTGCAATTGCTGTTGAACCATCCTAATGTTTTGGCTAAATTAGTTTGCTTATCAATCTGAATTTTCAAAGTGGGTGAATGGTTTTGATTTCAACTGGTTTCTTTGAGATAACCAGTTGAACAATGATCACGAACACCAGCCAAATTGTCAGTATGCTTCTCACCTTTCGAGGTATCGCGTGATGTGATGCAGGATCATCTGGAAAGAGAAAATCTTAACCTAAAAAAGTGTTCTAGATGAGACTGATGAAATGTTGAACATGGGGTTCATGGAGGATGTCGAGTTAATCCTTGGTTAGCCCTTCACAAGTTCATCATTATATATAAATATATATGTGTATATGAATCTATTGGGGGGGGGGGGAGAGGATGCACCATGCTGCATGGGTGCATGTTCCTCCCATGCATTTTTTTACAATTGTTTTATTAAAAATAACATAATTATGCATGAAGAGAGTATGTATGGCTCCTCCATGCATACATATCCATCCCCCATGGCCCTCACCTCACACACACACACACACCCATGAAGACCCACTGTAATCCTTATCTTAAGTAAACACACACACACACACATACAAGATTTTGGTGCATGCAAATATTATGTATGCATCAAAGCAATTGACGTCGTTTGTTCAGAAATGACCTTTTTGTCGGGGAGAATGCCACTAAATGGACTACTTTCCAGCATCCCCAAGAACCGGTCCATTGTTGCTAAATGAAGTCCGTTTTTCAAACCGTCTGTTCCGTTCTATGCTGCATGCCGATACAAACGTCAACACTAAATTGGGCTCCACAGTACTCATAGCGAAACGTGCGTCTGAAAGGAATTTTCATTGATGCCTCTCAATTTGGAACTTGACATATTTTGAACACTCTCGTTTTCAACCGATGAGGTGGAAGACCCGTCTTCTTAATCAGAGTCGACTAGCATATCATCTTCAGAATCCGCGTCCAATGTTGATAAAAAACCTTGTAAGTCAGCTTTTCTCTGTTGTTGACGAGTTGATGACAATGATTGTCTCATTAATGTAAGTCGTTCATTCAGTATGGCTATGGTTGACCTCGTAGATGATTGATCATTGTCAACTCAAAATTAAAAGCCAAAACATTTACATCTTGTAAATTCAAATCACTAATCTTCGGTTGGTTCTTTGGCAATCGTTTTCTCTTACCCTTTGGATCTACTTACAACATTTCAAGATCATACCTTCCCAAAAAAGCATTTGTTGAAGTGGTGTGCAACCAATGGACATGTTTTCTAAAGCTAGAAGTGCAACAAGGCTTCCAATTTGGATTTCATTCATATCACCATGCCACTTCATTTTTGCAACTTTTACACTTTGCCTATTCTTCCTTGAGCCCAAATAAATTTCACGTTCCTCGCCTTTCAAAAGCTCCAAGAAATCATTATCTCGGGGTAGATTTGAAGGTTCGACAATTGTAGTTAAAGTTCCTAATTTATGAAGTCATTGAAATTCTTCAGTTGTTGATGCGTGTTCAAGATTGAGCAAACTAATTTTTTGTTCCTCGAAAAAGTCCATCTACCAATGTTGATCAAATTTATCAAAAAATTGATAAGCTGCTTGAATACTTGAATCCAAAAAATTTACTGAGACAAATAGGTCAATCTCACAATGCTCTGTTTGTGCTTTTTGTTCTTCTAGCATGGACTTCAAGAGAGACAATGCAGCAAGCTATATTGAGCAAAAACCGTACTCCTTCAACAAGTAACCATGAAATTGAACTTGAAAATTGTTTGCCCCATAGCAATGTGATGCCAGTTTCATTACATTTGATTTTGAACTAATGTTGAAAGCTAATATTATTAATGGTAGCAACACAACGACTTGTTTCATTAGATGCCTTAATATATTCACGAAAATCATATGTATGCCTAATTAACAACACAGTTGGCTTTGGCACGTATGGCTCTTCAACAATGCTCTGAAGCACTAGTAAAGAAAATACCTTCTTGCGTCTTAGTCTTTTGGAAAAACAACTAAACATTTGATCAATTTGATCATGGGTATGACCCATCAACAAAAATCCTATTTTTATTTTTTTTGAATTTTTTTTTCTCTACCAACATGGACAAGTAAGCTAGTACAGTTTGATTTTTATTTTCCCTAGCGGTGTTGTCCAGTTGCAAATACAGTATTTCTTGAAAATTATCACCAAATTCGCAAATTATCTTTTATACAATGGTGATGGTCAAATTTGGATCATTTCGAACATTCAATGTGCCATTAAACACAAGTGTTCCAACGAGATGAACGTGAATAAAATCTGTCTCGTTCAAATTTTTTGGCACTCTAACAAGATGAGGTAGCATCGTTTTCTTTTGATCCATGTCATTGATGACAAGGCCAAAATACTTTTGTGAAAATTCTAGGCATTTCTTTTGATGTTTTGTTAATTTTTGTCTTTCTATTGTTTGTTGATCTCTGTGCACTTGAAGCGCTTTTGCAGCATCCACTACAAAATCTAACAATTTAAATATTCAATAAAATTCTGATAATTTCATAACATTACTAATTTGAAAACTAAAAAATTAACAAAAAAATAAATTTTTTAAAGTACTAAAAGTTAATTAATTTTTACCTTTCTCATCATTGGTCTATGCTAGTTTGGCAGATTTTAACAACTCGCATGTCGAGCAAACTGTCTGTAACAAGTTGTGTCAAAGGTCTCATTTTCTGAAAAGTAGTTAAATGAGAAATCTCAGATGATGTTGTTGACGGGGAAACACAAAGAGTATTAGGATGAGAACTTGAAGGAGTGGTTTCATAATAGTAACTTTTATTAGGAATATCAGAGGAGGATGACTTAGATGTGGCTACGTACTGAGTAACAACTATAAGAATAGAAGAAGAAGAACTACTTGCCATTGCAAAAATTTAAATTTTTTGATTCTAGTCCTATGCCAAGCATAAACAAAAATAAAAATATAAACGTAAAATTAACACAACAAACAAAAATTTTACATTATGCTATGCTAGTCATAATAAGAGTTAAACAGACTATGCCAACATCAATAGAACTACACATTGAAATTTGTAAAGAACGCATTTAACATAAAATCAACAATAACAAAGATAATTTCCAACTGCAAAAGATTGTTTTTAAATGTTAAAAGGTTAGGGTTAGGGTTAGGATTAGGTCTTCCTTCTAACAGTAGGGTTAGGGTTGGTATATTTGACACGAGTTCGTTTGGTTGTCGAACAAGTTGGTCGTGAAGAAAAAAGTTGGTCGCGTATTAAAATGGGGGCCCATTAAAGTTTGAAGGTCAAATTTTTTTTACTTGCGGACCTCAAGAGTAAGACATGGCACCTCATTTGTGAATTTGCGTTCAAGATTGTCGTCAGAGCGATAGAATCATTCATTTGATGACCTTCTATAATCTCGCGCATAGCTATCAGCAATCCACTTCTTGTCCAAGTAATATTTGTAATTTTTTAAACTTTAAAAGTTTTTCTTTATGCTCAACATAGTGTTGTGCCGCCATATTCTTAAAACACATGTTTAATTTCTTTTAAATTCTATGCTTAGCATAGAAAATTATTTTATTTTACAACTATTATATATGCTCAGTATAGAAACCTTCGTTTCTCGCTCCCATGTCTTATGTTGAGCATAACACCTCTTCAATCTTAAAGTGGTTATGTTATGCTCAACATAAGATATTCTCTTAATTTCTCCCTAGTTCTACGTTGAACATAGTGTGATTTCTCACTCCACGTGGTTATGTTATGCTGAGCATAGGAACTCCTAATCTTTCGCTCGCCCGCATGTTATGTTGAGCATAGATCGTGGACGAGCAAGCTCATCATAACATATTCACGTGTGAGATAGCACGCTATGCTCAGCATAGAACTTCAGAGAAATTAAGAGAATATCTTATGTTGAGCATAACATAGCCACTTAAAGATTGAAGAGGTGTTATGCTCAGCATAAGACTTGGGAACAAGGAAGAGAGGTTTCTATGCTAAGCATGGGCAATAGATGCAAAATAAAAGAATTTTCTATGCTTAGCAAAGAAAATAGTTTATTTTTTTGGACTTGGACTTAGAAAGGTTAAAAAAAATAAAAATTCAAACAAAAATATTACTTTTTAATAAGATTTTTGAGTAAATTTTTGTCATTTATACTCAAATTTTAAAGGATTTCTTTATTAAAATTCTAATCAATTGCAAATAATAACTGTATATTGTAGACTTAGAGCGAAATTTTTGAAAAATTAAGGATGTCGAAGATTTCCTTTCGGATGCCAGATCGGGCTCAAGATGTTCCTCTGAAGGACAAAACGAAATACATGTTTTAGTTTACAAAAGGTGTAAATAACAGTAAATTGAATGAACTATTTATCCATATTGCTGAGAAGAGCAGAAGAGGTTAAGATCCATTTCAAATGCAAGGTAGAGTCCTTGCTGATCAGCCCGATGACGATGTGGAGCAAGAGAGCTTGGTCAATGTTCTTGTGAAAGAACTTGGCAAAAGTCGTTCGATATTCATTTTGGATGAGAGAATGTTTAAGATTTGACTTTGCAAAGACAATGCCATTAAAGTGTATTTTGACAAAGCCCTTGTGACATTGATATGAACACATTAAAAGGAATAAATTATTTTTTTACTATGCTAAGCATAGAATGTTTGTTTAAAAATTTTTAATTTAGATAATTGCTTTACTATGCTTAGCATGCAATGTTCGATTTAATTTTTTTTTAAAATAATAAATGAAATTTCAAAATTTGTTAATTATATAATTTTGTTTTCATAATGTTATTTTTTCAAGTGTGGGCTCTTGTAGATAAAATTTTTGACAAATGAAATTTTTTTGAAATAAAGGGCCAACCAGCTCAAGGAGACTTAAAATCCAAAAAAAAAAAGGTTGTTTCCACCACTCACACTACATTACAACACCACCGGCTTGACTAGCTTTGGGAATTTGTTCCAATTTTCAACAGTCACAAAAAAACTGAAAAATTCGATGATAGGTTCTGTGGTTTGTCCTTATCAAAAGCCACAACAAATAATTAATCATATTATTAAAAAAATTTTCCACCCAGCAGATTGGATGTTAGATTTGTTTAGCGGAAGTAGCACTACAAGCGCATGCGCTGTGCAAAAAGGCAAACATGTTGCTGTTGTAGAATTAGATTCTAGTGTAGTAAAATTTATAAAAATACGAAAGAAATTCATATCAGTTTTGTCAGACGAATTAGCTGAGACAAGAAAGTCTACATATGACGAAGACTCTATAATTCGTCCGTCGAAAGGACCTCAACAAAGTGGGTGTGTTATAGATCTAAATTACATAAATCTTTTTGAATTTGTACAAATTATTATTGTGAAAAATTAGAATTTTAAAAGAATATTAATTTGAATTTATTTTGCATTCATAAAAAAATATTTCAAACAAAGAAATTTAAATTTTAAAATATTTGTTACTAAATAATTGATAACTAAAATAATTTTTGTTGTTGATTTTAGTATTTTTATATTTAAAGATTTTGTTTTTTATTAATTAATTTAAAATACGTGCAAAATTGAATATGTTGTCAAAATTCTATATCTAACTTTTTTAGTATGATTTTAGTTTTTAACAAAAAAATGATATATTTTTTGCATTATAATATAAAATTTGCAAAGCATTTTGAATATAGACATTTTAAAAAAAAATAAAATTACAAAAAATGGGTCGTCATGTCATTTATCTTTTTTTGGTCACCATGTTCTTTAGAGTTGAGCCGAAAAGCAACCTTCTATCCATTGTTGGATAATAGAAGGTATGTATATATGAAGCATCAGAGAATAAAAAGTTTTTTAGCTTGATGTCCATCGTTGGACAAAAAACAACTTTAATCATATATACTCAAAAAGTAAGTGCTCCTATTGTCCATCGCTGGACAGTAGGAGTAGTGTAAGAAAACATAGATTAGGTGAAAAGTGTTTGTTGTCCATCGCTGGCCAAGATACACCTCAACCTTGTGATCCATCATTTGCAAATGAAAGAGTATGCAATCTATCCATTGTTGGCTACATCATTCATACTAAATTAGAAGCCTCAAGAAGAATATGATAATGCCTTTCCATCATTGTCCATACAAGAAGTAAAGTAAAGCATTCAGATGAAAATGTGGATAGTTGATTCATCACTGCCACTAAAGCATTTCCACGAAGAGATGTGAGAAAGTGATATGCCACCATCGCGGCCAGTGAGGCGCGCTTCAAAAATATCTACTAAATGATACAATTTGTCCATCATTAAACAGGTTAATATTCTATCATAAAATATACTGATGAGGATGGGAGGAAAAGCCACCATACCGACTTAAAGGATGGCACTCACCTTATTCCCTTGGACTTAAAACCTGGAAGATGACACCCACCCGATTCTCGTATAGTATTTAAGGAGCACAGACATGGCATAACTCACCTTTGCCAATTGAATTGCTATTTTTGTGCTCTCCGAGTCTTTGTTTTAGCGATTTGATCGATCTATTACGGAAAGCATAAGCTGGACAAGAATGCTAATTTTAGGACTAGTTGACAGACACCAACATTTCGAGATTCCAGTAAGGTAAGCATATTCAGATCACATTTCTTTGTCTTAAAAAAATGTTCATCATATTTTACAATTTTCTAGCTTAGATTTTTATTTTGGGTCGATGTGTAGTGGAGGCCATGTTCAGCATAGGTCTGTTTGGGTGTTGGCTCAGCTATGTCATCTTCCAACTTATGTTGAGCATAAATCGAGAGTGGACCTAAGTTCAACATAGGTTCTCGCTCTCAACTTATGCTCAGCATAAGTCGAGAGAGGACTTATGCTGAGCATAGGTCCGGTCCGCTCTGGACTTATGCTCAGCATAGGTCCAGAGCGGACCTATGTTGAGCATAGGTTTGCTCTAGACTTAGGATAAGTCGAGAGCGACGAACCTATGCTTCCGCTTTGGACTTATGCTCACTAGTGCAAACCTATGTTGAGCATAAATGAGCATAAGTCAAGAGCGAACCCATGCTCAGCATAGGTTCACTCTCGATTTATTCTCAGCATAAGTCGAGAGAGGACTTATGCTCAACCTACGTTTGTTCTTGACCTATGCTGAGCATAAGTCAAGAAGAGCATCAACAGAGGTCTGCTCTCAAGTTATGTTGAGCATAAGTCTTGAGCAACCTATGCTCAGCATAGGTTTTCACTCAATCTATGCTGAGCATAGGTCGAGAGAAAACCTATGCTCGCTCTGGACTTATGTTGAGCATAAGTCAAGAGTGGACCTATGTTGAGCATAGGTCCACATCAATGGTAGGAGGATATCAGTTGAGATTTGTCTTTCTAAGTTTTTTGTTTCTTGTCATATATCCTATTTTTTTTTTTTTCAAACATTCAAATGGCTCAGCTCAAAGTTCATCCGCATATAAACCCTGCAAATCTCCAGAAAATAGACATGACTAGGCACATGTTTTACTTTACCAAGGGTCTGAGGGCCAAAAACTCACTGAACTCTTCCTTTGGATTGTTGATACTTCTAGCAAAGGGTCATCTACCTTGAAAGCACAAAGACACGTGCTTTGGAAGGTAGCGGTTGCAGACAAGGATGATGGTTTTACTCTTAAATTTTAAATCAACTCAAAATGCAAAGTACACATACATTCACATTTCGATTCCTCTCTCTCTCTCTCAAATTAATTACAAATCTAACATTTAATTACTATCAAACGCTATCTATTTATCTATTACCCTAAATTCTAAATCAATGCAAAATGCAAAACACACACACATACACACTTTTCTCTCTATCTCTCTCTCTCTCTCTCTCTCTCTCAAAAATTACACTATATATATATATATATATATCTCAAAAATTCATACACTATCTATACATTTCTACCTTTACATTATTATCTTTACTATTCAAGCAATAATGTAACTCGGATCTAATTTACACTTTACACTCTCATGTACTTTACATGCACTTTTCTTTCATTTACTTTACACTTTTCCCTCCTCACTTTCTTTCACAAAAACAAACAAAAGAAACACAAAACACAAAACAACTACCTCCAAAAGCTCCAAAAGCTCCCAAAAACTCCAAAAGCTTCAAGCTCTAAGCTCCAAAAATCTGAATTCCAATATGTGAAAGTACTGTACTTTAGGACCATAAATGGATCTACAAAAGATCCACAAGAGTGATTGGATGCTTGCTTAACAATCTATCAAAAAACTAGACACAAAAAAGTTGATCTAGATTGGCAATTTGACAAACAACAAGCATTAACAATCAAAAGCATTGATAAACATTGAAAATCGAGCCCACACGTGTGTACTACAGGCTGTAGTACGGCCTTCAACCTGAGAAACAAGTAGAAATTGATTTGGTTTCATTTGGATCACAAAAACTCAATGTACATAGTGAACTAGCTTGAGATTGCCAATGAGCTCCAAAAATTTTCTATCTTCTCACTATGGAGAGAGGGAATACATACCAAATTCGACTTCCTTCTTGAAGTTAGGTGGATTTCCAGCATGTAATAAGGAAGTTAACTCACTCTCCTTGACCTAAAATGAAACTCTAGTCTATTTCCTAGAGTTATGCTTGGTAGGTAGCTAGTTGGTCAAATTTTCACCTTAAACTTAGGTGTAGGTCCTATAAAGTAGGGATGACCACCAAATAGACATGACCAACTCTCTTGACTTGACCTAACCTACATCAGGATGAGTTTCCCATGTGGCATCATGGCCTCACATGTGTGGGACCCACTTGTGTACACAATTTACACTATTCTACATGGTTTTTTTATCAAGCTAGATTTGCCAATTTTTGGCAATTCTTCACACTCCTCAAATTTAGCTTGATCTATTTACAACTCTCTTGATAGATGAATGAAAGCTTTTAGAAGTGTCTAAAAAATCCAGCTACAAACAAGGAACTTTTGAGACTCCAATAGAGAATGATGTCCATGAAGGATCTTTCACCACCTCTTAGAGGATCCCTTACAAGATGTTCCATAAATGTGTCTATATACATGTAGCACACTTCAAAACTAAACATCATGCCAAGCCATGGATTCCAAGGCATTTTGTGCACTTGAAGATACATCACTGAAAATATTAAGCGCATAAATAATGTTGACAAAGACAACTTGTCTTGCTTAATCCATATGATGAGCCTAGATGGCTCCATCTTGATACTCAAGATTTTTCTTGGAGTCCTCGGGTCTTGAGCTTGATCCTCCACTTGACTTGACTCCAAAACATCAATGAATTGAATAATGTGTTGATCCAAAGGTGCTTCTTCAAGTTTACAAATCTTCCACTCTTGAAAGATCACATTTCCACCATTGACAAATTCTTTGGTTGAAAACAAGTAGATTCTACAATCTCTACTTGAAGAGCAAAACACTACCATTATTCCTATCATTGAAATAGGATAATCTTTGGTCCTTACATTGGAATGATCATGCACAAAGCATGTGGACACAAAGATTTCCAAAGCAAATGATGTTTCATCTTTTATGACTCTATTCAAACTATTACAAAAATAGTTATCCAATGAAATTGCTTTATCAACAACAAATGTAGATTTCAAAGAATCTCATTTCATTGTCTTGTCATACGAAGTAATAAACACCATGGATCTCAATGGTAAGAAACAAGTCACCTCATGTCTACTAATACTTTCCAACAAAGTATTCAAAGATAGTAGACTCTCCAATGCTCACCACCCTTGCAAGATGCACACTTGAATGGACAATTTGCATGCAATTTGATGACTCGGACATTGTCATTGAGGACTCCCTTGGAACTCTCATGCTTTGAGGGTGATCCTCAATATCTTCCTCCTTTTGATGGTCCTCCTCAATGCAAGCAAGATCACACTTTGTCAAGATCTCCTTTTGAGTGATCTCCTCATTTGCCAAGCTCATTCTTTCAAAAGCAACACTAGCTTCCAACTTAAACAATCTTCCATTCTTAAATCCCTTTGCAATGCAAACACCATTCTTCAAGATGAAACAAACACCATGCTTAAAGTGGACATCCAAACCACTTTCTAAGAGTAAACCAACACTAAGCATATTCTTGGTGATTGATGGTACATAAAGGACATTTTTTAGATCCATGCATTTTGAGGATTCTAGACACAAAGAGATGGTGCCAACACCATCTATCCTACACTCTTCATCATTTGCAGTAAAGACAAACTTTTTAGCAGCATTGAAAGAGTGTAAGGTTGAGAAAAAGTCCTTTTCACAAGACATGTGAGAGCTAGCCCCACTGTCGATCCACCAATTGTCTCTTGAATTGCTATTGATTGTCGGTGAGGATGTAGATGCCATCAAGAATACATCTACTTCATCCTCCTCCTCCTCCTTTGCAAGGTTTCCTTGTTTGTCCTCCTCCACTTGTGCTCTTAGCCTCTTGTAGCATTTAGATGCATAATGCCCCTTCTTTCCACAAAAGAAGCATTTTTGCTTTGACTTGTCCTTTGAGCTTGATGCATCATCCTCTTCTTTGGCCTCCTTTGGATGCTTCTTCTTTCCATTGGTCTTCTTTTTGCCCTTGAATGAGAAATTGGCTTTCTCATCATCATCCTGCAAAGACAAGGAACTCATCCTAGATTTTGCATGGCGCATCCTACACTGTGAAGTTTTTCTATAGTTGGCAAAGTGTCTTGGATGGCAAAACTTTGGACCAAATTTGCAAAGTCATCTCCTAGACCATTAAGGATAATTTGTACAAGCTCTCCATCATGAATCTTCTCTCCAATGGAAGCCAACTCCCTATTTAGAGACTTGATTCTGAATACATAATCCTGTGCACTCTCCTCAATTCTCCTCATGCTTTGCAAAATTTGATTTCTAAGCATAAGAACTCTAGTACCATGCATTAAATGCAGGTTCAGAGATGCCCACACATGTAGACAGTACGGATTTGGACCCCTACCAAGTTTGGGATCAAATCTCCTCACCAAAATCAAGATTCTAGCTTGCCCTCTCAATACTAGTTTTTAGCACCAAAACTCGCTAAAAATGGATTTGCATTAGATCAATGGCTTATGCTCTTGTACTTGGCTCTGATACCATGTGAAAGTACTATACTTTAGGACCATAAATGGATCTACAAAAGATCCACAAGAGTGATTGGATGCTTGCTTAACAATCTATCAAAAAACTAGACACAAAAAAGGTGATCTAGATTGGCAATTTGACAAACAACAAGCATTAACAATCAAAAGCATTGATAAACATTGAAATCCGAGCCCACACGTGTGTACTACAGGCTGTAGTACGGCCTTCAACCTGAGAAACAAGTAGAAATTGATTTGGTTTCATTTGGATCACAAAAACTCAATGTACATAGTGAACTAGCTTGATATTGCCAATGAGCTCGAAAAATTTTCTATCTGCTCACTATGGAGAGAGGGAATACATAGCAAATTCGACTTCCTTCTTGAAGTTAGGTGGATTTCCAGCATGTAATAAGGAAGTTAACTCACTCTCCTTGACCTAAAATGAAACCCTAGTCTATTTCCTAGAGTTATGCTTGGTAGGTAGCTAGTTGGTCAAATTTTCACCTTAAACTTAGGTGTAGGTCCTATAAAGTAGGGATGACCACCAAATAGACATGACCAACTCTCTTGACTTGACCTAACCTACATTAGGATGAGTTTCCCATGTGGCATCATGGCCTCACATGTGTGGGACCCACTTGTGTACACAATTTACACTATTCTACATGGTTTTTTTATCAAGCTAGATTTGCCAATTTTTGGCAATTCTTCACACAATAGACGTCGGATTCTGACATCCCAAAACATGTCGAAGGATCCTGGCTTCAAGGATCATAAAATCCAATAGAAAGATAGGCAAGTTTCCACTAGTATATTATATTCTCTCCCAAGAGGAAAGAATATTCCGCTTAGGATCCCCATGCAACTTCAAGTATGAGTTGACTTACTATTTTTGCATTATAGCAGTCAAACACCATGCAAGAGCTCCTATGCCCAAATATAGGTTTGGGCCCTCATATGATTATTAATTACTTTACCGACCAAGTCCGAAATGCTTCTTGGTTTCCAAGGGGAGGCTCGAACCTGGGACCAAAGAAACTTTGGATGCCAAGCCAACCAACTGAGCCAACCCCGTTGAGATCCAAGTCCGAAATGACGAGGCATAACTAATAATCACATACATTGGAGTGATGGATATCCATGTCAAAAATTATTCCGAATCTCACATAGTACACATGGATTAATGAAATTAATAAAAATATTAAAAAATAGGTAGCACAACAAATATGTAGTGAGCCCAAAACACACAATGAAAGTGGCTTGATAAGGTACCCATAGCATAAGAAGTCGTCACACAAGCTTGAATTGTGTGTGTGTGTGTGTGTGTGTGTGAGAGAGAGAGAGAGATCGAGATCGAGAGATCTTTGCTCTCGATCGAGAGATCTTTGCTCTATTTTGTGACGTGTACCTTGTCTTGTGCTATGGCATTAGCCACATTGCAATGTTTTAGATTACAGAGGACATACTACGAAATGGGGATCGGGGGTGCACCTATAGTGCAATTGCTCTGTTGTAGATCACAAAAGCACATGGATTATTTATAAGGGAAGGTTGTTGGAGGGAAAAGGATGTAAGGCATTGTAAGCTGTAGCTGGTGCTGGGAATTAATATTGAAGCCACTGTTCACCATCAATGAAGCTTAGCGTCAGAAAAGGCTGAGCTTCCAGGCTTGTGAGATCTCGAGCCCAGGCAGCACGCCCTTTATAATTGGCTCCTGGGCCGTAGCAATTGTATTGCCCGTAGAACACACTCCTGCAATACAGCAGATGATCAGGTTTCTTCAGCAGTTATAGTCGTGTTGTCTTAAACACAACACACTAATTCCTTCAACGCTTACTGATAAGTGTCTTGAGTATTATGGAGATGTATGAGCCAAACTCTGAAGTAGAAGAGAGGCTTACTGCTCCCGAGCTGGATCGCCCCAGTTGTACCATCCTTCAGGTATGATGATCGGATCCATGTAGGTGTAGGCATAGACAACTCTTGAGAATGTTCCCCAGGCACGCCCCAAATAGAGCGCTCCAGATCCTGTTACTTGGCAGTTTACGAATGAGAATCCAGTATCATCAAGCAAACCGCTGCGTTGCTGTGCTGTAATTGCTCCATAAATTGTCTTGGAGATTGTATGCAGCTGGCAGTTCTGCAGAAAATAAGGTGATTTAAAGGACCACAATTTATACGGATCATCAAGCATAGAGTAGCTACAGGAAGACAAAGATTCAAAGAATCAATCAGATCATGAAAGGATGCAAAGACATACATAGTACATGGATAAGCCATCTCCGAAGATGAAATCCACGGAGCCCTCGACATAGCAGTCCCTAAAGAAATGACGGCCTTGATGATCGTAGAGGGTGTCTTGAGCGCCCAAGAATTGACAACCGTAAAATGCTGCTGTATCGCCTGATATTCTTAGCGCGACAGCTTGTTGTCCTTCAGCTCCTGGTGGTGGTGCTGGGGCATTGTTCTGTCAAAAGAGAAAACGTTAGGAATTTTCATACACATACATATCACGTACTAGAGCTATAAGAGGTTTACGATTAATAACTAACTGACAACAGAAGACGATCTGCTACCGTTTGCATCAAGCTTGTCCTTTCTTTCTACATTTTCGAGGAAGTAAAGTGACATTTCAGCTCAGGTAAAACTAATTCCTTGAAGCTAGATGTATGTGTTTAAACTTTATGTAGATGATTACAACAGCAATACCACCTACGCTGAAGGTTATGTTCTTTGCAATGAAATATGGGGGGTTGATAGCAACTGTAGCGCTGTTATAAGTGCCTAATGGTTGACCTCCAGGACCAAGCTTGCTGGCAGTGTCGTCCCATTCAATTATGGTATTTTGACTTCCCTCACCTTGAAAGGTGATAAAGGGCTTAAATCTTGGAACAACAACCTTTTCCCTGAGATTCAAATAATAAAGGTCTTCTGTTAGGAGCAGGGTACAAAAATCCATCTCATGCAAAAAGTAAAGTGAACTTGAAAGATGCTCTTGAATCTGAATCCGTTTGAGCTACAAGTGCTTAAAGGGGTGAATCGTGATTCAGTAAGCTGACGTATAGTCAAGGGCCGTTACAGACCTGTAAATACCAGCATGGATCACTATAATAACAGGTTGGAAATTGAAATCCATGACTTCATCAACAGCTGCCTGAACTGTTCGTACTGTTCCAAATCCACCTCTCTTATCAACTGTGATAACCTTACATGGTCTCAATTTAATCGCAGCTGTGTTAAACACCAAACGTTTTGAATGTTTAAACCCGTGGATCCATGTCATGAACTCTTTGTCCAATTGAGCAAGGGATGCCTTGAAATCTGCGGGCGTTGCGGGCGTGACTAATTTCTGCTCGACCTCGTGCTGTTTAGAACTGCTGACTAAGTAGCCCAGAATGGTTGCTTTGGCAATGGCCAGAACACAAAAACTCCCTTTCGGACGCATCTCTCTCTCTCTCTCTCTCTCTCTCCCCACTTCACGACAAACGCAGAGCTAGCAGATTATGCACGTCTACGAAAACATATCATGCATCCAGCCAAGCTTGCAACTTTTAGGTTTAAACCTCATCTCGTCCGCATCTTACACCAAAGTTTTACTACAATGGCGCTGAAAGAGGAAGCTATACTTACAATTGCTGGCTCCACGGTTCAGTATGAAAATTAAGGTCATCGACGAGATACAACTTCAGCTTGCGTAACTCAGAAAATCTTGCAAAATTGAATTTACCTACTAAATAAATTTACTTGATATATCTTGGAGAGACAAACGTCACCGGCTTGGCTTCAGTCCTGCTGACTATTCTTGAGAATTACTCAACCCAGTGACCTCTACATAAATTACAGAGAGAGGAATGTCCACCATTTAAATCAATAACTGGCTACAGCATTTCATGTTTAAACCTTACACAAGACTCAGCGCAGGCAATTATTCTTTCACTCAAGGAATCAGCTGCAACAGGCCGTGCCCCGTGAGCCATCCATTATGTTGATACGGGCTTAATTCCAACCACATTGTTAGAGTGCAGAAAAGACATGATTGTGTAAATCCAGCAGGCTGGTGTAAATCCAGTAGCTGTAAAATTGTTCTCACTGCTTTCTGTCTACTCCGGACGTTGTTCTCTAGCTGGCACTGATGATGCAATGTGCATTCATCTTCTGACTGAACTCACACAAGAGAGACACGCATATACAAGAAGAAGGCGTGACGGTGTACACTGCAATTAGACGACAGTGCGCATTGCCTTCCTTGCTCGCTGCTGCTGGCAGCTGGACTGTGAGGGCTTCAGGTGCTTTAAATTTAGGCTTCGTATGGGGCCTGGGTGCAAACTCGTAACTATTTATTGTTGATGGCCTATCATGTTATGCCTGCTAGAGACACTTATTTGAAGCTATTGTAAACTCTACCCAACCCTATATACTTACTTCTCCCATCCACTTATTTTTAACATGCTTACTTCTCCTCTCTTCTTTTTTTTTAACATCTGGAGCACTCCCTGGACCATGTCACTGAGTGCATCTAAGGCTGAAACCCAAGGAAAAAGCTTTATAGCCCTTTTAGATTTAACACGATGAACATCACTTTCAAAAGGTCTCCTACGAACATGTGAAAAGCTTGAACATCGAGGATCAACAAACTTACGCGAATCTGTTGATTTACTAGAATCAGTAACCGAGTGAATTGAAGCTTTTGAATCATCACTCGGTGATTCAACTTGTTCAAAAGAACAATGTTCTAACTATGCAGAGCATGTACCTGAAGAGGAGGACGAGGTCGAAGAGGACCGGAGAGGCAACCTATGCTCAGCATAGGTCAGAACTCGTATTCCTCCCTTGTTGCAAGCCTCAGGTTTTTAAAAGTAAAAATTGTGAGACATTTTAGCAAAAATATGTGCTTTTCCAAGGTCTCAATTTCTCGTAAATCATGTGAATTTTTAATTAAATTTAACAGAAATTGCCTACTTTATTTATAATTTTTAGTAAAAACTGCTTATCTTTTTTAAGTTTTTAGTATTTTTAATAAGGTAATGTTTGAAATTTTACTAAAGAATCTTCCTCTCCACAGATTGTCTCTTCTTTGTGCTAATCTTCAAAATGTCGAGGATTTCTTTCAAATTTTGGGTAAACCTCAAGATATCTCTTTGAAAAACAAGAAAAAATTTATGTACTACTTCACTAGAGGAGTTAACAACACAAAGCTCTTTGAGAAGCCTAGCAGGGGGGATTCACAATTTCATATTCAAGGAAAATTGCTTGCTAATCAACCAGATGAGGATGAGGAAGAGGGTTTTGTAAATGGCTTTGTAAAGGAGACGGATAAGTCTCATCCTATTTTCATTTTGAACGAGACTATGATTAAGATTCGACTCTGCCAAGATGATGTCATCAAAACTTACTTTGATAAACTTGTTGTGACTTTGGTATATAATCATAAAATATGTTGTCACTCATATATATTAAGAAGTGTTCTATGCTTAGCATAGTGTTTAACTAAATATAAAATTCCCAGCAACTTGCAAATAGAAGATCTCTTATTAAAATTGAGTAGTCCTATGATGAGCATAGCCAATATAAATTCATTTGCTCATTATACTTTGAACTTGTTTCTTGTTTTTGTCCAGAGCATGAAGCAATGCTTAAAACTGGTGCTAGCTGCTATTGCTGAGAGAAAAGATCTGGTGTATTCATTACGGAGTTCTAAATTTGTATCTATGAGACCTTGCAAGCCTGTTTCTACCACTGCTCAAGTCACAAAACCAACCACTGAAAATGTTGAGGCCATTGTAGTTGCCCCTCATTCAAAAAAAAAAAAAGATCACACAATATTTCTCCCACCAGACCCAAGTTCCGCCCAAAAACGATGGTTACACATCGCCATAAATCCATTTCTTAAGTTGAAAACAAAAAAAATGGAAATGAACTCTCATTATCTTTACCTGGTGCTTCCATCCGGCCCCTACAAGACAAATTAAAAGATTGCCAAATTAAGAGAAAATATTCATAAAACAAAAAAATTTAGGGAAACAACTCTAATTTTGAATATAGATCAGTGTGATAAGCCACATGTAGACCCAATAATAGGAGATAGACCAATGGAAGTAAGAGAACCTAATGAGACACATGTACATAATTCAAAAATAAAATTTAAAGATCATACATAGGCCATAGTAAATCCCTTTTGTTGTATTGGTTGATCCCTCAAAATGCAACGGTTGCAAATTTTAATTTTTCCTGTTTTAGATTCATATCATTTTTTTGTTCTTGGGGATGCATACACAATTTACAAGCCCGAAAATAATTATCCCAAGAGTATTCTCAGAACTGTTAGTGCCATTGCATTTGTTGGCCTAACAGTGGAAGAAGCAAAATTGCTCACATGGGATCATAATATTGATTAGGACTACCCAATGAAGATGACTGTCATACAAATAATCCAGTTTTTTCACAAAGAATATATGAGAATCTCCAAAGCTGGAGATGTAAATCAAATGGAGCTTAAGACACTTTGTGTTCAAGAGATAGGCCCGTCATTTGATTCAAAAAATCCTACAAAGAGCCTTACAAAATATGATAATTTTTTTCAACTTGCTTTCCGTAGTAGCCAGGTAATTTTTCTTGCTATGCTTGTCATGGAATGATCTAATCAAAATTCATGTTATCCTCTTCATAAAAAAAAATTATTAGACTAAAATTTTGAACTTTATTTTAATATTTCTTGAATTGCTTATTAAATAGTTAAAACCTTTTTTGATTTTAGGTATGGGCCCTTGTCGATAAAATTTTTGACAAGTGGGATACTTTTCAAATAAAAGGCCAATCTAGGGTCCCTTAAAGACAAAAAACTCAAACTCTGAAGTCCATCCCTACATAAATGAGAATATTAGAGTGGAAAAACATGCAAGAGATTAGCTCTTTAGAGCTAATAATAAGTGTTCTTTCTAGAGATGTAGATGGTCCACTCTCCCTAGCAAAAATGAGAAAAGAATTTCAGAGGTAATATTTATAATTTAAATATTTGTTTTCATTACTTTTTTTAATAAAATGACTTTAATGATTTTGAAGGATTTGTAACTATTACACTTTTTTAAATGCAGGCAAAATTTGTTTATGAAAGTTCAAAAAGCCCTTGTAACAAGGTTAAACTATCAAGATTTCGAAGAGTGCCATAGGCTTTATCCTCTAAGCAGCTGAAATGAATCCTTGACTCCATTTTTTTATTTTGTTTAGAGACATGGTATTTACTTCACCCATGCTTAGCATAGGTATTAATTAATTGTTTCTTTTTTATTGTGTTTTAAACTTTATATCTCTTATGCTAAGCATAGCTTCTTCTTTTTCAGTCCCCCGAAGATAAGAGAAAGAAAGTCCTTCCAGAGCAATTAAAAAGACATATTCTGAAGCTGAAAGCAAAAAAAAGAATAAGAAGTGACTAGGACGGGGTGAGACCATTGCGGAGGAGGATCCATAAAAGACTTACCTCCTCAAAAGTGTCGATGATTAACCATGCTTCTACACTGTTGAGAAGGGTGATTGTAGAGAAACTCCCAAATTTTTAAAGAGAATGTCCTACACACTGTGCATAGCTGATATACCATATGGACTTCCAAATTAACTGATGATTCTCCTTTCAAATTCACTGATATCCATAGTTTCATGCAAAGTTTTCTCGAAGTTACAACGTCTCCTATTTGGAGAGTTGTTATTTTTCATTCCTCTTGGCAATCAGCTTCAGTATAGAAAGCTTTATTAATTTTTTGTAATACGGGAACAGAAAATGTTGTGTGGTAAGTTTTTAAATTTACGAATTTTAAAATTCGTATTTTAATTCAAAGTTTTATTTTAAATTTAGTATAATCAATCATCTTAGCTTAAAAATTTTGAGATTTTTTATTTATTTTAGTTGTAATATTCCATGTTAGGTACAAGCCCAATGTCAAAAACTTGAGAGGAGCACAACTTTGCAATAAAATAGAATACATAATCATTGGTTATTATTCTCTAGACGACAATTGATGCTTCACTACAATACCTCCGGCTATCAAGTTTTGGAAACTTGTTCTAGTATCCAGTCGTGACAAAGAAACTCAAGAATCCAATGAGAGTTCTGCTTGTCCCTACCAAAAGCCACAACAATTGATAAATCATTTAATTGATATTTTTTTCACTCAAATGATAGGGTTTTGAATTTATTTAGCGGTAGTGGCACTACGAGTGCATGTGTTTTTTAGAAAGGCAAACATGTTGTTGTAGCATATTTAGATTCTAATTTAGTTGATTTTGTAAAACTGAGAATAAAATTTCTTGTAGTTTTGCCAGATGAATTGGTTGAGATAGGAAAGATTTTAGATAACGAGGACTAGGTAATTCCCTTGTCCAAGGAACCAAAGTCTCCTACTGGCAAGAAACTGGGTGACACAGGGAGGTTTGTTGATATTCTAGTTCAAGACTATAATGTGGTTACAATTGTCGATAAAATTTTGGAAGAGGTGTCACTTGAGTCTACAATGGCTCCTCAAGAAAAAGAGAAGGATGTAAATGACCTTGATGATTTCTAGGAGTAATAAAAAAAAATTTATTTGAGAAAATAATTGTGCTTATATTTTTTGAAATATTGTGTCTTGAAATTTTTTTGATTGATTTAATGTTCTTAAATTTTTTTGTAATTATATATATATATATATATATATATATATATATAACAGTATTTTAATTATTTAGAATATTTTAGTTTTTTAATTATTTAGAATATTTCAATTTTTTAATTTCATATCATTAAAAAATTGTTATATATATATAAGCAATGATTTTAACCATGATTTTATTTTAACATTAATAGTCATTAGCAAAACTAAAATTGCAATGAACTATTAGATTTTTAATATTTCCATTTTTTGATGTATTTTTATAATAATATTGTTAGAGATTTAGAGCGATAGAAATTTTTTTTTAGGGTGATTTAAATATTTTCACAAATCATCTACAATCATTTAATATTTAAATATTCAATGACCTTACATAGATATTTGACATATAAGTTCAGATTTAAAAAATATTTAAATTTAAAAAATTGTTGATTAAAGTTTTGTTATAATTTTAAAAATATTTTTCTTGATAGAAGAATTGTCATTTAAAAAACTTTTTAAATTAAAAAAAAATTAAAACTTTTGTTTTAAATAAGTAAAAATAAATTTCTTAATTATTCTAGTGGTTGTGTGTCTAGTAATTTTTTTATTATTTCATATAAGCTAATTTGCAGTTATTAATCAAAATTTATTAACAAAATTTTAGTAGCATGATTAATTTTTTTGCAAAATACAACATTTTTTTAGTATTACAATATAATTTTTTGAAGCATTTTAAATATGGCTAGTTTTTAAAAAAAATTGAAAAACTCGAAAAGAATGGGTCTCCATGTCATTTCTTTTTATTTTTATCATTGTGTTATATGTATGTGTATATGTATGTGTATGTATATGTGTGTATGTGTATATTATGTGTCTGAATGTGTATGTGTATGTGTGCTTGTGTATAAATATGCATGTGTGTATGTGTAGTCAAAAAATAGGCTTGTGTATGTGTATGTATATGTATACGTATGTGCATGTGTGTGTGAGCCTTGTGTATTTGTATGTGTGCTTATGTGTATGTGTAGTCAAAAAATAGGCATGTGTGCATATGTATTGTATGTATGAATAGGCAAAGAGTAGGGTCTAGGTTTGACATAGGGAGAGTAGAGTGGGTTAAAAACACCCTTGTAGTCTCTCTCTAATATATATATATATATACACTAGTTGCTTGTGCCCGTCGTTGACGGGCAATGGCAGACGTGCATCGATGACGGACGTGCGCACATGTACATGCATGCATGCTTGTCTATGCGTGATCTAATGGCTTTGTGTACGTTTGTGTGTGTGTGTGAGTGTGTGTGTGTGCATGTGCTATGTGTGTGTTGGTGTTGTGTGTGCATTTGTGTGCGTGTTGTGTTTGTGTGTGTGTGTGTGTGTACTTAGGGTAAAGGTTAGAATGGGTCTTTATGGATGTGTGTGTGCGTGTGTGTTTGGGCTGAGCTCAGAGCTCAGCAAAGCCCAACAAATGTTTTGCACATTATACTAAAAATGTCTTAGTGTGCAGATGGTCTGAAAAACGGATTTCATTCGGCAAAACTGGACTGGTTCTCAGGGATGTTAGAAAGCAGTCCATTTAGTGGCATTCCCCCTTACCGAAAGGACATTTCCGAACAACCGACATCAAAATTGAGCTGTAAATGGTCTTGTGGGTTCGTGTTGAGCCCACAAACCTGTGGACATCTCTCGTCCAAAGTTATGACTATTTTTTATTGAATCCAACCAATTCCTGGCTCGACGGGCCTAGAATCCCAACACTACGTTTAGGGTTTTTGGTTCGGACGCATGTTTCGCTGTGTGAACCATTTGGAGCCCAATTTAGTGTTGACGTTCGTATCGGCGTGCAGCACAGAACAGAACAGACGATCTGAAAAATGGACTTCGTTCAGCGACAATGGACCGGTTCTTGGGGATGTTGGAAAGTAGTCCATTTAGTGGCATTCTCCCTGACAAAAAGGTCGTTTCTGAACAATCGACGTCAATTTGCTTTTATGCATACATAATATTTGCATGCACCAAAATCTTGTGTGTGTGTTTACTTAAGGTAAGAATTAGAGTGGATCTTCAGGGGTGTGTGTGTGTGTGTGTTTACTTAAGGTAGAATTAGAGTGGATCTTCATGGGTGTGTGTGTGTGTGTGTGAGAGAGAGAGAGAGAGAGAGAGAGAGAGAGAGAGAGAGAGAGAGAGAGAGAGAGAGAGAGGGGTGAGGGCCATGGGGGATGGATATGTATGCATGGAGGAGCCATACATACTCTCTTCATGCATAATTATGTTATTTTTAGTAAAAAATTTGTAAAAAAATGCATGGGAGGAACATGCACCCATGCAGCATGGTGCATCCTTCTCCCCTCATACATTCATATACACATATATATTTATATATAATGATGAACTTGTGAAGGGCTAACCAAGGATTAACTCGACATCCTCCATGAACCCCATGTTCAACATTTCATCAGCCTCATCTAAAACACTTTTTTAGGTTACGATTTTCTCTTTCCAGATAATCCTGCATCACATCACGCGATACCTCGAAAGGTGAGAAGCATACTGACAATTTGGCTGGTGTTCGTGATCATTGTTTGACTGGTTATCTCAAAGGAACTAGTTGAAATCAAAACCATTTATCCACTTTGAAAATTCAGCTTGATAAGCAAACTAATTTAGCCAAAACATTAGAATGGTTCAATATCAGTACACGTTTGCCTTAAAGATTTTCTTTGTTCAATCAATAACCTTTTGCAATTAAGTTTCAGTCTAACAATATGCAGCATCAATTACATCATAAGATAAGAGTGTCTTAGCTTATAGTTTCTAGGAGCCATACATGCTTGTATAATAAGCAAGGAAGGTGGCCAATCGGGAAGAATCCAAATCACCACATAAAACTCTGAGGAAATAAGAATCTTAAGACTCGCAAGCAAGTAATTAAAATTTTAGGTAAACGCAGGTGATAAAAGGTTAGGTAAGGCACATTAAAAAAGTTAGAATTAAAGTAGAATCACTATGCTACTGTACTGTGGGTCCTATCAGTTGATAAGGATCAGTTGGCCTTGCCACGAGGCAAGTCAACCGGACACGCATCCCATCAACGACAACCTGGGTCATGCATGGGTTGCCTGAGTGAACAACTATATGTATAGAGTAATTTATTATGAGAAATACAGTTGCTATATGAGCTTGCTATGAAGAGTGTTTTCTATCTGTGTTACTATGTAGTATGATTTGTATTCCTGTTCGAAGCAAATTCTAAGTTGGTATCAGATCCGTACAGGGTACACAGTACAACATCGTCTTTAAAGAGAGCTTCGGGAGAACTGTCCTCTGAGAGTTCAGGGTTTACGGCGGGTTGAAGACGGAAGGAGAAGCACTGTTGCAGAGAGTTTAGCACACAGAAGCTTGGTGAGCTTGAGACTGTGTGAGGATTCAAAGACAAGAGTTGTCGGCTGAATCAAAACCTCAGCAGACAGAATTGTGAAATTTTGAAGGAAGGCTACTTGGTGTTTGCAGTCAGTGTGCACTCAATCAGACACCGTTTGACAAACAGATTGAAGCATCAGAGTTCTAGCAGTAGGGCGACCTCAGAGCAAGAGAATAGGCCTGTCAAAACACTGTGAATAGGAAGCCAAGAATAGATTTGTGTGAAAAACCCTGGTCTGGGGTTTGGGAGCACAAAATAAAAGATTTCTCTCCATTCTAAACCTTTTTGGAAGTTGTGAAGTTCCAGAGGAGGGCACCCTAGTAGTGTGAATCAGGTTTGAAGTGGTCGCGGACAGCCGCGCTTCATTCGTGGAACCATAAGCATTTTTTGTAGAAGCCATATTAAAAAACCATGAAAGAAAGGAGAGAAGAAGAGCTCAGACAGGTCGCGCGCGACCATTGTAAGCGAGACCAGCGTGTTTTCAGGTGCTAGCGGTTTGAGGAGGAGCACAAAATGCGCAGATCAAATCAATTCCATTGGATAGAGAACTATCAGGATCGACGATTGAGATTACGCTACTCAGGGTGGATACCCACAGTTGGATCAAAATTAGATGGAGTCTGAAGGGTCGTTGAAGAAGGCTAAGAGGATTTGAAATAGATATAGCCATTCAATTTCAGTAAAAAATTTCATACTGAAATTGGAGTTGGATCCCTTCACAAGTGAAGTGTGAAGTTTCTTCAAGGTGAAGAAACAGCTCAAAAACAAGGAAAATCCCTATTTTTGGGTCCTTTGTCCGTTTTGACCCAAACAAAAGACTATAACCTCCAAACGAAGGGCACTCGAACTGTACCTGCAAGTATGGTACATCAAAACAGAGTGATTGCAGCAGAGAGATCGATAGAAATACCGTCCTTGGAGATGATATGTCCGAGCACAACTCCATGAGTGACCCAGATTTGACACTTCTCAAGGTTTAGTGATATGCTGAACCTACGATAGTGAATAAAGATCTTTTCAAGTGCTTCGAGGTGTTTATCTGCTGAATAATGCACACCTAGATCGTTAAGATAAATCTCGATGATCCTATGGAGCAAGTCTTAAAACACCATTTGCATGACTCGTTGGAACATGGATGGGGTTGTTGCATAAGCCAAAAGGCATGACGTTGTAGGCATAAATGCCATATTATGTGGCAAATGTCATTTTGTGTCTATCTTCTAGAGCTATTTGGACAAGGAAATATCCATTGAATCCATCTAAGAAGCTGAAAGCTTCAACTCCCGCCATTTTCTCTAGGATTTGTGTAGTTTGTGAAATTTCAGAGAAATAAAGACCAAGAATGGATCTACATCAGATCCTCAAGAGGTTTTGGAAGCTAGATTACATGATCTACTAATCAACCAATGATTAGATCTAGAATTAGATCAATTCCCCATCAAAAATCTAGCAAGAACAACAAGCAAATGATTAAACTTGAGACCTACTGCCTTCACACGTGTGAAGAACAGTACCTGTACGGAATTACAGCAGAGAGTGAAGTACACAAGTGTTAGAAAGCAATAGAACCATAAAATCACAACACAAATATGAGAATACTCAAGATATGCCTCCAAAACCAAGATCTTGCCTCATTGATTTCTCAAAGTGGATCCATCATGGATTAAATACAAAAATCATCATACTCTCTCTCTAAGACACTTCCAGCACGTGTGAGACAGGTCATAGTGCTTATCCATATCCACTTTGGCTAAGATTCCATTAATTTGCCACATCATCATTGGTGGCTAGTGTTGACCTTCTAGATTCCTACAAATTAGGAGATAGGTCCTACAATCTAGGAGATTTGACTTTTGACATGTATGAAATCTATATACAATGGATCTGAACTTTCTATATGATATTTCACACGTGGGAGACCACTCCTACCCATGTGATATAGCATTTTCTACCACTAGAATGGTGCCAAGTGTCATAATACTACTAAACTAGTTTTTGGCCAATTTAGCCACTAGTTTCCAATTTAAATGATATGTACAACATTTATGATCTATCTAAATGACTTAGGCATAGATTTCACACGTGGGAACAGGCTCCACACATGTCTAATGATGATAGGTACAAGTCATTATGGTATTTACAAGATTTAACCAAGTTAGCTTTTGCCAATTTTAACACTCCTCCTCAAAACTAACTTGATACATCTATGGTACATCTATTTACAACACTTAAGGCTGATCATTGCAGGTTCATAGGTGTGAAGATCAGCCAATGAGTTTGATGAAGATCCAAGATCACCATATCCATGATAGTGCCTCCTTGATGTTGACTTCTTTGATGAACTTGAGAGCTTTGCACCACTTGATCACTTTTTCCATTGATTTGTTCCATCCTTGAAACATATGGTTGATCCAAAAGCTCAAAAATAGCTGAAATTCCATGAGAAAATAAAGAGTCCTTCTTGACTCATAAGGATCACAAAGATCCAACATCATGTTACCAAGATCTCGAGAATTTGGCTCATCAACATTGGCAAGACTATGCATGCTATAATAACCAAGAGTTCGCATCATATCTTCATGCTTGATTTCCATTCTAATCTCAGATCTAATGAGGCTAAATACTTTATTATGGAGATAAGTGTCCTTAGAGGATGATTCACTTACTCTCATAAAGAGTTTACAATTTGCCTCAATACATGAAAAAAGACAAATTTTCATACTATGAATGAGCAAATCACTCTTGCTCTTGCAAGATTCAAGAGCATACATTTGATGAAATAACCATTTGCTTTCTAATTGATCTAAAATCAATTTGAAATCATTAAGAACATCAACTATGTTCTCAAGAGAGACACCATACTCAACTAGTATTGCTTTATTCCAACTTTGAGTTGCAAAAGTCTCACCAAAGCAAATTGATTCACCAAATGACATATGAGAAGAAAGCATAAGATCTATACCACTTGAAATGTGCTCCTCTTTCCCTTGAAATGTGAGCCATATGAGCTCAACCATGTCTCTTGATATTCTTCTTGGAATCATAACTTGAGAAGGACTCTCCTCCTCAATCCTTGGCACACTTGAACCTTGAGATGACTCCTTAAGATCAACTTCTTGGTGCTCCTCCTTGATGAAAATCCGAGACCTCCATGTCTCATAATGATCACAATAAACATGACCATACATTGTGCACTTTCTATGATCAACAATATTACTTATGCTAGAACCATAAGTCCAAAAATCACCACAACTTGACATGATTTTTCTAATATTGAAATCAAGAACTATTTCCATCTCAATAAGGCTAACTACTTGCTTATGGATATAAGTGTCCACTTTGGATGCTTCACTTATTCTCATAAGAAGTTTACAACTTGCCTTTAAAATTGAAAATTTACAACTTTCAACATTATGAATGAACACATCATTCATGATCTTATTGAAACCAAAAGAAAATACATCATGAAGACATTTCCATTTCCTTGTCTTTATACTCAATGTAAGTTTACAAGGAAAACATGCTTTGCTATCTATTAAGGCATCACACTCAACTAGTATTGCCTTAATCCACATTTGAGATACAAAAATCTCTTCAAAGCAAAATAGTTCTTCAAAAGATGTCATGAGAGCATAAATGGAACTATTTTCATTTTGTGATTGCTCCTCCTTAATTTTGCTTGGTTTCTCTTGGATCATAACAATAACTTTGAACTTATCCAAAGTTCCAAACAAAATGCTTTCCAAGAACATGAAATAAATCCAAGTGAAATTCATGAAAGAAACATCTTTCTTTGCATCTTGAACCAAACAATGCACTTCCAAATGAAAAACTTCTAGAGGTTTGAAATGTGTGGTGATGGATTTTTGAAGACAACTCTTGTAAGTCCTTGTGAGACTCCAAGCCTCATGCATCTTTCCACAAAGGAAACACATTTCCTTAGATTTGTCCTTCTTGCCTTTGCATTTTGCACTTGAATCTCCATCCTTCACCTCGGCCCCCTTGCTTTGGTTCTCCTTGGATGGATTGGTCTTCATTTTGTAGCATCTTGAGACAAAATGATCTCTCTTGCCACAAAGGTTGCATTTAGGATCCTTACTTGCCTCCAATAGGTTGCCACCTATTGATGCCATGATGAGGAAGTAAAACTTTGTGATATGACTTTTCAAAATGTAATTTGTGACTCTCAAGAAACTAGATTTGAACACATTCAACAATCTAGAAGGATCTACACAAGACAAATTTTGAATCATATCTCTTTTCAACCTAGTGAATTGGAAACTAATTTTTGCTTTGATCACTAAGACCAAAGCACTCTATCAAATCACAAAAATCAGATTCAAACACCCCTATTGGACTCAACAAACACCAATGACTCTTTCTTTTGAGAGTTGGAATGGATTTGAAAAGATTTGACTCCTAGATTTTTCTTTTCTCTTGACTAGTTCACTCAACTTTTGATATTCTTGAACAAAGGATGGGTTTTGTTTCAAATACTTGAAAATCAAACTCAATCACTTCTTTTGGACTCACTCTTGACCCAAATAATCTCACTCTTAAGATTTTGATTGAATTTGATTTGATTCGACAACAAATTAAACCACTAACTTTCACAAAAAAAATGATCTACACTAGATCACATAAACTTGACATGTATACTTGATTCAAACACACAAAGATCAGATCCAATCACGCCTTTTGGAATCCTCTTGACCCAAATAATCTCACTCTTGAGATTTGGAATGGACATGAAATGGTTTGATAACAATCTATGTCAATAATTTTTCACCAAGCTTAAAAATTAGACATCTAGAGATTCACAAAGATCCCAACCATGTATGAACACTCAAATATGGACTCCTCCTTGTTCTATACTCCCAATGGGATCACAACTTGACCCTCACCCTCTCACAAAGAAAGTTGAATTAGAACTTATTTGAGTTTCATACATACAATGTCAAATTGTGCTCAAAAATTGAATTCATTCACCCCTATTGGACTCCACCAAGTACCAATGAGTCTACCTCTTTAGAGTTGGAATGAAATTCAAAAATGTGATACTTCTCTCTCACTAAGATATGTGCTTACAAAGAGCTAATGCCACTTAGCAAGATTTGATCACAATGAAGGAGACAATTTTTCCACCAAAGTCAAGAAATGAGTTACTAGAACTTGCCCTCTACAAAGGAAGGAACTCTTAGGATTTTTGGATCAAACACTACACATGTGACTTACACACCTATATGACTCTCTTTCAAGCCAAACAAAACTCAACTCTTTGAGTAGGAGTGGAACAATGTGACTTAGATCTCAAAAATCACTTCTAGAACTCTCCAACAATGCTTATCACTTGTATTGGTAGATTTTGCCTTTATGAGTGTTTGTGCTCTAGAAATTCACTTAAGATTTCACTTGGAGGACTTATCCAAGGCTGACTTCTAGCACTTAGATGCTTCTAGTCTCAACCCTTTCACTCTTGAACACATCTAGAGTGAAGATACAATGGATTTCAATCTCTTCCCTTGCAAATCACTCCTTAATCTATGGTTTTTGTCAATCTTTCTCTCTCAACTTTAATGCACACCCAAAGCATATGAAGATCAGCTTTAATGTACTGTAATAAAGATTCAAATCATCTATATGATTGATCTATACCAAGAACAAATCAAAGGAATAGAAACAATGCATTACAAAGCCTGAAAAATGCACTAGATTGACTAGTTTTGGGTGTATGAGGCATTAAATGCACCAAAACTGAATTTTATTGCTCATAACAGGTTATGTACGGCCTCACACGTGTGGTAAGTACACATGAAGCCCACAAAAATATTTGGTACAAATATAATGATTCTATCTATCTATTCAAACTCGCTACCTCAAGATTAGCTAGTTTCCAAAAAACCTGCTAGTTTGGGTGTATGAGTAAGATATAGCATCAAACTGAAAAATATAGCTCCAAAACTGGTACTGTACGTCCTTACACGTGTGAAGAGTAACCCTGCATCCCACAACCAAGTTTGATGCACAAATATCAAGGCTAACTAACTCTTCAAACTCGCCCACTCAAGATTAGTGAGTTTTCTCAAAAAACTTGCCAATCTGGGTGTTGTTTAGATCAATGCTTTAATCTCTTGTACTTGGCTCTGATACCATGTGAAATTTCAGAGAAATAAAGACCAAGAATGGATCTACATCAGATCCTCAAGAGGTTTTGGAAGCTAGATTACATGATCTACTAATCAACCAATGATTAGATCTAGAATTAGATCAATTCCCCATCAAAAATCTAGCAAGAACAACAAGCAAATGATTAAACTTGAGACCTACTGCCTTCACACGTGTGAAGAACAGTACCTGTACGGAATTACAGCAGAGAGTGAAGTACACAAGTGTTAGAAAGCAATAGAACCATAAAATCACAACACAAATATGAGAATACTCAAGATATGCCTCCAAAACCAAGATCTTGCCTCATTGATTTCTCAAAGTGGATCCATCATGGATTAAATACAAAAATCATCATACTCTCTCTCTAAGACACTTCCAGCACGTGTGAGACAGGTCATAGTGCTTATCCATATCCACTTTGGCTAAGATTCCATTAATTTGCCACATCATCATTGGTGGCTAGTGTTGACCTTCTAGATTCCTACAAATTAGGAGATAGGTCCTACAATCTAGGAGATTTGACTTTTGACATGTATGAAATCTATATACAATGGATCTGAACTTTCTATATGATATTTCACACGTGGGAGACCACTCCTACCCATGTGATATAGCATTTTCTACCACTAGAATGGTGCCAAGTGTCATAATACTACTAAACTAGTTTTTGGCCAATTTAGCCACTAGTTTCCAATTTAAATGATATGTACAACATTTATGATCTATCTAAATGACTTAGGCATAGATTTCACACGTGGGAACAGGCTCCACACATGTCTAATGATGATAGGTACAAGTCATTATGGTATTTACAAGATTTAACCAAGTTAGCTTTTGCCAATTTTAACATAGTTAAAGGCAAAGGGAAATGGTCTATTTTAGTAAACGCATTAATATTTTTCAGATCGACGTAGATACAAAGTTTGCCGTTTTCTTAGGCACTACGATGATGGCTGATACCCAATCCGTATGCTGGACTTCATAAATGAAGCCTACATCAAGCAACTTCTTAATATCTTCATCGATTCTTTCTCTATAGACAAGGTTACAACGATATGGCTTAGCCCAAATAGGCTTAGCATTTTCCTCTAGGGGAATGGTATGGACCGCAACCTTGGGTGGGACCCCCCTTCATTTCAGTGTAATTCCAAGCAAATACATCTCTATATTTCCTTAGTAAGGTCTCCAGATCAAATATTTGATCTGGCATTAGGTGGGCACCGAGGTGGACAAAATGATCCATCTCCTCATCAAGATCCTTAAGATTTAGCTGGACAGTTTTGGTAGGTCCTTCAAAGGATGGGGAAGCTTGTGTAGGTTCCCTCTTTGGTTGTGGTAGTTGGATGACAACATTGTCAAGCATGAAATTCTTAAAATTTGTGGAATGTCAAAAGGCAAATCCACAAAGTTTTCTGGAACTTTGGGAATTAGTGTGGGTGGTTTGCTACCAGAGCAGGATGCTCTTTCACTTGGATGGGCCTTTGGAGATTCGGACAATGGTTGGATCGGCTGATTAAGTTTTGCATGCATTTGTTTTTGGTGCCCGATTAGTTTTGTGTCGATCATCTTCTTTTTGTTAAACTGTGGTTTTATGGGATTTTGTTTAGGAGGTGTGGTTGCCTCTCGGATTGACTCTTTGTTGATGGCATCACAGACTTCCTCTGGAAGCACTTCCCATTGGTAGACTTTGGGTTTGGGCCTATAGGTCACTATGTTGACTACTTGGAGTTAAGTTGCACATGAGCCATTGGGTTTGGTGACTTGATTTCCTTTGGGATCGATTGAGGCACGAATCGTTTACTATCAAGATAATTGAGGACTTGTTTGTCAGTCATCTCCTCACCATTCTCCGATAGAATTCCATCTTCCGATACGTGGGCTGCAAAAACAATAGCTTTTCCGGGACACCAGGATATGGGAATAGGATCTATCATCATCAACAGAATGATATGGGTCCCAATATCAATAGCAGACGAGAGTATATAGGTGTCTTCTTTGGTGGTCTCTATGAGACATTTGTTGAAATTAGTACAATCCACTGTGACTAATGCTTGACCCCAAAATTGATGATATCGGTTGAGTGCGTATAGTGTCCTTTCGCCATGATAGGAACACTATCAGAAGCATCATAGGTTCTGGATGACCAATCATCACTTACTTTGGCTGGCTTACTTTGATATAGACCCTAAGGCCCGTGAAGGATTTTATGGCACTATGGAACGGCATGGTGATTTGAGCTTGAAGAGGTTCAGAGAAAACTTCGAGTCCCTGTAGGGGTTGCTCTTGTGTGAGCATTGGAGCAGATAACGGATGTTCTATTTTCTGTTCTTCCTACAATAACTCATTTCAGATCTCATGATATCACCTTTGTTCCACTAGTAGATCTGGATAATCTCTAGGAACTATGGAAGTTGTCAAGAAACTTCCCCTATGGTCAGTAGGTTTGTCTAAGTTGGTGTGCTGCTATTGAGCTTTGTGTTGAACTCAAGTGGCGACCCTAACAGGTTCTGAACAAACATGATGCATAGGTAGGATCCTATTCGGTTGTTTTGGACAATGTCTAAAACTGTGTTTCCTAACACGGTCTGGACATTCTATATGGTATTGAGATTTTACTTTGCAATCAACCATGAAGTGACCTATTTCACCACAGATAAAACATATGTTGCTCATTGGCCCTTGGACCTTTGGCAATCGCGTATATCCTAAGGTGATCTACCTTAGGCTTTTCTTCATACAACATCTCATATGGTGATCTTCCTCCTAGAGCAAGATTTGGAAGTCTATCACTGAGATAATTGGCACATGAATTGCTTCCCCAAAAAATCTTTTAGGAGAGATGCCTCTATTCTAAGTGCTTTTGCACATTCACAAAGAGTTCTATTTTTTCTTTCAACTACCCCATTTTGTTGGGGGCAATAAGTATAAGTAAACTTTCTCTTCACTCCCTCTTGCTCACAATAATCATTGAATTTTTTGGAGAAATACTCTCCACCACCATCACATATCAAAGCTTTTAAATTACAAGAGAATTAATTTTCAACTAAAGCTTTGAATTTAAGGAAGATATCAAACACCATAGATTTGGAAGACAAAGTCACACCTAGATCTCACTTAGACTAGATTGGCAATCAAAGACATGAGTTTTAGGATCAAGCAAGCTAGATATGAGTTAAACTTAATGTGTCCAACTAGGTTGGGTGCCCTACCCACCTCACTTTGAATGGATATAACTTCCACAAGACATGTTTATTTGAGTTGAAACAAATTGCAACACAAACTAGACTTCACTAGCTTTCTATCAAGCTATCATGCACTAGATTTGGATCTACTTTCGAGATACACCAGTCAAACAAAATTTGATGATCCCATACGTGTCTAAGCAGCACATTTCGCGTAGTACTCAACATGGATCTAATCAATGTGTTTTAGATCTATTTTGATTCAGAAATCCTCTTGATAGCTATCGAAATTCAACTACACTCTCAAAATCAAGATTTTAAGCAAAAATCTCATCACACATGATGCATGCAATCCAGCCTTAGGTAGGCTCTAATACCATGTGTACTTTTCACACGTGTGAGGACATCTCAAAAAATGTGAATGATTTCCTAAGATGTATGTGTGTTTGCACATAGATCTATCTTTCACAAGATACAAGCAATCTAGCTTAAAAAACATAAGACAAGAGCACGCAACACATGGATCTATCACTCATCATTCATCACACATAATGACATGCAAATTTGGATGAAAAAGATCTAACTTGTATGAAAATGGCTTGAACTTGGGTAGAGAGAGAATGCATCATGTAGCTCTCGGGAGAGAGCTCTAAATATACCTCTTCATCCAACACTCCATTAAGAAAAGTAGATTTGACATCCATTTGCTGGATTTTCCAACCATAGAAAGCCGAAATTGCTATGATAGAGTGAATAGTTACCATTTTGGCTACAGGTGCAAAGGTCTCCTCAAAGTCTATACCTTCATGCTGCTCAAAACCTCTTGCAACTAGTCGTGCCTTGTACTTGTTGAGTTGCCCATCAGCTCCATACTTCGTCTTGTAGATCCACTTACATGTGATAGGTGTCTTACCATCAGGGAGCTCAACCAAGTCCCACGTTTTGTTCTTCGATATAGCCTCCATTTCTGTTTCCATAGCTGCACGCCACTCCTTGTGTTCCTTTGCTTCGTTGAAAGTTTTAGGTTCTTGAGCCGTTAACATGGATCCCATTTGGGCTAGATTCATCTCTAGTCGAGCTAGAGGTTTTCAATTTCTGCTTGATCTCCTAAGATCTCCCTGCTCACTTGATTCAGGAGTATCTCCCTTATTAGCATCACCTGTTACTGACAAGTACCACTTAGGCACTCTCCTAGGAGTCTCGTTATTAACCTTGTCTTTTTCTATTGGCTCTTCCATATCGACACCAACTTCTTTCTTCACCTGTACTTTGGCTTTATCATCAAAGGAATCAATCATCAATTTTATTTGGTCATTTTGTCCCATCTCATCAAAAGTAGCATCTCTGGAAATCATGATCTTTTGTGCATCTGTGTCATACATCCTGTATGCCTTGGCTCTTTCATCATATCCAAGGAGAATACACTTAACAGCTTTTGCATCCAGCTTCTTTCATTTTTCATCAGGCACATGAGCGTAAGCATCACAACCAAATACTCATAAATGAGAAATATTAGGTTTCTTTCCAATAAAAGCTTCGTAAGGTGTCTTACCCTCCATGGACTTCGTTGTGTCTTCTCTCTTGTTGATCTTCATAGCTCTCCCTAGCTAGATGATCCTAGAAAGTCATCCATCTCGCGGCTCTCCAAAAATATCTCAAACCACTTAGGGAGCTTCCTGTCAGGTGATCGGCTTCCTGGTGAAAATGTATCCCATGGTACATCCTTCTTCTTGCGTTTGTCACCTGCAATGCCAATCCTTCTTGCACCAAAAGGTTTGTCCCTACCTCTCCAACCTGTCTCTTGAGGTTGAGTAGTAGTATCTTGAGATGTATCCTCTTTTTTATCACTTGGAAGGTCAATGAATGGATCATCATCAAGTGGTATCCTCACTATACCATCTTTCCCACTGGATGCGTCTATCTTCTCAGCATCCTCATCTTCATACATCTTGGATTCATCAAAGATAACATCATGGCTTACATGAATTTTGTTTCCACTGGATCAAAACATCTATAGCCCTTCACACGATCATCATATCCTAGGAATATACACTTGATAGCTTTTACATCAAGTTTATGTCTTTCATTTTTAGGGACGTGTACAAAGGCCTTACATCCAAAGATTCGCAAGTGGTTCACCTTTGGCTTCTTCTTCGTGAATGCTTCCTCAAGTGTTATCTTTGGTATGGCAATGGTAGGACTTCTATTTTGAATATAGACTACTGTACTGCATGCTTCTGACCTTTGGTAGTTTCATCTCAGCTAGCATAGATCTGGCACTTTCCACAATCGTACAATTCTTACGCTCAGCTACATCATTGAGAGCAGGAGTATGAGCTTGCATAGATTTTCTTTTAATCCCACATTGATCACAAAGATCATTGAAGTCATTAGACTTGTACTCACCTCCACTATCTGATCTTAGGACTTTGATCTTCCTATCTGTCTGATTTTCGACCAATGCTTTGAAGCTCTTGAAATTGTCAAATGCATCTTATTTCTTCTTCAAGAAGTAGATCCACGTCTTACGTGACATATCATCAATAAAGGTCATGAAATAGAAGGCTTTACCTAAGGACATGGTCCTCATAGGCCCACATAAATCTGTGTGGATTAAATCCAGGATGTTCTTTGCTCTTGCAACACCACCTTTATTGAACTTCTCTCGATGCTGCTTCCCATATACACATGATTTGCACATCGATTTCAAGTGTTCTGTAATGGTAGGCAATCCTATTACCATCTCCAATTTTCTCATCAAATTGAGGCTTCCCAAGTTCAAGTGACCAAGCCTCTTATGCCACAACTCAGTTTGTGATGGAATGGACGATACAAGTCCATGTTGCCCCTTGATTGTAGCATTCAACCTGTGCAATTTTGTATTGGGCTCCCTTACTCCATCCGCAATAACTTTGAGCTTTTGGTTCACATTTTTTTCACAAAGCAACGATCATGGGCAAATTCTACTTTCAACTTTTGATCAGTAATGACTCCAACAGAAAGTAGATTTTTCTTCAAATAAAGTACCTCCCTGATCATCTTGCTTTTTCCATCAGGTAGTTGGATTGAAACAATGCCTATCCCCTTGGTCTTGCACACCTCAACACTATCACTGATGGTAGATTTTAGTATCACCAACTCTGCCTTGTATTGACAAGGGCACGTGAGAGTAAGTCTCCTTACTCTACAAACAATGGAATATTGCAACTATCAAGCTAAATTATCAATATTGATGAATGCAGGTTTTGTTCGACACGTGCCATACAGTTCTCACTCTCTGTAACGTTTGTTTATTTCCTTGTTTCTCTTCACCTATTTTGTGTGACTGATTTTTGCATGAGTAGCTACTGCACAAGAGTCTTCTGTAGAGCATCTCTAGAACACATTTTCATTCATCTATCCATCTTCAAATACCCTTGTATAGTTGTCTAGAATTTGAGTAATATGAGAAGTACATATCATGTCCGAGTTGATTCCTACATCTCATTGCCATATTTATTTTTGAGTCAACTACAGCAAGATTGAAAAAAATTTAGTTAAAATTTGTTCAATCTTTAGTCCAGTCACATGTTCAATTTGTTTTCAACTATGTGTTCCACACGCCGATCCAATCCTGAACATGAACAGCTACCGGTAACCAACAGATTCTAGGGGGGGAGAGAGTGAATATGCTTGGATCCACTGGAGCAGTTACACTGCCAGCAATAACATCAGCAAGATCGACAGCCAAGGTCACAAGTCAAATATGAAAACGACAAGGCTAAGAAGACAGATGGGCAATTCAAAGATACTCAATTAGAAGAAGTACCCCAATCATGACAAGGATCCTTCAGAAAGGGAAACACAAGCATTGAAAAATCGGTCTCTTTCTTCAACCGACCTCTTGCCATACTTCTGCACCATTCTCATGCCTATTGTCCACACCATCTACCGATGTCACCACCTCCGTCCTACCTTCCATCTATTTGTTTATCATCAGTTTACTGTTCTTCTGAGAAATCCCTAGTTTTTTATAGTCCTACTAAAGCAGTTGAAAGATCATTGCAAGTGTCTTGCGAAGACCAATTGCCACCTACAATGGTTGATCAACCAAACAGGATCTAAGAAGCAGGCGAAGCAGCTAGAAGACATAAGAAATTAAGCAAAGAAGTAGAGGAGGAAAGGACAAAACTTAAGCAACAGTTGAGTTAGATCAGTCTTGATCAAAAGAAACTCTCTAGAGCAATGATAGTTGAATCCCCTCCTATGAAGCCCAAAGAGATCCAAAAGTAATGAATCAAAAGAAAGAGTTGCAGAAAATGAAAGACGAAACAACCGTGAATCTGCAAATAAAGCGCGCTCCTCACCCAGCAAGGGTCCAAGGCTGCAATTGTAGAACTATTAGTTCCTTCACCCTGTCACCAAGCCTTCATCATGTTTCCTCACCATTACCAAACCGTCCATCCAAAACTGTTTCTACCACCAAATTTTTGATGATGAGTCCACCAAGATTTGTGCTACCTATCAGAAAAGAGCATCGACAAGACTAGAACTTCAACTGAGAAAAGAATTGCAGAAATGTCCAGAAGCAATATGGAGGATACAACCTCCCAAAAGTTAGTACCTGCCAAGAAACTAGAGATGAAACCGTCAATGGCAGATACAAGTGATAAGAAAGAAGACACTCAGGAGGCACTCGAACATGCAAGTTATGAAGCTGCTGGGAGCTCTCCAAATTTTAAAAATGTCAATCACTTATAGCAAAAAGACATTCTGATCCAATTGTGATAATTTGTGAAAAATAGTTTTTGTGATAAAGACTGGCGATAATAAACACTTGGTTTTATGTAAGCAAACGAGGATCTACGCTTTTCCAAGTGCCGATCGAAGACGCCAATGCGGAAGCGGAACAACATCATCTAATATGAGTTGTAGTGGGTCCTGCAACACATTAGGGGTGAGATGATATTGGTTGATTCTGACGAATCCCCAAGATACTCGGACAAAGCAACTCAAGAGCACCTCTCACCTTAGATCGAGGAGGTCTCTAAGAAGACGAGACTAATGAAGACTGAGAGCCGAGTATGAGAGCCGAGGAATACTAGTTGGGAGTGACAAGTAAGAACAGTGTAAGCCTCATGGTGAATCCCGGAAGATGGAATGACCATGTAGGAACTAGTATTTCTAGGCAAATGTAATAAATGCAAGTAGACCTCTCTTAAAGAAAGTAGAGTGAGCCAACTTTTGATGGTGACCACTAGTGGAGAGCATTATTCCACTTGTAATTTGTGAAATGTGGAAATGCCACTAGGATGCCACCTAAGAAGCTCTCTTGCTTATTTAAGAGACTCCCTCTTTGTGTAGAGGAGCTTTTTGCATTGTATCTACTCCATGCTTAATAAGAAGATTTCCTATGAGTTTGATGCTACACTAAGCTCCTTGATCATGATGGTTTTTTTGAGTGATGCCCCTATGATCATGCCCTTCCATTCATATTGTGTGTGGTTGTGGATTAGAGTGGATTAGTTTTCTTGCTTTCCTAGTTGTGGATTAGATTTCATGTTTTCTTGTGGATTAATGTAGGAGCCAGCATTCAAGTAAACTAAATAGGCTGGATTTGTGGTGTAGTTCTTGCATATCTCTTTACAATCTAGTTCTTGATGTTCTTTGGATGTCCAAGAATCAAAAGACTGGTTGGTTTCTTGATTCTTGGACTTCTAAATGTTGTAGATTAGTTCTTGTTTCTTGCTTTGTCAATTTATGCAAGTGTAGTAGTGCTTAGGATCTGATTTTAGTTCATTTTGCAGCAAAGTAGAAGTAAATTTCTTAGTTGTTCACCTAAACTGTATGCTGATCATTTGGTTGAATGTTTTGGTTACATGATGGATTGATTGCATGTGACACGGTTCAAGAGAGACCCATCCGGATGTCCTCTGATAGGCAGGAGAAAACTATACAACAACGTCAATCTGTTTCCTTCTGTCTAATCTAGGTGTGTGTGTGTGTGGGGGGGGGGGGGGGGGGGGGGAGGGTGGTATATATTAATATATTTATTTTTAATGGAATGGAGGCATCCCCTTGTTTTGTATATCTACACACACACACACACACATTTTAACCTTCTTAATTTTTTTTAGGGGCATGGAGGGACCTCCCTTCCTCTATGGGTGGTTGGTCAACCTATGTACGAAGAGAGAGAGAGAGAGAGAGAGAGAGAGAGAGAGAGAGAGAGAGAGAGAGAGAGAGAGAGAGAGAGAGAGAGAGAGAGAGCGAGCGAGAGAGAGAAGTGGGACTCGTGGGAGGGAGGGAAGGAGAAAAAAGAACTCTAGACTCTATACTTCATACAATATACTTCATCCACAAAAAGTTTTTTATATGGAGATGTGTGTGTGTGTGTGTGTGCGCACACACACACACACACATTTGATGTGTCGGGAGAAGCTCACACACACACACACGTGTGTTCCAAATCGCCCCTTCCCCCCTTATTTTTCTCTTTTTATTGTATCTTTTCCTCCCCTCACCCCATCCCCCACTCTTTTTTTCAACTGTGGATTTTTTGGCCCATGGATAAAAGCTTGTGGGTAACGATTTAGGAGTTAAAGCTAGTGAGTTTGGGCTTGTGGTTAAACATTCCTGAAAATGGCGGGCCAAGATAAGTATTTGAAGGATTGAAAAATAAATAAGTAATTTAAAGTAGTAAAGAAAATTTTTATGTTCATGATTTATGGGTAAAAAAGTTTGGTAATTCAAAATAAATTAGAAAGCCATGTAATAAATATTCGGCTAAAGTTTAAAGCACATTGAAGTGTGTGAAGAAAATAAAACCTTAACTTTAAACTTCAAATATTTAAATTTAGAAAAAGATATTTGAATTTAGTGAGTGGGAGGGAGGAGGTGGGAAATCTTTTTGGGGCCCACCCCTGAATGCACACAATGTGCAAATGTATGGGGATACTTTCCCCATAGATGCATCTCCCTCCCCATCATTTTTTAGTTAAGAAAGTGTGTATGCATAGGTGAGGAGGATGCATGGGTGAGCAAAGGAGGATGCATGGGTGCACCCATACACATGCACCACATGCGCACAAATAGTTTTATATATATAGATATGGTTGCTCACATTGCTAAGGAAGAACAAAGGTATCACTTATGTGAAAAATACAGATCCTAAGTGGATCTAAACTCCAAGATCATTGGCTTGAATGCTTGCACTCCAAACTACATAAGCTAGGAATTGGCAACACATTCTATGCTACCTAGAATGCAAAGAACTTGATCAAAAAGCATTTACCACAAATGGAAACTTCCATAAACATCAAGTGCGGCCCAAAATAGCATTATACAGTCCATAATACATCAGCCTACCACTTTTGGAAAGCACCTAAGATCATACACAATAGCTTGAAGACAATACACACAACAATGCTCTCAATGGAGGAAGAAACAACGACAATGATCTATTGATCTCAATGAAGCATACAAAAGGTTTCTCCAACCTGTTCTCCACGAATTTCAGCCTAATATAGGTGAGAGAGATGACTCTCTCTCCTCTCTCTAGAACTTAGGACCCAATTTTAGGACACCAGTAACCTAAAATAGCCAATTTTGGCCTATATGTCCAAATAACATGATTTTAGTGTCATTTAGAAGGTCCCAAAGTTTGAGACTTCTTCAACATGAAATATATACTAGAATAAAAGTATCTAGGTCTCTTTCACACGTGTGAAAGGTTAGATCCAAAACTATGTACAAAAATTGCCAATTTAGGCCTCAAACTAGCTAGGAAATGTTGACAATTTTCACACTCCCTCTTCAACTTAACTTGCTAGTTTTACAACACTACTTTGCTCCAACCTAAGAATGATCTCCATCATGATGATAGATCTCTTTTCAAGTGTTCTAATATGTACAATATGAAGTACAACATAATTGATATAGATAATAGTGCCCATATAGGATGCTTCACTATTTCTTACATCAATTTTACATAGAATGGTGAACAAGATACATGTAAAAGAACATAGAATAACAATGAAAGAATTCCTCCATGTATCCACCTTTGAGTTCTCTGTAAAACAGCAGCAAACAAGTTGTAAGTGAAAGTAACCAACAGGTGTTTGCATGCCTCGTCCACATTCCACTATGCCCATAGTGAATGCACCATGTATCTCCATGAATGAACCTCCATCACCACCTTGCCTTTGTAGATCTCCAATCCACGAAAGCCCTTGAGTGAATGAATGCCAAAATGATGTGTTCTCTGTTCCATTTGAATGAGCAAAACCTGAACTTGAAATACTTGAAGTATCTCCACAAGATTTGCATATAACGCTTGATCCTACATTGTCAACAATTTGCCAATTTGCCAACACTAGGATGCTAGATCTTGAACTTTGCTCAAAAGTAAACATATTGACCACTTCCATATCTTTTGAGATTTGAATGAATGCATGTACTTGATCATAAAAACCAGCAATGATAACTATTCCATCTCCAAGATCCAAAAGATGCAAAACTGTGGAACTAGTTTCATTGAATTTTGACAATTCCAACACATTGACATGACAATGTTCATACATGAGATTAAACAAGTAAGGTAGAGTAAAAGGACACTTCCTTGCTGCTCCAAGAACATTACTTGAACCTTCAAGGACCTGTAAAAACAGATCCAAGATGCTTTGCCCATGTGGCTCCCCTTTCATGCTTTTGACTAGCTTCCAATTGCTACTTGCCTCTTGGTGTTGATGAAGCAATTCAAGATCAACATCTTGATCTTCCAATAAAACATCAAGGACTTTGCATTTATAAACATCTTCAGATCTGAACCTCTGAAGATACTCCCTCTCAAACACATGATTAACATCCCACAAGATCTCATCATTGCTTGATTTCAACCTTTCACTATAGTTAGTGAAAACAATGTCACCATCATAAACCAAAAGATAGATTTCTACACTTCTATCCAACATGAAGTAGAGTAGATGAAGTTGAGTATCAAACCTAATAAAACCAGCCCATTTGAGCTCAAACCAAACCTCAACGAGATCTTCCTTGCCTTGAAGAAATTGCCACTTGAGTTGCTCCATGTAAATATCTTCTTCAAGATCACCATTCAAGAAGGCATTAGTAACATCCATTTGCCACATATCCCAATCATAAAGAGTTGCAAGAGAGATTAGGATTCGAATAGTTACCATCTTTGCCACGGGTGCAAAGGTCTCATCATAGTCAATACCATATTCTTGAGCATACCCCTTTGCCACCAACCTTGCCTTGTACTTGTTGATTGATCCATCTTGATTTGTCTTGATCTTGAAGATCCACTTACAACCAATTGCCTTCTTGTCCTTTGGAAGCTTTACCAACCTCCATGTGTTGCTTTTGATGAGTGCTTGATGCTCATGATCCATGGCTTGGATCCATTCCTTCTTTTGAATTGCTTCACCTACACAAGTTGGTTCATCAAAAGAGGTAAGAAAAGCAAAGTTAGAGTTGTCCACCACTTGCTTTCCTTTTTCATCGTAGGTTAGCCTTGATGGCTTAGCCCTTTGCCTTTGAGTCTTCCTTGAAGTTTGCTTTGGAGTGGCATCTCCATCTTCATCCAAGACATCTTGCACATCATGATGATTAGTAGGCACATCAACATCAACATCAACAACATTGGAAACATTCTCTTCATGAAAGATGACATCCCTACTTATGACAACTTTCTTTGTAGAAGGAATGTACACTTTGTAAGCCTTGCTTACTTCACTATAGCCAACAAACACACCCTTCTTTGATGAAGGATCTTCTTTAGTTCTATCATCAAGTGTGATATTGACAAAACATGTACATCCAAAGATCCTACAATGCTTGACACTCGGCCTTCTACCATAAAGAACCTCATGAGGAGTTTTACCATCCAAGGAAGCACTTGTCCATCTATTACATAGATAGTTAGCACATGCTAAAGCTTCCCCCCAAAAAGACTTAGCAAGATTAGCATGTAGTCTCATTGCCTTGGCACATTCACAAAGGGTTCTATTCTTCCTCTCGGCCACTCCATTCTGTTGTGGAGTCCTAGGACTAGACATCTCCCTCTTAATCCCATGTGCTATACAAAAGTCTGGAATGTACAAAACATTTTCAAGATTTGCTTTCCTATTTGTTGAAAGGAAAATAGGAATAGTGCCTATGCCTTTGATGTCACATTGACCATCATTTGCAGTGTAGATGATGTTACCTTCTCCCTCATAAGACAATAAGGATGTAAAGTATTCCTTATGTCTTGTCATGTGAGATGAGGCTCCACTATCAATCAACCAAGGATCATTATCATCTATGTTGGCTAACAAACTTGAAGTCATAACAAGTGATTCACATGTGTTATGTTCTTCCTCATCTATTGTAAGATTTCCTTGCCTCTCTCCTTGCTCTCTTTTCTTCTTATAACATTCATTTGCAAAATGACCTTTTATCCCACAATAAAAGCACTTGAACTTTGACTTATTGTTCTTAGTAGAAGAGGAAGAGGAAGAGTGATCATCATGATCAAAGTTACCACCTTTGGACCATTTCCCTTTGCCTTTACCTTTGCCCTTGAATTTGCCTTTTGTGAAGAAAGCCTCTTCACCTCCACCTTGCAAGGATGCACCATCAAGCTTTGATTGCAACCTATGTTCTTCAGCCAATAAGATTTCTTGCAAGTCAACCACACTTGGCAAGACTCTTTGAATGGCAAAACTTTGCACAAGGTTAGCATGTTCATTTAGCAAACCATTCAACATAACTTGGACTATTTCACCATCTTTTATGTTCTCATCAATGCATGCTAAATCATCACTTAGGGACTTAACTCTCAAGATAAATGCATGAGCACTTTCACCCTCTCTTTGCCTACTAGAAAATATTTGTCTCCTTAGGGTCAATACCCTAGATGTGGACTTTGATTCAAAGAGCTTCTTTAAGGCATTCCATGCCTCACTTGCACTTTGACACTTTCCAACTTCCTTGAGAAGTTCATTTGTAACATTCATTTTAATGATATGAAGAGCCCTTTTGGCCTTCTTATCAAACCTTTGTTGCTCTTGAAGTGTGAGAGGTCTCTCTTCAATTTCTGCAACTATGTCCATGAGTTCATTCAACTCAAGTAAGGACTCCATCCTCACTTTCCAAGTAGAGTAGTTTGATGAACTCAACCTTTCACTAGACTCTAGCATGATCCCACCATTGGAAGCCATGATTCTAATGTTTCTTCAACTTTTAGGTTCTGTCCTAAAGCACTTAGCACTCACTTTTCTCTCAACAAATGATAGATAAAGAGATCTATGAAGATTTAGGACCCTAAAACACTTCTATCTTGAACCTAGATGGTTTCCAAGCATAGAAAGGAAGATTGAAACACATGCAACACTTTGCACACACTAAGAATGGATTACAAAATCAAACCAACCTGAACACACTCTTGCTTAAGCTCTCAAACTTTCCAGCAAGTGACCAAATCAAGTTATGGTGTGAAGAGTTACTTGCATTCTTAGAAAATACCCAAAACTAGGATGCCAAGATTACCTAGTAATGAACAAACTTGATCAACATATGATCAACACACTAAGATATTGATTCAACCTGTAAAACCACATGTAAACCACACTTCTAAAAGTTTATAAACTCCAGCAAGTGATAAATACAAGATTTAGAGGTGAATGAATGAGCACACTTAGTGAATCACAAGACTAGCTTCACTATCTTGTCAAATCTTGGTGTTTAGATGTAGATCTAAGATCACTTCACATGAGAATGTTCCTCAACCTGTTAAGAACCTGAAAACACACTTGCATAATGGTTAACACCTTCCAGCAAATGCTCCAATCAAATTACATAAGGAGAGTTACTTACATGCTCAACAAAGTACACCAAAATTTATGCCAAAATTGATGACAATCTTTACAATATGCTCTTCACAATGGAGCTTACAATATGTTCACCCAAAAAAGGGGATCTTTCATCCAAATGGGAGCTTTGCTCAGCCTTTAGGAGAATTACAACTCACTCAAAAGAGCATTTGTCATCCACTTAAGGAGAAGTTTCATCCACTTAAGGAGAGTGTTCATCCAAGAATGGAGATTGTCAACAATAGGATTGAAAAGAACATTGTTAGTATTGAATATGCACAAGCCTCACAATCACAAATGATTAGGTGTTATGATCTGATCCAAAATAGTTTCTTTTCAGCCTCTGATCTTCAATAGACCTGAACATAACACATGTGAATCACTTGTTATGACTTCAAGTTTGTTAGCCAACATAGATGATAATGATCCTTGGTGGATTGAAAGTGGAGCCTCATCTCACATGACAAGACATAAGGAATACTTTACATCCTTATTGTCTTATAAGGGAGAAGGTAACATCATCTACACTGCAAATGATGGTCAATGTGACATCAAAGGCATAGGCACTATTCCTATTTCCCTTTCAACAAATAGGAAAGCAAATCTTGAAAATGTTTTGTACATTCCTTCAATCACTAAGAATTTGCTTAGTGTAAGTCAAATGATTGACAAAGGACTTGATGTGGAGTTCATTGGAGATGCATGTTTGATAAGTAAATGTGGATCCTTGATTGCTCAAGGTAGGAGGCATGGTAAACTTTTCAAGCTTGATGCATGTGTGATCTCTAATCATGAAGGATGTATGGCTAGGGAGCAATTGACAAACCAAGAAGTTTGGCACAAGAGGTTGGGCCATCCCAACTTCAAATCTTTGGAGGTAATGGCAAAGAAAGAGCTTGTTCTTGGTCTCCCTAAAAGTCTTGTTGCAAACAATAGTGTTTGTGAACATTGTGCCTTGTCCAAATCTCATAGACTTGCTTATTCTAGATCTACTTCTAGATCTAAAGAAGCTTTTCAACTTGTGCATTCTGATATTCATTCTTCTAGTACAATTAGCAATGGTGGGGCAAAGATGTATGCAACTTTCATTGATGACTTTAGTAGGTATACTTGGATCTATCTTCTTAAAAGTAAGGATGAAGTGTTTGCTGCATTTGTCAAGTTCAAGAATGAAATGGAAAACCAATTCAATACAAAGATCAAATGCTTAAGATCTGATAATGGAGGGGAATACACCTCAAATAGGTTCAAAGACTTTTGTATAGCACATGGGATTAAGAGGGAGATGTCTAGTCCTAGGACTCCACAACAGAATGGAGTGGCCGAGAGGAAGAATAGAACCCTTTGTGAATGTGCCAAGGCAATGAGACTACATGCTAATCTTGCTAAGTCTTTTTGGGGGGAAGCTTTAGCATGTGCTAACTATCTATGTAATAGATGGACAAGTGCTTCCTTGGATGGTAAAACTCCTCATGAGGTTCTTTATGGTAGAAGGCCGAGTGTCAAGCATTGTAGGATCTTTGGATGTACATGTTTTGTCAATATCACACTTGATGATAGAACTAAAGAAGATCCTTCATCAAAGAAGGGTGTGTTTGTTGGCTATAGTGAAGTAAGCAAGGCTTACAAAGTGTACATTCCTTCTACAAAGAAAGTTGTCATAAGTAGGGATGTCATCTTTCATGAAGAGAATGTTTCCAATGTTGTTGATGTTGATGTTGATGTGCCTACTAATCATCATGATGTGCAAGATGTCTTGGATGAAGATGGAGATGCCACTCCAAAGCAAACTTCAAGGAAGACTCAAAGGCAAAGGGCTAAGCCATCAAGGCTAACCTACGATGAAAAAGGAAAGCAAGTGGTGGACAACTCTAACTTTGCTTTTCTTACCTCTTTTGATGAACCAACTTGTGTAGGTGAAGCAATTCAAAAGAAGGAATGGATCCAAGCCATGGATCATGAGCATCAAGCACTCATCAAAAGCAACACATGGAGGTTGGTAAAGCTTCCAAAGGACACAATGTAGGATCAAGCGTTATATGCAAATCTTGTGGAGATACTTCAAGTATTTCAAGTTCAGGTTTTGCTCATTCAAATGGAACAGAGAACACATCATTTTGGCATTCATTCACTCAAGGGCTTTCGTGGATTGGAGATCTACAAAGGCAAGGTGGTGATGGAGGTTCATTCATGGAGATACATGGTGCATTCACTATGGGCATAGTGGAATGTGGACGAGGCATGCAAACACCTGTTGGTTACTTTCACTTACAACTTTTTTGCTGCTGTTTTACAGAGAACTCAAAGGTGGATACATGGAGGAATCCTTTCATTGTTATTCTATGTTCTTTTACATGTATCTTGTTCACCATTCTATGTAAAATTGATGTAAGAAATAGTGAAGCATCCTATATGGGCACTATTATCTATATCAATTATGTTGTACTTCATATTGTACATATTAGAACACTTGAAAAGAGATCTATCATCATGATGGAGATCATTCTTAGGTTGGAGCAAAGTAGTGTTGTAAAACTAGCAAGTTAAGTTGAAGAGGGAGTGTGAAAATTGTCAACATTTCCTAGCTAGTTTGAGGCCTAAATTGGCAATTTTTGTACATAGTTTTGGATCTAACCTTTCACACGTGTGAAAGAGACCTAGATACTTTTATTCTAGTATATATTTCATGTTGAAGAAGTCTCAAACTTCAGGACCTTCTAAATGACACTAAAATCATGTTATTTGGACATATAGGCCAAAATTGGCTATTTTAGGTTACTGGTGTCCTAAAATTGGGTCCTAAGTTCTAGAGAGAGGAGAGAGAGTCATCTCTCTCACCTATATTAGGCTGAAATTCATGGAGAACAGGTTGGAGAAACCTTTTGTATGCTTCATTGAGATCAATAGATCATTGTCATTGTTTCTTCCTCCATTGAGAGCATTGTTGTGTGTATTGTCTTCAAGCTATTGTGTATGATCTTAGGTGCTTTCCAAAAGTGGTAGGCTGATGTATTATGGACTGTATAATGCTATTTTGGGCCGCACTTGATGTTTATGGAAGTTTTCATTTGTGGTAAATGCTTTTTGATCAAGTTCTTTGCATTCTAGGTAGCATAGAATGTGTTGCCAATTCCTAGCTTATGTAGTTTGGAGTGCAAGCATTCAAGCCAATGATCTTGGAGTTTAGATCCACTTAGGATCTGTATTTTTTACAATTAGGTGTTATGATCTGATCCAAAATAGTTTCTTTTCAGCCTCTGATCTTCAATAGACCTGAAATATGCTTTTGATCCACAAGTTCAACTCACAAAACAAAGGTTAGTAAGATTTGATCAACAAAGCAATGCAAAATCATGCTAGAACTTGATCAAACATCCAAATATCACCAAAAATGGAATACGTACTATAGATAGAAGCCAACCAGCTCTGATACCATGTGAAAAATACAGATCCTAAGTGGATCTAAACTCCAAGATCATTGGCTTGAATGCTTGCACTCCAAACTACATAAGCTAGGAATTGGCAACACATTCTATGCTACCTAGAATGCAAAGAACTTGATCAAAAAGCATTTACCACAAATGGAAACTTCCATAAACATCAAGTGCGGCCCAAAATAGCATTATACAGTCCATAATACATCAGCCTACCACTTTTGGAAAGCACCTAAGATCATACACAATAGCTTGAAGACAATACACACAACAATGCTCTCAATGGAGGAAGAAACAATGACAATGATCTATTGATCTCAATGAAGCATACAAAAGGTTTCTCCAACCTGTTCTCCACGAATTTCAGCCTAATATAGGTGAGAGAGATGACTCTCTCTCCTCTCTCTAGAACTTAGGACCCAATTTTAGGACACCAGTAACCTAAAATAGCCAATTTTGGCCTATATGTCCAAATAACATGATTTTAGTGTCATTTAGAAGGTCCCGAAGTTTGAGACTTCTTCAACATGAAATATATACTAGAATAAAAGTATCTAGGTCTCTTTCACACGTGTGAAAGGTTAGATCCAAAACTATGTACAAAAATTCCCAATTTAGGCCTCAAACTAGCTAGGAAATGTTGACAATTTTCACAACTTACATTTGAGTCTACAACAAAATACTCACATATTTTCTCATAGTTGCATTGGGATCATTGTAAATATCTCTAAGCCATTTCACATCCAATATAAAATAGCTAAATTTTTCCTAAATCCAATTGCTAAAATGTCACGTGTTCTTATAATAATCAAGCTAAAAAGAGATTAGCTATGAATTAGTTGTGCTTGCTTGATTGTCTTGAACAACATTTGCCATAACTGTGAAGGATTTTAGATCATTCAAGATCCAAATCCATGTCCCTGATCTTTGGAGAGCAAACCAACAATCTTGCCAATGTAGAAAAATCAGCATCTACATACAAAATGAGATGCAAACTCTAAGAGATACTGATCAAACATGAACCAAAACATAAAATATTGTTGTTGTCTGAACAATTACAATACTCTATTGTATTTCACACGTGTGCAACCGAAAATAGCAATAAATGATCATTCTACATCATAGAATTGCAAGATAACACCAAAGAGAACTATGTATAATGATGAAATGAGAGAGAGAAGAGAGAAGATCCCTTTCTCCACGAGTCACAACAATATATAACAGGTCCAAATCCTACTTTGCCACTTGGCTTTCCCTCCAATATGAAAAACCCTGCTATTTTGGGACTAGATTCAGTGTACCCAAATTTCAAATTTGAATCTCTCTCAAACTTGACTACCAACTTTCCCACACTTTCAAAACGTGTTATTGAATGTATTTTAAACTATTATAACTTCAAAAAGTTTATCTCTAATTCTAAAACGAGTTTCTACCTCAATTGACAATTTACCAAAATATGACTAAACTTGTTAAAATCTCTCACACTCCCTCTTCAACTAGTTTTGGCATAATTGTGAAAAATTGTCAACTAGTAGTATTTTCCTAACTTGAGATTTTGTAGGCCTATGGCCAAATAAAAGTTAGAGATAGGTTCATACATGTATGTAGAGGCCCAAAGTATGTGTACACTACTTTTGAGGTCACATTAATTAGAGGAGGTCGAGTGTGGAGCTCTTCTATTGGCTCATAATTTGGTGCATTCCTATTTGACCAAATTTCTAGGTATATGGGTGAATCCTATTGGACCCCAATTTTAGCCTATCATAAGACAAGTGGCCAAGAGGCACTATGGCTGCTATAAATAGCCATCTCCACGAGTATGTACACATCTCATTTTCATTCTATTGAATGAATGTTATGCTCTTTGAAGATCCATCTTCTTCTCTCTCACTTTTTTGTTCATATCTTGCATTCTAGCCACTAGAATTGTGATTTCTTTGTTGCTATGGCTTCACACGTGTGAAATGCAGGTTGTAGGCTCTGAAGTACGGACAGGGACAGCAAGTTTCTGTTTGTGGAAGCTTATGATCAGATCTTGATGTTTAGTTGATGTTTAGTATGCTTAACATCACAATTTCTATCATTTTTTCAATCTAGATGTGCATAACTTCCATGGCCAAGATCTTTATGAAACTTTAGCATCTTTTGGATCTGAGTTTTTCACATGGTATCAGAGCATTAGGCGGCCAAATGTGCAGGTTTTGCCAGATTTAGAAGAGATTTGTGGGCGAGTTTGCTTTTGTAGCATTCCAATCAAGTTTCTAGCTAAAAATCTTGTTGATTTATGTGTAGAAATTGGATCTTTGTGATCAAAACATCATTTGTATGCATTTCAATTGAAGTAGGGCGAATTCCCTCTGTACTTATCAGAATAAGGAGACAAAATTTGTTTTGGAAAGAGGGAGATGCAAGATCCAACAAGATCCTATTAGTTTTCCATTCTAGCATATAGTTTTTTGATTCAATTTCTTGCTTCTTCTTGTCAAAAACTTCAAAATTGATGTAACCCTCTGATTTTCAGTTTGCTGAATGATTCAAGAGTGTATTTCAATCTTAGGAGTGAGGGAAAAGCAAGTATATTGAGGTTTGGTCTTGGTTTGATCAAGAAATCATAAAACTAGTGGCTAAAATTGAGGAAAAAGTGAGGAAAAGAGAGAAAAAGTAAGGTTTTAGGTTCCAAATCTTTGTGATTTCTTCTTGTGTTTCATTTGTTGATTCAAGAGAGTGCTTAGTGCATTGGAACAGGTCAAAGATCAGAGATCAATCATTGCAACATGGCTACAAATGGAGGCTACATGTTGGAAAGCAATGATAGGCTTACCTCCCTCAACTATTCTACTTGGAAAGTAAGGATGGAGTCTTTGCTTGAGATGAATGAGTTGATGGATATTGTTGTAGGTGTGGAGGAGAGACCTTTGGCACCTCAAGAACAATTGAGGTATGACAAGAGGGCAAAGAAAGCCCTTCACATGATCAAGATGAATGTGACAAATGAGCTTATCAAAGAGGTTGGTAAGTGCACATCATCTAGTGAAGCTTGGGAAGCCTTGAAGAAGGTTTATGAATCCAAGTCTACTTCTAGAGTGTTGACTTTAAGAAGGCAAATCTTTTCTTGTATGCAAAAGAAGAGTGAGAATGGACATGCTTTTGTTTTGAGAGTTAAAGCATTGAATGATGAGTTAGCATGCATTAATGATGGCATAAATAATGAGGAGCTTGTTCAAGTGATTCTCAATGGCTTGTTGGATGATCATGCTAATCTTGTTCAAAGTTATGCTATCCAAAAATGTTTACCAAGTGTTGGAGACTTGCAAGAGGTCTTGTTGGCTGAAGAATTCAGGTTGCAAGCAAGAGTGGGAGCATCTTCTACATCTCAAGGAGGAGAAGAGGAGGCAATGTTCTCTAAAGGCAAGTTCAAGGGCAAAGGTAAAAGCAATTGGTCTAAAGGGCAAGACCAAGGTGAGCACTCTACTTTTGGCAAAAAGAAGGATAGATCTAAGCTAAAATGTTTCTATTGTGGAGTCAAAGGGCATTTTGCTAGTGATTGTTTTAAGAAAAAGAGGGATCAAGGGGAAAAGCAAACCAATCTAACTATTGATGAGGGTGGGGATGAGCTTCTTTCAAATGATGCTTTTGTTATGTCATCTTGCTTGTTGGCTAATCATGGAGACATTGATCCTTGGTGGATTGATAGTGGAGCCACTTCTCATATGACATATCATAAAGAGTATTTTTCATCTTTAATGGCATTTGATGGTGATAGGAAGGTAATCTATACCGCAAATGATGGTGAGTGTACAATCAAGGGGATTGGCACAATTCCTATTTCACTTTCTACAAATAGGAATATAGAATTGAAAGATGTTTTGCTCATTCCATCCATTACCAAGAACTTACTTAGTGTAAGCCAAATGCTTGACAAAGGATTCAAAGTTGAGTTTGATGGTGATGCTTGCTTGATCAAAAAGGGGTGTAGTATCATTGCAAAAGGGAAAAGGCAAGGGAAATTGTTCAAGCTTGATGCATGTGTTGTTGCTAACCAAGTTGGATGCATGGCAAATGAACAAATGTCAATTCAAGAGGTATGGCATAAAAGGATGGGACATCTCAACTACAAGGCCTTGGAGGTAATAGCCAAAAAGGAGGTAGTAAGGGGACTTCCCAAGTCTCTTACTTGCTTGAATCATGTTTGTGAAGAATGTGCTTTGTCTAAATCACATAGATTGCCATATACTAGATCTATATCTAGATCTAAGATGCCTTTTTCTCTCTTGCATTCGGATATTCATGGTGTTACTACAATTAGCAATGGAGGTGCTAAGATGTATGTAACTTTCATTGATGATTTTAGTAGATTTTGTTGGGTTTATCTACTAAAGAGCAAGGATGAGGTGTTTGATGTGTTTGTCAAGTTCAAAGTTGCTATTGAGACTCAATTTACAACCAAAATCAAATGCTTGAGGAGCGACAATGGTGGTGAATACATTTCTAACAAATTCAAAGCCTTTTGCGATGAGCATGGGATCAAGAGGGAGTACACATGTCCAAGAACACCACAACAAAATGGAGTGGCCGAGAGGAAGAATAGAACCTTGTGTGAGAGTGCAAAGGCAATGAGATTGAATGCTAATCTTCCTAAACCTTTTTGGAGTGATGCTTTGTTGTGTGCAAATTTCCTATGCAATAGATGGCCAAGTGTTGTATTGGAAGGAAAAACCCCTTTTGAAGCTTTGTTTGGTATGAAGCCTAATGTCAAGTTTCTAAGAACTTTTGGATGCATTTGCTACTTCAACATTACTCTTGATGATAGAACTAAGGAGGATCCATCTTCAAGAAAGGGCATTTTTGTTGGTTATAGTGAAGTAAGCAAAGCATATAGGATTTATGTTCCTTCAATCAAGAAAGTGTTCACAAGTAGGGATGTCATTTTTGATGAAAGTAACATTCCAAAAGTTGTTTCAAGTGATGATGGTGTTGTTGCAACTAATGTGCTTGATGACAATGGAGTTGATGACACATTGGATGTGGATGTTGAAGAAGCCTCTTCAAGTCAAATTCCAAGGAGAACTCCAAGGCATAAAGTGAAACCCTCAAGGCTCACTTATGATGGCAAAGGTAAGCAAGTGGTGGATGGATCCAACTATGCTTTCCTAACTTCTTTTGATGTACCTTCATGTGTAGATGAAGCAAGGCAAAAAGAGGAATGGATCCAAGCAATGGATCTTGAGTTTGAAGCACTTATGAAGAACAACACATGGAGATTGGTGGAGCTTCCAAAGGGCAAAAGTGCAATTGGATGCAAATGGATCTTCAAGGTAAAGACAAATCAAGATGGATCTATCAACAAGTTGAAGGCAAGGTTGGTGGCTAAAGGTTATGCTCAAGAGCATGGCATTGACTATGAGGAAACCTTTGCACCCGTGGCAAAGATGGTGAGCATAAGAGTAATCATTTCCCTTGCAACTCTTTATGGATGGGATCTTTGGCAATTAGACATTTCTAATGCTTTCTTGAATGGTGATCTTGAAGAGGAAGTCTACATGGAGCAACCCGAGAGCTATGTTTCTCATAGCAAGCCTAATCATGTGTGTTTTCTACAAAAAAGTTTGTATGGTCTTAAGCAAGCACCAAGGAGTTGGTATGCTAGGCTTAACTCTTTTCTACTTTCTCAAAACTTCACTATGAGTGAGTATGATCATTCACTTTACTTTAGAATTAGTGCTAATGATGTTACAATCCTTCTAATTTATGTGGATGACATTATTTTAAGTGGAGGGAACAAGGAAGATATAGAAGATATCAAGAAAGCACTAAAAAAGGAATTTGAAGTGCATGATCTTGGTCTTTTGAGCTATATCTTAGGAATAGAAGTAATTAGAACTTCTCAAATCACTTTTATTTCACAAGAGAAGTATGCTATTTCTATTCTCAATAGATTTCATATGGTAGATGCAAATCCTATTGATACACCTATGGAATCACATGTAAAGCTAACTATAAGAGGTAATGAAAGATCCTTCGAGGACATTACTCTCTATAGGAAGCTAATAGGTTCTCTTATATATCTAACCATCACAAGACCTGATTTATCTTATTGTGTTGGTAGATTAAGCCAATTCATGCAAGATCCTAGCATAGAACATTGGAAACTAGGAAAGAGGATCTTGAGATACATCTCGGGAACAAAAGATTTTGGCATTGTTTATAGAGGCTCATCACCTAACTTATTTGGTTTTTCAGATTCAGATTTTGCAGGAGACCTTATGGATAGAAAATCCATAAATGCACATGCTATTTTCATAGGTGATGGAGCTATCTCATGGATGTCGAAGAAACAAGCAACTATATCACTTTCTTCTAGTGAGGCCGAGTACAAAGCTTTGACATCATGCACAAAGGAGATGGTGTGGATCAAGAGGATGATTATGGAGCTTCATTTGCTGGATTTTTCAGAGAGTCCAATCATCTTTTGTGACAACCTTTCAGCTCAAAGTCTAGCAAGCAATCCGGTTTTCCATGCAAGGAGCAAACATATCGAGGTGGCTTACCATTTTGTGAGAGAACAAGTGTTGGCAAAAGAGATCAAGCTTGAACATGTCCCATCAAAGGAATGTGTGGCTGATATCTTTACCAAAGCATTGGGAAAGGACTTATTTTTCAAGCATAGAACAAGTCTTGGTGTACTTTCTAAATCTATGCTAAAACTAGTTGAAGAGGGAGTGTGAAAAATTGTCAACTAGTAGTATTTTCCTAACTTGAGATTTTGTAGGCCTATGGCCAAATAAAAGTTAGAGATAGGTTCATACATGTATGTAGAGGCCCAAAGTATGTGTACACTACTTTTGAGGTCACATTAATTAGAGGAGGTCGAGTGTGGAGCTCTTCTATTGGCTCATAATTTGGTGCATTCCTATTTGACCAAATTTCTAGGTATATGGGTGAATCCTATTGGACCCCAATTTTAGCCTATCATAAGACAAGTGGCCAAGAGACACTATGGCTGCTATAAATAGCCATCTCCACGAGTATGTACACATCTCATTTTCATTCTATTGAATGAATGTTATGCTCTTTGAAGATCCATCTTCTTCTCTCTCACTTTTTTGTTCATATCTTGCATTCTAGCCACTAGAATTGTGATTTCTTTGTTGCTATGGCTTCACACGTGTGAAATGCAGGTTGTAGGCTCTGAAGTACGGACAGGGACAGCAAGTTTCTATTTGTGGAAGCTTATGATCAGATCTTGATGTTTAGTTGATGTTTAGTATGCTTAACATCACAATTTCTATCATTTTTTCAATCTAGATGTGCATAACTTCCATGGCCAAGATCTTTATGAAACTTTAGCATCTTTTGGATCTGAGTTTTTCACAATAATCTTAACCATACTACTTTGATCCAAGTTTAAAATGATCTCCATCCTAAGTATTGATCTCCTTTCTAAGGTAAGTATCTTTCATAATTGATATAGAGAATAGTGTCCAAATTGGATGCTTTACTATTTCTTACATCAATTTTACACATCAAGATATAACTAGAATATTAAGAACCAAATAAAATGTGAATGAAATGATTCCTCCCTGTTTCAAACTTTGAACTCTCTGGAAAATTACAACAACCAAACAATAAATATGAGTGATGACCATTTGCTTTGTGAAGATTAGTAAAATAATACCTTCCTATCTCGAGTAATAGGTCGAGTTTGAGTTAGGTAGATACAAATTTGATGTCATGCAAAAGTTTAAACTACATGCAATGTCATTCAGAGTGCATGCATGCAACATGCAAAGTAGTTTTTGTGATCTACACATGTCTAGGCAATTTTGAGAGGTGACATGTAGTACATGCAATATCCATGCATGTAGTTACACATGTGGATCCCAGCTAATTGAGTTAACTAATTTAAGTGGACTTTCCATGCAACTCCACTGTAAGAATTCGAGTTTCTTTGATGTAGAGAAACTATGGCATGTTTTGCCATACTGTGAATATTGAGATTTTGATGTTTTGGACTCATTCTCTCTCTACCCGAGTTGTAAAGTGTTGATTTTCTCTCTCTACTCGAGAGCAGTGATTATCCCCATACTGAGCATCCTCTCAGGCTCTATTTGTCAACAAAGGCTTGAAGCGACAAAAGCAGAAAAGCTCCAAGAAGGCTACAACGAATCAGAAACAGACTCAAGGTCAAGAACAATCATCAAATCCACAGTTGAAGAAGAAGATGTTTTGCAGGTATTGTAAGCGCATTATTTCTAACATTTATTCCTCATAGTGAGAAGTTAGTTTTTGCAGTTTGTTGTATGCCATTGTGCTCTTGTCTTAGATTTTTCAAGTAATTTGTTCTCTGATCAATCTTGTGCAATCACAACACCTCAGTAAGATCCTGTAAGGTGTGTGGTGAAGTTCACATGTGCTAAAAACTTCACATGGTATCAAAGCTTCATGATTTGAAGAGGTGAGGGTGTATACATCAGAACAACAGTGCTTTCGCTTGCAGGAACTCGGATTTGGGAGAGGAATCCAAACTCAGTGACAAACAAGCCATCTGTGGACCATAAGTGGATCAAATCAAGCCTGATCTGCTCCAGCTGAGCCCTTTACAGACACAGAGCTCACACGTGTGAAATCAGCCCTCTTTGTTTGAGTGCTACTTCTCAATGAATGATCCAAATTTGATGTTCTATAGCTTATTGGATAGGTATTGAAAAGTAGAATGTGTTGCTCGAGTTTCTAAATCAATTCGATTTATTTTTAGAAGAATTTTAGGACATCAAAGAGTTTGAGAGAGTACTCATCTTGTGGGATATGCCAAAGTGAGCACACATTAGTTCTTTTTCACCAATTTTTTCAATTTTCATTGTCAATCAAGTAGAATTGGATAGAAGTAAGTTTTGTGAGGTCTTAGACTTTTCATTTTATACAAATTATTGTGTCTGAGTTGAAAGTAAGTTCCTAGAGAGTTTATCAGTTCTTTGAAACTTGTGGGAGAGATAGACTTCTTACTTGCATGTGCTTCATTTCTATGATTGAAGCAAGATCCAAATTCAAGATAGATAGATTTTTTCTGTTGAGAGTTTGATCTCACATTCAACTGCTAGATTTCATAGGTTGGATCAACATTATCAGTGTTAGATCCTAAGTTGAAATAGCAAACAACATTTTCAACTCCATCTTTGTCATTACTTGAATTTCTCATAGAGAAGATGTCTTCATCTGGTTCACTTTTCTTGGAGCATAGTGAGAGATTAACATCTTCCAATTATGCAAAGTGGAAGATTAGAATGGAATCATTATTGATTCTACAAGATGTAATGGACATTGTGAGTGGAGCTGAAGAAGAACCTGCAGCACCTAATGAAGCTGCAACATTCAATAAAAGAACCAGAATGCCCTTCATTTTCTAAAATTAATGTCACAAATGAAGTGTTAAGAGATATCAGTACATGCACCACTTCCAAGGAGGCTTGAGACACTCTAAAAACAATCTATGAAATTAAGAATACTTCTAGATTACTTACACTTAGAAACCAAATCTTTCTAAGTTATCATAGAGTAGATGAGAGTGCTTCATCATATGTAATGAGAGTAAAGGATTGTGAAAGATTTCAGATCCTTAAGATCCAATCTACTTGAATGATCTTTGGTTAGAAAGAGAAATACACTACCAATCTCACCAATGTAGAAAAATCAGCATCTACACACAAAATGAGATGCAAACACCAATAGAACTTGATCAAACTTGAATGAAATAAAAAAGTATTGTTGATGTCATACAAAACCAGCAAGCTACTGTCTTTCACACGTGTGGATCCAAAAATAACAAATGTACATCATTCTACACATAGAATTGCAAGCAATCACCAAGATAGTGCACCAATGGATAGTAGAATCCAGGAGGACCATGTATAAGCATGAAATGAGATAGAGAAGAGAGAAGATTCCTCTCTCCATGAGTTACATCCTTTTATAACAGGTTCAAACCCTATTTGGCCACTTGGCTTTCCCTCCAAAATGCTAACCCTTATAATTTTGGGTCTAGATTCAATGTACCCAACTATTCAAATTTGAATCTACTCCAACTCGCATTCTAACTTTCCCAAACTTTCAAAAAGTGTCTATTCAAATGAAATTTAGACTATTGAACTTTGAAAAGTCAACCTCTAAGTCTAAAACAAGTTTTGGCCTCAATATGCCAAATATGAAAATATTGCAAAATGTGATGAAACTAGTTGAATCTTTCACACTCCCTCTTCAACTAGTTTTAGCATAGACTTTGATAATACTTTAAGTGAAGTCCTATGATTCATGAACAAGTCTTTTCCCAATTCTTTGGTGAAGATATCTGCTACACATTCCCTTTAAGACACATGTTGAAACTCCACCTCCTTTGCAATGACTTGCTCCCTCACAAAATGATATTGTATCTCAACATGCTTGCTCCTAGCATAGTTTTTGACAATAGAACTTTGATCCATCATAAGAATGTTCTTTTTCCTAAGAATAGACCTCCTTTCAATGATCATGTAATGCTCAAACTAGAAACAACCATAATTGATATAGAGAATAGTGTCTACTTGGGATGCTTCACTATTTCTTTACATTCTATTTGGTTCTTCATGTTCTAGTTACATCTTGATATGTAAAATCCATGCAACTCTGAACTCTCTGAAAAAATACAGCAAACAATCAATAGATGTGAGTGATCAACTTTTGCTTGCATGTCTCCTCCTTCTTTGTCCTTTGTTGTCATGTATCCACCATGATACTCCATGAATGAGCTTCCATCTCCATCTTCAATAAGATGTCATCAAGCCTTGATGACTTGACCATGAGTGAGTGACATAATGAGCCTCCAATAGCTTCATTTCCATCAACAAAACCAGCCAAGAATTCTAGTACAAATCCAACATCAAAACGATGTTCACCAATGTAGCTAGTTTTACAATATCTTGACAATTTGCACACATCCACATGAAAATGCTCAAATATGAGATAGAACAAGTAAAGTAAACTTGAACAACACTTCCTTGCTGCTCCTTTGACCTTACTTGAGTCTTCAATATGCTGCAAAACATATCCATAACATCTTTGCCAATTACCTCTCCTTTGATGTTCTTTACTAGCTCCAAATTGCCAACTTCCCTATTGACTAGTTGAAGCACTTTGACATCAATCCCTTGATCTTCAACTTGAAAATCAAAGTCATTGAACAAAATTTGTTTTCCAGATCCAATACTTGATTTTACAGCAAGATAACATCCATCCACTTGTATAGCTCCATGTACACAAGAAGATTCTCCAAAAGATGTTCCACTCTTCATAAGAGCTTGATACTCAAGATCCATTGCTTGGATCCACTCCTCTTCTTTCCTTGCTTGATCTACACTTGTAGGCTCATTCAAAGAGGTTAGAAAAGCAACATAATTTCCAGAAACTACTTGCTTACCCTTTTGATCATATGTGAGCCTTGAAGGTACTTGTCTTTCTCTTGATGTTCTCCTTGGCTTTTGACTTGATGATGGTCCATCATCACCACCATCCAAAGTAGGATCCTTCTCATCAACATCAAGAATGTTAGATCCATCCACTCTACCATCAATCATGCTTGAAGGCACCTTTGGAATGTTCCCCTCATCAAAAATGACATCTCTACCAACAATCACTCTGTTAGTAGAAGGAATGTACACCTTGTAGGCTTTACTTACCTCACTATATCCCACAAAAATACCTCTTCTTGAAGATGGATCCTCCTTGGTCCTATCATCAAGAGTAATGTTGACATAGCATGTGTATCCAAAGGTTCTTATAAAGTTGACACTTGGCCTCCTCTTGAATAGCATCTCAAAAGGCGTCCTTCCATCCAAAATAGCACTCGGCCACCTATTGCACAAGAAATTGGCACACAACAAAGCTTGATCCCAAAATGGTTTGTCAAGATTAGCACTTAACCTCATAGCTTTAGCACTTTCACATAAAGTCCTATTCTTCCTTTCAGCCACTCCATTTTGTTGTGTGATCCTTGATGTTGTATACTCCCTCTTGATCCCATGCTCATCACAAAAGGCTTTGAACTTGTTAGATATGTACTCACCACCATTGTCACCTCTCAAGCACTTGATCTTTGTAAAAAATTGGTTCTCCCTTGCATTCTTGAACTTGACAAAGACTTTATACACTTCATCCTTGCTCTTTAGTAGATAGATCCAACAAAATCTACTAAAATCATCAATGAATGCTACATACATCTTAGCTCCACTATTGCTAATTGTAGTAAATTTATGAATATCCAAATGTACAAGTTGAAAAGGCTTTGTAGACCTAGAAATAGATCTAGTATAAGGTAGTCTATATGACTTAGACAAAGCACAAGACTCACAAACATGCTTGACATTACTTAAGGAACCTGGAAGACCAATCACAACGTTCTTCCTTGCCATTACCTCCAATGACTTGAATTTGAGGTGTCCCATCCTTTTGTGACAAACCTCTTGAATAGAAATTTGCTCCCTTGCAACACATCCAACTTGGTTATTGAATAACACAAGCATCAAGTCTCAACAACTTCCCTTGACTTTTACCTTTTCCAATCAAGACATCCTTCCTTTTGATCAAACAAGCATCTCCATCAAACTCCACCTTGAGGCCCTTACTTAGCATTTGACTCACACTAAGTAGATTCTTGGTAATAGATGGAATAGACAAGACATCCTCCAAATGAAAATTCCTATTTGTAGAGAGAGAAATAGGAATTGTGCCAATTCCTCTGATTGCACACTCACCATCATTGGCCATGTAGATCACCCTCTTGTCATCTCCATATGCCAACAAAGAAGTGAAGTACTCTTTGTGAAAGGTCATGTGTGAACTTGCTCCACTATCAATCCACCAAGGACCTAGATATCCATCATTAGCAAGCATACATGAAGACATCACAAAAGCATCATCATTTGCATCTTGAACATCCAAACCATCCTCATCAAGAGTAAGATTACCTTGCTTGTCTCCTTGATCTCTCTTCTTCTTGTAGCACTCACTTGCAAAGTGTCCTTTGATGCCACAATAGAAGCACTTGAGCTTTGATCTATCCTTCTTTCTACCACTTGAAGAAGCATCCACTTGATCTTGCCCTTTAGACCACTTACTTTTGGTTTTGCCCTTGAATTTGCCCTTTGTGAACATAGCATCCTCTTGAAGTGTCAATGTAGATCCACCTCTTGCTTGAAGCCTATATTTCTCATTGATCAAGATCTCTTGAAGATACATCAAAATTGGCAAAGTCTTTTGAATAGCAATACTTTGAAGAATGTTAGCATGAGCATCCAACAAGCCATTAAGAATCACTTGAATAAGCTCTCCTTCCTTAATGCTTTCATCTATCCAATCTAACTCATCATTCAATGCTTTCATTCTCAAAACAAAGGTACTTGGACTTTCTTCATTCTTTTGCAAACAAGAAATGATTTGCCTTCTTAGAGTCAACACTCTAGAAGTAGACTTGGATTCATAAAGCTTCTTCAATGAATTCCAAGCTTCCAAAGATGATGTGCACTTACCAACTTCCTTGAGAAGTTCATTGGTAACATTCATCTTTATCATGTGTAGAGTTGTTAGCAGATTCCAGAGAATCCCCAGATGCCGAGCCAAGCCAAAGACACAGAATACCTCTCACCCATGACTGAGGAGATCTCAGAAGGAGGAGAGCAGAAGAAGTTGAGAGTGAGTATGAGAGCCGAGAAATTACTAGCTAGGATGACAGTGAAATATCTATGTGAGCCTACATTATGTATCCCAGAGAAGGAACGACCATGTCACGAGCTAGTCATATTTTCTAGGCCTTGTAAATAAATGTAGACCCTCTTTAAATTAGTTAGAGTGACCCACATTTTGAAGGTGACCTTTAGTGGAAGGGCAAATTTCACATGTAATTTCTAATTTGGTGGAATTGCCACTTGGGCTCCACATGGACAGCCTTCTTGCTTATTTAAGGGCTCCCCTATCTTGTGAGGGAGCTTTGAATGTATTGTCAAGTTCTCTTGAGCAAATAAAGAGGATCCTCCACAAGTTCTTGATAATTGCTAAGCTCATTGTTCATGGCAATGTTCTTGAGTGAAGTTTCTATGAGCATACTTGATTTTCTTGTATTGTGGATTAACTAGGATCTTGTTTTCTTGTTTCTTACTTAGTTGTGGATTAGGATTCATTTTTTGTTTGTGGAATAAGGTAGGTATCAGCATGCAAGTAAACTAAATAGGCTGGTTTGTGGTGTAGATCTTGCATACTTTCTTACATTCCAGTTCTTGATTGTTCTTGGGCAATCTAAGCATCAAGAAATGAGTGTTTCTTGATTCTTGGACTATTATTATGCTGTTAGGAATCTAGTTTCTTGTTTCTTGTTTTTTGTTTGAGTAATTAATCTTGTTCTTGACTGTTTTCTGGTTTAGTAGATAGTGGTAGAACTGCTCCCTGTTCCAGAACGTTGATCATCTTGAGCTATAGATGGCTATATGGTTGGCTTATGCATGTAGTTGAGTATCAAAACCATGTCTCTCATTGACAGGCTGGGAAATACATGTTAAATCTGAGTAACACGTTCGTGTGATAACTGTTCTAACAAGAAGAACCGTAAGAACCACAAGAACCATAAAGCACGGTAAAGAAGAAGTAAAGAATTCCAAACAACCGTGTTCATAGATAGAGTGGAACCTGTCAACATTTGGTGCCATTCCACAGCTACACAGACATTAAATAGCCCCAAACCATTCCGATCTGTGCAGCACAACCATCGGTCTCAGGACTTCCACACCTTCATTACAGACCACACCACTTTCGTCCTCCTAGCGCGAAGCCCAGTCTCAACCGACGCTTCACGCTCCTCCCCAAGCTGAGCCATGACTCTCGTCTGGATAGGACCGCTACACATTGACTCTCAACCGAGCCACTACAGAACAATCCTGCCATGTCTTGAGTTAAATCTCAACCGACACATTTGCTTTAAAATCTCAACCGACGCATATGCTTAAAATCTCAACTGACGCATTTGCTCACGTCTCAACCGACGCATTTGCTCGACGCATTTCTTTCATCTCGACCAACACTCTCACGTTAGATCTCGATCGATGACCTTGTGTCAGATCTCACCCAACAGTTTCCATCCCAATCTCGACCGACGCTCTTGCGCTATATCTCGACCAACGACCTTGTGTCAGATCTCGGCCGACAGTTTTTGTCCCAATCTCGACTGACGCTCTTGCGTCAGATCTTGACCGACGACCTCATGTCAGATCTCGACCGACAGTTTCCGTCCCAATCTTGACCGACGCTCTCGCGTCAGATCTCGACCGACGACCTCGTGTCAGATCTCGACCGACAACTTCCGTTCTAATCTCAACCGACGACCTCATGTCAGAACTCAACCGACGACCTCATGTCAGATCTCAACAGACGACCTTGCGTCAGATCTCGACCGACGCCCTCGCGTCAGTTCTTGACCAATGGATGCTCTCAGATCTCAATCGACCCTTGAACCGTTGAGACCATCATAAAACACACTACAATCATTGTGACCACCTTCTAGCCATAACAACTGCATTGCCCCGTAGTGACCGCTCTGCACCATGACAACTACATTGAGCCGTAGGGAATACATCCAAAAAAATCCCATTGCTTCACACCTTGCACCGTAGCCATCGTAACAAGCATCCAGGAGCCTATTTACACAATCATATGATACTCTACAAGTTGCTATGGATCGCCCTTACGATCCAAATTCTACGGAGGACTATCCACCAAAGATGGTCTTCCCATCCACCGAACAAACTCGATTTAACAGAAATTCTCGGATGAAATCCCAAGTCCAAAAGCCATCCACCAACCCATTCAACAGATGGGAACCCATGCGTTATGAAGCTCCATATGAACGACCACATTTTCATGCTGCCGAATCTTCACATGCACGAGCTCACTTAAATGGAGCTTTTGCGAATAATGTTCCACGTACTAAAAAATGTACCCCAAAGCTAGATTTACCTAAGTACGATGGTAACACTGATCCTCAAAGATTTTTTCAAGTCTTTGAGAACGCATGTGATGTCTATGACGAGAAATCACCGGAAGCCATGGTACAGCTCTTTTTGATGACCATGATCGATCGAGCACGAGAGTGGTTTTTTAACCTTGATCGTGAAGATAAACATGACTAGTCACTCTTGAAGGAGGCCTTTATCAAACGCTTCAAGCCATTCCGCTTGATAGAAAGGCCTTTTGTCAAGCTAAGTAGCATCAAAATGACAAAAGATGAGAAAGTACGTGACTATATTGAACGATTTAAAAGATTAAAAAGTCAGGTACAAGAACAACCCACTGAGTCTATGCTCATTTTGGTTCCTTGTTGGACTCCCACAATGGATAAGACGTGAACTTCGTTCCAATGATGAATATACATCATTGAAATAAGCCATGTCTTATGCCATTCGAGAGGAAGACGAGGGCTCTGATGTCGATGAACCACGTGAATGGAGAGCATCGTGTTGTCCAAGAAGCTCAACCAAACAACGAAACTCGAGAACAGTTGTGGAAAACACAGATGGAGTTGCTCAACCAGCAACACCAACAACAGATGAAGAAACTCACGAAAGAGTTTCAAAACACTCTTCAGTCTATCCAGAGTTCGATGTCGGGTCAGTTACCTACTGGCCAAATCCACTATAGACGAGAGAACACATGGTGCCCTCACTGTGGAGGTGCACACATTGGCAATGAGTGCACTTCATACCAACCGGTCCCAGATACTTCCTTGATCAAATGTGACATCTACAACTTTATGGGACATAACTCTCTTTATTGCTATTATAACCCAAGGAACCAACCTGGCAACCAGTTAGGAGGACATACTCAACCTCCTCGACAACTGTTTGTTTCACAAAGCCAACACACGCACTACCAACCACGAAACAACCAAGTCCATATACAAGAGTTGCCCATACAACCTAGACATGAACTTGAACCACAGTTGGCACTCTTAGGACCACCTCCAAGAGGACAACCAGATCTAGGACCACAAAAACATAGAAATCCTCGAGAGTCTACATAAACACATCTTGTTGAAAACTCCTACGATCAGTCCTATCATCAAGATACAACACTTCCATCTGCTAATTTTCAACATTATCAAACCGACAACTCGTGCTCGTGCAAACGAGATGAGTATTCAACACCACTAGAAAATCTAGCACAACTAGCCATCCAAGATGGTTATGCTATTGCCACAGGCCCAATGAGTGCTGTTCTATTTGTGGTGAAATGAGACATTTCATAGCTGACTGTAAAGTTAAAAACCAATACCATGAGGAATGTCCCGACTGTGTCCGTAAACACCCTAACAGGATTTTTTCAGCACGTCATATCTCATCCAAACCTGTTAGAGTTCTCACTAGAGCACAACGCCAACAACAAAAACAGTAGCAAAATAATGCCAAATCAGCTGACCCCCAGGGATGCCACTTGACGGCTTTCACATTACCAAAAGATTACCCAGACCCAAAGGTGGGACAACGGCAATACAATGAGTTTCGAGATGAGTTTTTGTGAGAGGAAGAACATACAGAAAGTCTGTTCTCAGTTCATATCCCCGAAAAGGAGCAATCCCTATAGGGACTTGAAGTATTTTCTGACCTCTTACAAGCTCAACTCACCATGCCATTTCATACCGCAATAAAAGCCTTCACTGGGCTTCAACATTATATCCATCAAAATTTTTAGCTGCCTACTATTCCTGATGAACAACGGGAAACATAAGAGATTCCTGAAATTCTCTAGATTCCTATGAATCTGTTGAATATAGGTGTTGCTAAGGGGACTAGCATCACCCTACCTTTGTCCTATAAAGACTATCCCGCAGTATCTGTTGGCATTAATATCATGGCTTTGTCATTAGCAGAGTCATGGGGCTTTCATACCCTTGATCAACCACGATATAAATTTTGCATGGCTGATCAACGAGTTACTAACCCTGCTGGTAATTTATCAAATTTAAAAGTTCACATAGCAGGTGTCAAATTTGTGCTAGATTGTGTCATCTTAGATTTACCAGAAGATAACAATACATATAAACTCCTTCTTGGTACACCCTGGCTCCAGATGGCAGATGTTGTCCAAGATTGGAAGCATAGCAAAATTACCTTTGGTAACCACGATAAACGAGTCACGGTTGGCTCAACAGGCCATGTCAAGCCCGCCAAGGTATACGATCATTGGTCATCCACAACATATGATGAATCAGATAGCATCTTGATCAAACCAAAAGGTCACTATACGAGATCCACGGACATAATCAATTGGGGTCATGCACTAGCCACTGTGGACTGTACTAGTTCCAATCGATGTTGTATTGAAACTATTGTAGTAGATGTGGATATTCTTCCATCCTCTACAGACATTGACACACCCATCATCCCACTTATGATGATTGACCTGATTCCTATAGCGTGGTGCCTAGGAGAACCTAGGGTCTCTATCGCCCATGTTTCGGAAGAAGGTATTCTTTCCATTGATGATGTAGACATGACAGATGAACATGTACTCCTATATCTAGATGCACAACCTTATCCGCCAAAATCAATTTCTAAGGAGATAACGACACCAGGTACGTTGGCTCATGTCCAACTGACATCCAAGGTACCCAACACACAAACATACAAGCCGTATATACATGGGATGTGCATCTCGATGAAGTTTGGAATATAATCGACGATGATATGATAAGTGAGGCACCAACACCGCCCACTCAAAAACCAAAAAAACCTCGGTTACAAACAACTAATGTTATTGATACAAAGATGCGTGAGAAGCTTAAACAATCGTCAAGCCCGTGTCAAAAGGGACAAAAACCAAACAATCCGACAAAGCTTCCACGTCCGGTAGTGAATCAACTCAGATGATTCCCAAAGTCCCAAAAAATTTTGTGGACCCACCTTTTGATCTTCCACAGAAGTTCAAAGATTTTACACTGGATGACGTTGTTATCCAGTTACCATAGCCACATCGGGAACCTACACCAAGTTCCAACTCCTTTGAAGGACCTGCTAAAACAATTCCACTAAACCTTAAAGATCTTGAAGGAGATAGATTGAATAGTTCATGTTGATGCACATTTGTCATCAACCCAACTTTTTGATCTGGAAACGTTACTCTGCAAATACAAGGATGTATTTAAATGCATGGAATTATACAGAAATGAAAGGAATCCCACCTGAAATAGTCATCCATAGGAATCCTTTAGAAGACAATGCTAAGCCTATTAGGACTAAACCCTATCGATCTAACCCTGTCTATCATGAGAGGATCGACGAAGATATTAAGAAATTGTTGGATGCTAGTTTCATTTATGAAGTTCAACATACTGATTGGGTATCACCCATTGTGGTTGTACCCAAGAAAAACGGCAAGCTTCGTATCTGTGTCGATCTCAAAAACCTTAATGTGGTTACGAAGAAAGACCATTTTCCCTTGTCTTTAACGACTCAAATCCTAGAGGAAATGGCAACAGCTAAAGCTTTCAGCTTCTTAGATGGATTCAGCGGGTATTTTCTTGTTTAAATAGCCCCTGAAGATAAACATAAAATGGCCTTTGCAACAAAGAACGGAGTTTATGCTTATAATGTTATGCCTTTTGGCTTATGCAACACCCCTTCAATGTTTTAAAGGGTCATGCAACTGGCCTTTCAAGATCTGTTACATCGAATTGTGGAGATTTATCTCGATGATCTAGGTGTACATTCCTTCGCAGCTACACACCTTGTGCCCTGGAAAAAATCTTCATTCGTTGTCGTAGATTTGGAATCTCACTAAACCTTGATAAATGCAAAATATGGGTCACCCATGGTATCATACTCGGGCATATAATTCCAAAGGATGGTATTTCTACCGACCTGTCAAAAATCAAGGTTATAGTGGAAATGCCCTTACCTGCAACAGTGAAGGAAGTATATGTCTTCCTCGGTCATACAAATTATTATCACATCTTTATAATCGACTATGTCGGCAAGACACGCCTCGTTTATTTAGTTGGTAGATCCTCGCTGGATCGAAGAACGAATTAAGGCCTTTGAGGAGTTGAAAACAACCCTCACCACGGCTCCCATACTCCGCTCGCCAGATTACACGAAAGAGTTCCATGTACATACTGACGCAAGTAAGTATGCCATTGGAGGTCTTCTTGCACAATCGGATGAGTATGACAAAGACTTCCCAATACGTTTCTTGAGCAAGCGATTGGTGCCTATTGAAGTAAACTATACAACCACCGAGAGAGAAGCATTGGCGATGGTCTATGTTGTGCAACAACTAAGACATTATTTATTAGGCCAGACCTTTGCATTCTACACAGACCATCAAGCCCTTCTATATATCGTTAATAAATCCTGTAAAACGGGACGTATAGCTCGATGGTTGTTGAAGGCGAGGCCTTCCATAAGTGGGGAATTGACTTTGTTGGACCAATCAGTCCAGCAGCAAAACATACTCAAGCTCGTTACATCCTCATAGCCACAGATTACGCCACTAAGTGGGTGGAGGCTCGAGAAACGAAGGATGCCAATGCAAAAACAATCGCGCATTTTCTTTACAAAAAACATTATTACACATTTTGGCTGTTTCATTGAGTTAGTTAGTGATTGCGGCATGCATTTTTTAAATACTGTCATTGATAACCTCCTACGCCATTACCTTGTTGTTCACAGAAAAAGTACACCGTACTACCCTAGATGTAATGGCCAGATTGAATCAACTAACAAGACAATATGTAAAATTTTGACCAAGATAGTTGAAACTAGCCATTCTGATTGGGAAACAGAACTTTTCTCAGTTGTTTGGGCTTACTGCACCACCCCGAAGAAAGCCACTTCGTGGGTTACCCCTTTCCAATTAGTATATGGTCAAGAGGCGGCAATGCCAGTAGAATTCTTAGTCCCATCATTATGAGTCATGGAAGCTTTTTCAACAGATCTCTGTGAAAAAGCTACAATCAAACAACAACTCAAAACTAGGCTATTTATGTTAACCCAATTATGCGAAACAAGACTTATATCTTACCACGCACAACTGGTTAATAAACAATGCCAAAAGGCCTGGCATGACCGTCACCTACGCAATAAAGATCTACATTTAGGTGACCATGTGCTTCTTTATACATCCAAGAAGCACTCCGACAAATTGAAATTTATAAGTGAGGGGCCATATGTTATTAATAAATTCTTTCCTAATGGTGCAGTCCAGTTGCAAACACTTGACGGAATCCTCCTAGACACTGTCGTAAATGGTGGTTGTCTAAGGCAGTATTACAAAGAGTTGTTTTTTGTTGACCCAATTTAACATCTTTTTCCTAGTATAAATTTTTCATTTTTTATTTATTTCTTTCTATTTTTCTTATGATCTTGCTTGTAGTTCTAGTTTTCCATGCCTATTTTTCACCTCATTCCTTGTTTATACTTCATACCATTACTTATGTACTTTCTATGCATTCTCTTCTTTCTATACATATTCCTGGGCCATGGATGTTCTAGATCAACAAATGATATGCTACACCATCAGAAATGATTCTCGCACTTTAGCCACCTCATCTCTGTCTCACTGGTATCTCAAGCATACAAACATTCCTGGAGATACACTCTTTTCATAAGAACTTCTACTCTGGGCCACACTCATATTTTCAACTTGAAGTTCCTCACTAGCATCACACAGATCCATTCCTACATATTGGAATTTTGTCAAATCTCAGCCGACGAGATCCACTCAAATCTCAATCGACGGGATCCGCTCAAATCTCAAACGATGGGATCAGCTCAAATCTCAACCGACGGGATCAGCTCAAATCTCAACCGACGGGATCAGCTCAAATATCAATCGACGGGATCCGCTCAGATCTCAACCGATGGATTTTTATTAGATCTCGATCGACACAACTCCATCAAATCTTGACCGACGCTTCTCATTCAAAATCCAACGAACAGACATGTCCCATCGCGTCCGAACCCAGCTAACGGCATCCATAAATGCCATCACCTCGACGCCATTCGCACCTCAGCGAAGTGCGAACTCTGAAGCTCTCTGGCGACGATCTATCGGCGATTTTCCAGCTCTCCTACACGGTCTTGGCGCTCTCATTCTGTGCATTCGTGGTTGCTTCCACTCCATCTCCACCCAGTATCAGCCATCCTAGTGTGTTTTCCATTGAGAGTGCCATCACCAACAATCTCCAAACCTAATATCGCCAGTGGAGAACAAAGCATTTGAAACATTTCACATGCTGAGGGGTAGTGTCATGCAAGCATTCAAAATGCTTCCGTTACACTATTGAGCATCACCTTTTAATCTTACACACTTTTCTTTCATCCTCTCCAAACACCCGTCTTAATCGAAAGCTACTTTCTTTACATCTTCCACTATCTTCATCCCTTCTGCTTAGTCACAACCATATACCAACATTTTCTTTTTCGGAACTTCTACCTTCCATTGTTCACACCATACTTCATTTGCCACACATCCTCCATACCCTTCTATCGACAACACCTCCAATTTCACACACCTTCCTTCCCAACCTCAGATCCTCACAATCCATTCCTTTCTTGCCATCAATCTCAGCCGACGCCTTTCCATTACATTTCAACCAACGCCTTTCCATTACATCTCAATCGACGCCTTTCCATTACATTTCAGCCGACGCCTTTTCATTGCATCTCAGCCGATGTCTTTTCCATTGCATCTTAACTAAACTTGTTGAAATCTCTCACAATGACCACCTCATCCAAAAAATGTAATATGCAATGCATCTGGATGGTGAAAACCGACATGGAGAAGTGCTTCCCAATTAAGCAGACTACTTTGATCAAGTCTTAACTTGTCTTTTTTATAGAAGCTAATGGTATGTCCTTGGACAAAAATTTACTTGTGTATCTACATGGCAACAAGAGAAGATTGAGTAAGGACATACTTTTAATTGGATAATAGTTAATCTAAGAGATAATCTATATCTCACTTGATTACTAATCTTGTAAATTACACTTCTCATGACCTCTCAACATCAAAGACGGTAAAACTCCTTTTGAGATCCTTTATGGTAGAAGGCCGACTGTCAAGCATTGTAGGATCTTTGGTTGTGCTTGTTTTGTCAACATCACTCTTGATGATAGAACTAAAGAAGATCCTTCATCAAAGAAGGGTGTTTGTTGGCTATAGTGAAGTAAGCAAGGCTTACAAAGTCTACATTCCTTCAACAAGAAAAGTTCTCATTTCTAGAGATGTCATCTTTGAAGAAGACAACGTGCCAAAGAAAGTTGATGTGGATGAAACTAACAATCTTGGCTATAGTGAAGTAAGCAAGGCTTCTACATCCTTCAACAAGAAAAGTTCTCATTTCTAGAGATGTCATCTTTGAAGAAGGCAATGTGCCAAAGAAAGTTGATGTGGATGAAACTAACAATCTTGATGTTGTTTCCCCTAACTTTCTTGATGGTGATGGATCTATGGATGATGGTGGTGGAGATGCCTCTCCAAGTCAAGTTCCAAGAAGATCCTCAAGGCAAAGGGAAAAGCCAACAAGGCTTACATATGTTGTGAAGGGTAATAAGCAGGCTGTGGAAGGTACAAACTTGGCTTTACTCACAAGTTTTGATACATCTTCTTGTGTAGATGATGTTATGAAAATGGATGGTTGTATTCATGAAATGGATGTCATTTATGGTTCTGAAAAATGATTTTTGGTCAATGGTTTTGATGGTCAAAAGGAAGATCAAGAGGTTGATCTTAATGTGCTTCATCAACACCAATTGGAAATTGGCAATTTGAAGCTAGTCAAGAGCATCAAAGAAAAATCAAATGGCCAAGCCACTAAGGATTTGTTTTTGCAGGTTATTGAAGACTCAACTAAAGGCAAAGGAGCAGCAAGAAGACAAGAATGTCTTGTTCAAACCTACTTTACTCGTCTAACTTTATGTTTGAGCTATGTTATGCCAAGGTGTGAAAATCATCAAAATTTGATGAATCTATGATCATCTTTTTGTATCCAATGAACCTTGAAGAAGAAATAGTGCTACCTACTATTAGAAGTCAACAATAAACTTCATTGTTATTGTTTACGATGTACATTAATGTTGACAGCTGTTACTAGCTGTAATTAGCCGTAGGCTTGTCTATTAGTCTACTCGTAGGTTTTCTCTCTCTATCAGGGTTCAAGGTTCATTTGTACATTTTACATTTAGTATGTAATAGTGTGATAGAGTGATAGTGCGTTGTCTTCTTTTGCCTTCTTTGGTGATTGCTTATGGTGAATGCTTGATGTTGCATATCCGATTATTGACATAGTATCAGAGTTGCGATAGTCATGCATGTCTGATCAGTGGATACAGCTTGTCACAAGCTCCGCAGTGAAGTGAAAAAGTCCTTCACAAGAGGTGAAAGCTTGGAGAGACAAAAACGGCTAGAAGAAATTCTTCTTTGGTGTAATTTGCAGGTTTGGATCTCAGAATCATCAGTGGGAAACGAAGACATAGTCTCAGAGGCATCAGAAAGGCTAGGGCTACATCAGAAGACTGAAAATCTGTTGAGTGGAGAGATTACAATACTTCTTAGTTGTTGTGAAAAGCATAGTCCCAGAGGCATCAGAAAGGCCAAGGTAGCATCAGACAGATTGAAAATCTGTTGAGTGGGAGATATTTTTACAATACTTCCTAGTTGTTGTGAAAAGTGCCATTTGTGTGAGAGGTTTGCCAAGAAATCTCTCATTTGTTTGTTTGGGATACCGCAAATCACACTAGACAATGTCTAGTATTGCCAATCAGAGTTAAAAGGCTTCACACTTTTCACATTACTGATCTATGTCTTTTGAACGATCACACATTTTAAAATCTTTGCAAAGAGGAGGCAGCATAGCCACCGCGCCGAAGTGGAAAATGTAGAATATTCCCTCTAAAAGTTCTTATATTCTCTCTACTTTTCATCTTGTCTGTACCAATATCTGATCGATGTGCCAGAGGTAGAGAAAACCAAGAGCAGTTGTACATCCGCGCGTCATACCGATATCGCATATCAGTACCAATATCGGATCGACGCGCTAGAGGTAAAGAAAATTCAGAGCAGTCGTACATCTGCACATCACACCGATATCACATATCCGTACCAATATTGGATCCACATGCGCGAGCTAAAGAGAATCTCGAGTAGTCGTACATTCGCACGTCGTACCGATATCAGGTGTACATCCAAAAATATACTGTGGTGTGATAAATTTCGTGATCTAGACTCATCTATCCAGTAATGGCAACTCTAAGCAAGAGTGTCCTTAATGAGTCAAGCAAATTGGAAGGAGCCGGCAACTATGCAGTTTGGAAATTCAAATTGAAGAACATTTTGATGGAAAAGGAGCTATGAGAGATCATGACAGGCGAAGAGACAAGGCCATTGATTGAAGAAGATCAGCAGGCATTTCACAAGAGAAAACAGAAAGCACAAAATTTCGTCAACTTATTAGTTAGAGATGCAATGATTCCCTACATTTTAGATTCAGAAGGACCAAGAGAAACAAGGGATACATTGAAGGCATTGTTTGAGACCACAAACACATCTCGAGTGCTATTCGTGAAGATGAAGCTACACACATTACGAATGGATGATGGTGCAACCTCCTGAAATTGACATTGAATAGTTTGAGTGAGTCATATCAGATGTTTGTGACAAGTATAGCCACACGGGAAAATCTTCCAACCTATGAAGAGTTAGGTGGATTGCTTTTGTAGAAAGAACAACGTCAAGAGAACTTGAGTTGTCACAACAGGAAATTTGATCAAGCTCTTGCAGTCAGAGGACGTGGTGGCAGATTTGGTCGTGGAAGACACCAATCAAGAGGTAAAAATTCAAATCGTGGATCGTTCCAAGAATTTCAAGAACAATCCAATGATGGCCTGACTCGAGGCAGTTGGAATCAAGGCCGAGTTCAAGGACACAGCTATTCTAGGCAAAATAAACCTGGAAATTGTAGATACTACAACAAACCTGGCCATTGAGAGCGTGAGTGCTTCAAGAAACAGAAGGAGATAGAACAAAGAACAGGCAAATGACAAGCAGACAATTATGCTAATCAGCATCAATTTGATGATGATTATTATGAAGACAACTATGTTAATCAACATCAATACAATGATGATCAATATGAAGATGATATAGGTGAAAGTTCAAACTTGTTCATTACAGCATTAATGACAAGTGATGAAGCCAAGAATACCTGGTACATGACTTCAAGGAAAGAGTGGTTTTCAGAACTCAAGGTGACTCACAATAGTCATGAAGTTGGACAAGCTGATGGCCAATTGCTATAAGTTAAAGGATTTGGAGTGGTGCCAGTGAAGTTAGCTAGCGAGATGATAAAGCGGATAAGCAATGTGCAATATGTACCTGGCTTAGCTAACAATTTACTATCTAATGTTGGGATGATGGCTGATCAACAACTCAAGGTTGAGTTTGACAATGACAAATGTCTTGTCAAAGACATCAAGAATCACTACAAAGTGATTGCTATAGGAGCTAGAGTCAATGGGAATCGACTCTACAAATTGAATGCAAGATATTTTACTCAAGCTATGGTAAGCATTGTTGATAGTCAAAGTGACCTTTGGCATTAAAGATTTGGTCATATCAGTGCTCAAAGCTTGCAAATCCTTAAAAGAGGTAATCTAGTTGTTGGATTGCCTGATATCTCATTTGAAAAAAAAAATTGTAAGGGTTGCATTTTGGAAAAACAACATAGAGAGAGATTTTCCAAAGATGGAGCAAGAAGAGCCAATGACATTCTTGATCTTGTTCATAGTGATTTGTGTGGACCAATACAAACTAGGTCCATTAGTGGTTGTTACTATTTCATCACATTCATTCATGACCACAATAGACATATCTAGATTTATTTCATAAGCAAAAAATCTGATGCTTTTGCCAAGTTTAGAGAGCTCAAGGCTCTAGTTGAAAAAAAAACAGGCTGTTATATTAAGACTCTCAGATCAGATGGTGGCGACGAGTATTTTTTGACATAGTTTATAAATTTTTGCAAGGATTAGGGGATCAAGAGACAAACTACTGCACCCTATTCACCACAACAGAATGGAGTTGCAGAATGGAAAAACAGATCCATTGTGGAGATGGCTAGGGCAATGCTTAAGAGCAAGGATTTGCCAAATACTTTTTGGGCAGAAGCATGCAACACAGCTAATCATATCTTGAATCGAAGCAAAGAACCTTCGACTTATGGTGAAGCAAAGGATGATGACATTTGGGTCAAGGCCATGGGAGAGGAGATGGAGTCAATTGCTAAGCATAGCACATGGGACTTAGTAGAACCACCAGTTGGCAAGAAACCCATTGGTTGCAAATGGGTATACAGGACTAAGTACCATGCAGATGGAAGTATAGCAAAGCACAAGGCAAGAATGGTGATCAAAGGGTATGCACAAAGTAAAGGCATCGACTATGAGGAGACCTTTGCGCCAGTATGTAAGTGGAATACTCTACGTCTACTTATTGCTTTACCTTCACATTTTGGTTGGCCTTTGCATCAGATGGATGTGAAATCTGCTTTTCTAAATGGTGAGTTAGAAGAAGAGGTGTTCATGGATCAACCTGAAGGCTTTGTAGCAAAGGGACAGGAAAATAAAGTATGTCGCTTAAAGAAAATACTTTATGGTCTTAAATAGGCACCATGTGCGTGGTATAGCAGGATTGATGCCTACTTTCATTTAAAGGGGATGGTGAGAACACACTCTGATCCAAATCTATATGTCTTATGCTTTGATGGTATGGTTGCTTTGATTGCTCTTTATGTTGATGACTTGATTATTACAGGAAACAATCAAGAGATGATAGATATGATCAAGAAAGACCTCATGGAATAATTTGAGTTTGATGCTACACTGTATAGGCAGTTAGCAGGGAGCTCGATTTACCTTATCACGACTAGACCAGATATATGCTATGTTGTTGTCATTGTAAGTCAATTTATGGCAGCACCTACAAAAACGCATTGGAAGGCAGCTAAACGCATTTTGCGTTATGTGAAAGGCACTTCAGTTTATGGCTTGATTTACAAGAAGCATGATGGGTTACCTGAGTTGTGTGGTTATGTGGATGTGGATTGGGGAGGTGACTATGATGATCGTAGATCCGCCACAGGGTATGTATTCCAGTTTTGTGGTAGTTTCTTTTCCTGGTCTAGTAGTAAGCAAAGCACAATTGCTCTATCCACCACAGAAGCAGGGTATAAGGCAATGTGTAGTGCAGCACATGAAGCTATATGGTTGAGACAAATCTTGGAAGAATTTGGCATGAAGCAGAAAAAGCCTACATAGCGACAGTTAGAGTGGCATTCAGCTAGCAAAGAATCTAGTGTTCCACGGGAGAACTAAACACATTGAGATTTAGTATCACTTTATACATGAGAGGCTGCTTAGTCATGAAATTCATGTTGTTCATTGTAGCACAGAAGAACAACTAGCTGATATTTTCACTAAGCCACTTGTTGGAGAAAAGTTTGGTAAGTTCAGATCAAAGCTTTTTGTACTTAAAGTTTGTTAACTTTAAAGTTATGTATATGACTATATAAAAAGTAGACTCTGCTTTAAGAGAGAGAGTTAGAATTAAAGTAGAATCACTGTGTTACTGTAATGTGGGTCCTATCAGTTGATAAGGATCAGTTGGCCTCGCCACGAGGCAAGTCGACGGGACACGCATCCCGCCAACGGGTTGTCTGAGTGAACAACTGTATGCACAGTGTAATTTCATTTTGAGAAATACAGTTGCTATGTGAGCTTGCTGTGGAGAGTGTTTTATGTCTGTGTTACTGTGTAGCATGATCTGTGTTCCTGTGCAAAGCAAATTCTAAGTCTACCTCCCACCTACTTTTTCACATGCATTCTAGGCTAGTTGACACCTAGAATGGGGCGCCCTCCTACACTCTCACTTCATATGCCAACTCACCATAATAACTCTCCCAAGCTAGTACACATCACCCATTCACCCTCCCTAACTAAAACACCTCATCCATGCACTCCACTTCTCCCTAAGTCCAATTGGAGTCTCCCTCACACCTCATACACTTGAACTTGACAACTCACTCACTTTTGAAGGCCTCTCCACTCTCTATATAAGTGGAAATGCGCCCCTCTAACAGGAGGATAAAGGGATAATGCATCCAGACTCTGCCATTTTATTTTTTGTTGTGTACAGGTGCTCTGGAAAAGAGGATTGAGGGAATACCTCAAGGAGACTATGTCATTTTTGTGATTGCAGGATTAATTGGAGCTCAAACCCTCGGATTTCTATCTCACTCTCAGATCACCACACAAACACACACACTCTCTCTCTCCCTCTCTCACTTTCACCTTCTCTCGAATGGTATGCTCTTGAAACTGTTACCCATATGTCAGAATGGATGTCATAGTATCAGTGGCCTATTATCTATGCATGTCAGATGTAGAGCTTGCATGTCATAGCATCAGTGGCCTATTGTCTTTGCATGTCAGTTTGGAAGCTTGCATGTCATAGCATCAATGGTCTATTGCCCATGCATGTCAGATCTAGAGTTTGCATGTCAGATCTAAAGCTTGCATGTCAGTTTTGAAGCTTGCATGTCACTCCATGCATTCCTGAAAGGCCATGCATGTCACTTCATGACAGTTGCATGTCAAGAATCTATAAAACCTTTATGATTGCATGTCACTTCATGACAATTGCATGTTAAGAATCTATGAATCCCTATGATTGCATGTCACTTCAGACAGTTGCATGTAAAGAATCTATAAACCCTTATGATTGCATGCAAAGAATATATGAACCCTTACGATTGCATGTAAAGAATCTAAGATCCATTGGGATCGCATGACAAGAATCTAAGATCCAACATGATTGCATGTCGGAAAGATTAAGACTCATGAAGAAATTTCTATGCTTTTGCTAAGCTAGATATGGAATTAAGAACAAGGAATATGGACTAAGTTTATGTAAGTTGATGTTCCTACATCTGAGATCCCTATTGGAATCCATTGTATATGTAATTGGCATTGGCCAAATGGATTTGCATAATGATAAGGAAAGAATCCTTCGAGGGGGGGGGGTCCCCATCATGACCCCTCAGTGCTTCCGCTATTGTGAGAATGAATCTATGTGATGTAATGTTTTTTGAGCTTTGATTTAAAATCTTAGTTGATTTTCACGAAGTTGATTCGAGACTAGCTTCATGTGAATGATAAGCCAATTAATTCTTTTGGCCTTTAAGGACTTAGGATAGGCTTTCACCCCTCGAATTCACAGCTTGGTATCAGAGCCATGATGTGAAGATTTTGTATGTTTATGCATGGAAGAAGAACACAAAGCTCCACCCGGTGTTTAAGAGGCCTTGTGCAGCAAAAAGCAAGAACTGCCTTGAAAAGATCAAGAAGACCAAGACTCCTGCTAGGCCTGAGGAAGAACTAGATGACCACGAAACACTGGAAGCCTACTTGTGGAGGACCAGAAGACCATGCTTATCAAGAATGTACAACCCGAGACTAGTTTCGGCCATAAAATCATTGAAGGCCATACTAGTAAAACAGAGGGAGAATTTCTTAAACCATAAAGATTGTCCACTAGGACCACAAGAGTGTTTGAGATGTAGATCTCGAAATACTTTAGAGAAAAACATCAGATAGGATGTTAAATCCTAAGTTGTTTTTAAGAAAGATTTTGATTCAATACTATCAGAGTTTTTCTTTGAATGTTTTAAACATGTGAGTTATGTGATCTGAGCTTTTAGTAGCTTAGTGAACGACATGTAATGTTAGTTTATACTTGTTTGCATACTTAATGCGAAAGTAAACCTTGATGATCGGATGACTTGGAATGGACCTAGATTTCAAGTATCTTTTGAAATCATGAATAGGAAGTTAAACCTCCTAAGAAATTATGTAAAACCATGACTAGTATGAAAACATACTGAGGAATGGGGACTAAAAATTTTAAGACCACTTTACCTTATGCCATTCCTGAATCCCCAAAGAAACAATTTTTACTATGAAATTGTTTTTGAGCAATCTAAAGCTCGGGATGAAAATGAAATGGTTGGATCTACCCGAGACTGATTCATTAAGCTAATTCTCAAATTCATAGATTAAGAGATCTAAGTCAGATCAAGGAAGAAAAGACTCTTACATATAAGATCAAATCTGAGAGAAAGAAATAAACATAAACACAATTTGGTATCTAGAAATTTTTAACAGATTTAAGACTCATAGTTGAGAAATTTTTGTTGAGGACAACACTTTATGCGTTGGAGGGGTGTAATTTGCATAGACAAATTGCTCCTAAGAAATAAAGATTTTCCCAGCTTTCAACCCAGATAGACTTAGATGATATAGAATTATCAATGATCAGTATTCTTTTAGAATATTGTATGAATTTATTGCTTTAATAAACTGTGTAACAGGCATTGACACCTGTAGAACTAAGAATCTTCGATGAACCATGTTTGATGGTAAGCCCTATGGGCTCAAGGACTGATCTCTCTTTGAAGGTATGTCTAGATACTCGAGAAAGTGCCAGAAGAACAAGAATCGAATCAAGAAGCTTTATAAGCTAAAAGACAGTATACAAGAAGGCTTTTGACAAAGTCTATAATGAAGGCTCAATAGAGTCTATAAAGAAGGCTTATTTATAAGTCTATAATGAAGGCTCAGAGGAGTCTATAAAGAACAGGACAAGGCTTAGGGTCCGGTCACCCTAGTGACTTGTTCCACTATGATTGAGGATGGGCAACCTCTAGAAAATAAGTGCCAATGTACATGACTGAGGATGGGCAACCTCTAGAAAATAAGTGCCAATGACCATGACCGAAGATGGGCAACCTCTAGAAAAAAGGGCCTAGGAATTGATGGACATTGTGCAAAAACAAGATGGGCATATAGCTTGGCTCTTCCATAGGATAATTGCACTTGGGTGAATTTCCAAGTTGTAACCATGTAAAATTATATGTAATTAAAAGTCAAGTTGGAACCTTGTACCACCTACCTCCTACCTACTTTTTCACATGCATTCTAGGCTAATTGACACCTAGAATGGGGCGCCCTCCTACACTCTCACTTCATATGCCAACACACCATAATAACTCTCCCAAGCTAGTACACATCACCCATTCACCCTCCCTAACTAGAACACCTCATCCATGCACTCCACTTCTCCCTAAGTCCAATTGGAGTCTCCCTCACACCTCATACACTTGAACTTGACACCTCACTCACTTTTGAAGGCCTCTCCACTCTCTATATAAGTGGAAATGTGACCCTCTACCAGGAGGATAAAGGGATAATGCATCCAGACTCTACCATTTTATTGTTTGTTGTGTATAGGTGCTCTGGAGAAGAGGATTGAGGGAATATCTCAAGGAGACTATGTCATTTTTGTGATTGCAGGACTAATTGGAGCTCAAACCCTTGGATTTCTATCTCACTCTCAGATCACCACACAAACACACACACACACACTCTCTCCCTCTCTCACTTTTACCTTCTCTCGAAACTATGGTATGCTCTTGAAACTGTTACCCATATGTCAGAATGGCTGATCAGTACTTTTGCATGTCATAGTATCAGTGGCCTATTGTCTATGCATGTTAGATGTAGAGCTTGCATGTCATAGCATCAGTGGCCTATTGTCTTTGCATGTTAGATCTAGAGCTTGAATGTCAGTTTGGAAGCTTGCACGTCATAGCATCAATGGTCTATTGCCCATGCATGTCAGATCTAGAGTTTGCATGTCAGATCTAAAGCTTGCATGTCAATTTTGAAGCTTGCATGTCACTCCATGCATTCCTAAAAGGCCATGCATGTCACTTAATGACAGTTGCATGTCAAGAATCTATGAACCCTTATGATTGCATGTCACTTCATGACAGTTGCATGTCAAGAATCTATGAACCCCTATGATTTCATGTCACTTCAGACAGTTGTATGTAAAGACATGCAAAGAATCTATGAACCCTTATGATTGAATGTAAAGAATCTAAGATCCATTGGGGTTGCATGACAAGAATACAAGATCCAACATGATTGCATGTCGGAAAGATTAAGACTGATGAAAAAATTTCTATGCTTTCGTTAAGCTAGATATGGAATTAAGAACAAGGAATATGAACTAAGTTTATGTAAGTTGATGTTCCTACATTTGAGATCCCTATTGGAATCCATTGTATATGTAATTGGCATTGGCCAATTAGATCTGCATAATGATATAAAAATAATCCTTCAGGGGGGGGGCGGTCCCCATCTTGATCCCTCAGTGCTTCCGCTATTGTGTCAATGAATCTATGTGATGTAATGTTTTTCGAGCTTTGATTTAAAATCTTAGTTGATTTTCATCTAGTTGATTCGAGACTAGCTTCATGTGAATGACAAGCCAATTAATTCTTTTGGCCTTTAAGAACTTAGGACAGGCCTTCACCCCTCGAGTTCACATGGGTCCAGGCAGCCGGACCTTTCCTACAAGCAATGGGCATCTATCCACAACTTTTCTCTGTTGCCCTTACTATGCAACTCATCCTCATGGCCTATGCCATGTGGGACAAAAAGAAAAGTCACTTCTACATTCAATACCAAGACAGACTGCACCGTGTGCATGTCAAGACTGACTCACTGGCAACAATAGGAATTGCTACTGGTACCCGCCAAAACCCTCTCATCGTGGTGCCCTTGTCCTCATCCAACTGTGTCTAACTCCACTCAGTCCTGACACCCAGCTAAAAACTAACGATGGTTATTTGATCGAGGCTATCAATAACCCCATCATTCAATCTGTCGCTTGTCTCCTAAATAACTTCCTAGTGGTTTCTAGCTTGTGCAAGGAGTGCATCCAATCTAACCTCATAAGCCAAATCGTGGAATCCTATCTAGAATTCCCGAACCCCTCTGTGGTGCCATATGATTGGTCCACCTTTGTTCTCAATGAACTGAGGCAGGCCATTAAACCCGACTTGTGCGACCGAATAGCCACCAGGCCCATTCTGTACAACCTTGTCTGTACCCTCCTCGAATAGAAGGTTCGGGATTTCCATCACTCTAGTATCCTTCCCATTGTCATTCCACCGTTAGCCTCTATCCCCCTTCCATTGCTACTACCTCCACTCACTCCACTGCAACTAACACACTGGCTAGCCAAACGTATGCATGGTGTAGCCTCCACCTCCGCTAGCCCTCCTCCCATAGACAATGTGTTAACCCTCAACCACGCCCTGACACCACCTCTTCTACTTCCACTACCACCATTTCCGCACAACCATCCACTGTTGTCGTCATTTTTATTCCTACCATTCCCATTCCTCCACCTACTCTCGTTATTCTCGTTTGGGCTCCATCATCCATCACCATCACTTCTTCCATCCCTCATCTCATCTCCATCCCATTCACCCAGATTAACCCAGATGACTCCCAAAACACCCTCCAATGGATGCATATTTTTTATAACTCTTCTCCCACTCATGCCTCCATTCTAGACACCACCCTACAATTTATTTTCATTCCTCTTGTTCCATCCTTTGAGAAATCCATTCTCCAACCTCTCTCCACCACCGCCACACACCATCTTCACAGACTGCCGAGGGCGACAAACCATTGCCTGATAAAGCATTTGTTCAAATAGTGTATATAAAATCCTCTCAACGCGCTAATCCTAAACAGCCAGAGGATCTGGTCGAGCCAGAAGAGCTCGTTGAAGACTATATGCAAATAATTCCACCACCACAGTAGCCAGCAACCAGCACCAACACAACAACCCCTACCGACCGTGCCAATGGATCTCCACTTGGCGTACCAACTTTTGGACACATTTGTCTAGGATGTGGTCACTACCAAGACTATATTGGATGGCCATATGGTAAAACTAGCTACCGACAACACTGTTAGCATCTGTGCTAACACAGAAAAAAATAAAAAAAAGAGAAAAATAAAACTCCATGGCATGTGTTTTGTAGGACCATGTGCGAGTGTTTGTTAATAAACTTCCGCCATGGCATGTGTTTGTAAGCCCATGAGTAGAAGCTTAAAAAATAATAAAATAGCCTAAACTTAGATTTAGAACTTAGACTTAGAAAACTTAAGATTAAAAATATTTTATCTTAAGTTTTTCTAAGTTAAGAAACTTTGAAGTTCTAAATCCTAAGTTAGAAGTTCTAAAAAGGCTAGAAATAGATTAGTCCCATAAGTTAGTGGATACTTATGGAAGACCCTCCTTGCCATAAAAGGAGAGGTATTTGCCTTGTAAATAACACTCTGAGATTATGCTAAATTGCTCTCTCTTTGAAATTATCATTCTATTTCTTTGTGTTCCCATTGGAAGGTGCATAGCTTGGGGAAAGGTGCTCGGGCCTCCTCTTGCCTCCTTTCATTGGATTGTTGTGGCATGCTTTAATTGTTCATTATTTAGTTAGCGACAATTTATCTTCTCAAACCCTTTGGGTGTTAATCTAGGATTTAGGTTAAGCACCTTGCTAGTTGGGTAAGCCTTAGTAAGGTTTTGCATTTTGTCATCTTAGATTAGTGTCATTTCTATTTCGAGGACTAGTTGGGTAAGCCTTAGTGCTTCATCATAGTTTTTTTTCTAATTTCGCATTCCGTCTGAAGCTTGGTAGAAACTTAGGAAGCGGACGATCCTCTCTATACTACACCACATCGTGAGTAGATATAGCCAAACATTGACAAATCAGATTTACTTCCAGCATTGGCGTCGTTGCTGCTTTTTAAGTTTTTTTTTTAACCTAGCTTCCTTTCCTTTTGTTTTCTCGCTTTCGTGTTGTGTGTTTGCTTGTTTGCATGTCTTCTATCTTCCAACAACAGCACAAGTGTTCTCTCCAGGTCCTACACGAGCTGTAGAGCAACTTATCAAGCCGGGGGGAAGCAAGAAAAGAGTCAACTTGGACATTTTCTTGAAAAGAAGTGACCCAAGTGACCTTTTTTTCGAACCAACCAAGTATATCAGAATTCGCCAGTCTGTCTACAACCCTAACAGACCTTGATCTTTCATTTTATCACCTCCACAAATTATGACCACAATGAGAAAACAGCCTGATATACTATTAAAGTCCCTTATTTCTCACCCAAATCTTTGTCCTAGAATTTGTCGGCTTCACTGAGGCTAGATTTTATCAAAATCAATCCTCCAGCAGCTCCGCGAATTCTATCTCAGAGATTTTGCCTATTTTCTGTTAGAAAGTCACATTTTTTCCCATAATCCCTATCTTCCAGTAAAACCTCTCTGTTAGAAATTGCCATCCAGTCTAAGAAATCGTTCTCAATCAGTATAAATTTCCTGTCCTACCCGCGAATTCTTACTATACAATTTTTTTTCCAAAAATATAAAAAAATCCATATTCTGACAGCCAGAACTCCTTGTCAAAATTCGCGAGTGTTACAGTTCGATTTATCTGCCTCTCCACGATTTCTCAGCTTGTCCGCGAATTCTATTACGACCAGCGGTGATGTCTTTAAAATAGCTTAACGCATGAAAGTAGATGACCTTTGAGAATTTCTCTTCGCATTTTTTGCAAAGAGCCGAAGGTGTGTTGAAAACAGTTAAGCTTTTGAATTATGAAAGTGTCGCATTTCGAGGAAATGCGACAAAGTTGAAGCTGTTGAAAACATAGTGTATTTCTTGTGAAAATTGTCAATATTTCCTAGCTAGTTTGAGGCCTAAATTGGCTAAAATTGTAAATAGTTTTGGTTCTGGAGTTTTGCACGTGTGAACCAGGCCACAATGTTTTTATTTACTGTATTTTTTCAGTATGATGAAGTGTCAAACTTCATACCCTTCAAAATGAGACCATTTTGATGTATTTTGGTCATATAAGCCATTTTTAGCTATTTTTCCTATATAGGGAATATCTAGGGTCAAGTACCTTCTGGAGAGAGGAGAGAGAGTCATCTTCCTCATCCATAAATAGTAGGGAAGTCGTGGAGAACAGGTTGGAGAAACCTTTTGTATGCTTCATTGAGATCAATAGATCATTGTCATTGTTTCTTCCTCCATTGAGAGCATTGTTGTGTGTATTGTCTTCAAGCTATTGTGTATGATCTTAGGTGCTTTCCAAAAGTGGTAGGCTGATGTATTATGGACTGTATAATGCTATTTTGGGCCGCACTTGATGTTTATGGAAGTTTCCATTTGTGGTAAATGCTTTTTGATCAAGTTCTTTGCATTCTAGGTAGCATAGAATGTGTTGCCAATTCCTAGCTTATGTAGTTTGGAGTGCAAGCATTCAAGCCAATGATCTTGGAGTTTAGATCCACTTAGGATCTGTATTTTTCACATGGTATCAGAGCTGGTTGTCATCTATTTATAGTAAGTATTCCATTTTTGGTGATATTTGGATGTTTGATCAAGTTCTAGCATGATTTTGCATTGCTTTGTTGATCAAATCTTACTAACCTTTGTTTTGTGAGTTGAACTTGTGGATCAAAAGCATATTTCAGGTCTATTGAAGATCAGAGGCTGAAAAGAAACTATTTTGGATCAGATCATAACACCTAATCATTTGTGATTGTGAGGCTTGTGCATATTCAATACTAACAATGTTCTTTTCAATCCTATTGTTGACAATCTCCATTCTTGGATGAACACTCTCCTTAAGTGGATGAAACTTCTCCTTAAGTGGATGACAAATGCTCTTTTGAGTGAGTTGTAATTCTCCTAAAGGCTGAGCAAAGCTCCCATTTGGATGAAAGATCCCCTTTTTTGGGTGAACATATTGTAAGCTCCATTGTGAAGAGCATATTGTAAAGATTGTCATCAATTTTGGCATAAATTTTGGTGTACTTTGTTGAGCATGTAAGTAACTCTCCTTATGTAATTTGATTGGAGCATTTGCTGGAAGGTGTTAACCATTATGCAAGTGTGTTTTCAGGTTCTTAACAGGTTGAGGAACATTCTCATGTGAAGTGATCTTAGATCTACATCTAAACACCAAGATTTGACAAGATAGTGAAGCTAGTCTTGTGATTCACTAAGTGTGCTCATTCATTCACCTCTAAATCTTGTATTTATCACTTGCTGGAGTTTATAAACTTTTAGAAGTGTGGTTTACATGTGGTTTTATAGGTTGAATCAATATCTTAGTGTGTTGATCATATGTTGATCAAGTTTGTTCATTACTAGGTAATCTTGGCATCCTAGTTTTGGGTATTTTCTAAGAATGCAAGTAACTCTTCACACCATAACTTGATTTGGTCACTTGCTGGAAAGTTTGAGAGCTTAAGCAAGAGTGTGTTCAGGTTGGTTTGATTTTGTAATCCATTCTTAGTGTGTGCAAAGTGTTGCATGTGTTTCAATCTTCCTTTCTATGCTTGGAAACCATCTAGGTTCAAGATAGAAGTGTTTTAGGGTCCTAAATCTTCATAGATCTCTTTATCTATCATTTGTTGAGAGAAAAGTGAGTGCTAAGTGCTTTAGGACAGAACCTAAAAGTTGAAGAAACATTAGAATCATGGCTTCCAATGGTGGGATCATGCTAGAGTCTAGTGAAAGGTTGAGTTCATCAAACTACTCTACTTGGAAAGTGAGGATGGAGTCCTTACTTGAGTTGAATGAACTCATGGACATAGTTGCAGAAATTGAAGAGAGACCTCTCACACTTCAAGAGCAACAAAGGTTTGATAAGAAGGCCAAAAGGGCTCTTCATATCATTAAAATGAATGTTACAAATGAACTTCTCAAGGAAGTTGGAAAGTGTCAAAGTGCAAGTGAGGCATGGAATGCCTTAAAGAAGCTCTTTGAATCAAAGTCCACATCTAGGGTATTGACCCTAAGGAGACAAATATTTTCTAGTAGACAAAGAGAGGGTGAAAGTGCTCATGCATTTATCTTGAGAGTTAAGTCCCTAAGTGATGATTTAGCATGCATTGATGAGAACATAAAAGATGGTGAAATAGTCCAAGTTATGTTGAATGGTTTGCTAAATGAACATGCTAACCTTGTGCAAAGTTTTGCCATTCAAAGAGTCTTGCCAAGTGTGGTTGACTTGCAAGAAATCTTATTGGCTGAAGAACATAGGTTTCAATCAAAGCTTGATGGTGCATCCTTGCAAGGTGGAGGTGAAGAGGCTTTCTTCACAAAAGGCAAATTCAAGGGCAAAGGTAAAGGCAAAGGGAAATGGTCCAAAGGTGGTAACTTTGATCATGATGATCACTCTTCCTCTTCCTCTTCTACTAAGAACAATAAGTCAAAGTTCAAGTGCTTTTATTGTGGGATAAAAGGTCATTTTGCAAATGAATGTTATAAGAAGAAAAGAGAGCAAGGAGAGAGGCAAGGAAATCTTACAATAGATGAGGAAGAACATAACACATGTGAATCACTTGTTATGACTTCAAGTTTGTTAGCCAACATAGATGATAATGATCCTTGGTGGATTGATAGTGGAGCCTCATCTCACATGACAAGACATAAGGAATACTTTACATCCTTATTGTCTTATGAGGGAGAAGGTAACATCATCTACACTGCAAATGATGGTCAATGTGACATCAAAGGCATAGGCACTATTCCTATTTCCCTTTCAACAAATAGGAAAGCAAATCTTGAAAATGTTTTGTACATTCCTTCAATCACTAAGAATTTGCTTAGTGTAAGTCAAATGATTGACAAAGGACTTGATGTGGAGTTCATTGGAGATGCATGTTTGATAAGTAAATGTGGGTCCTTGATTGCTCAAGGTAGGAGGCATGGTAAACTTTTCAAGCTTGATGCATGTGTGATCTCTAATCATGAAGGATGTATGGCTAGGGAGCAATTGACAAACCAAGAAGTTTGGCACAAGAGGTTGGGCCATCCCAACTTCAAATCCTTGGAGGTAATGGCAAAGAAAGAGCTTGTTCTTGGTCTCCCTAAAAGTCTTGTTGCAAACAATAGTGTTTGTGAACATTGTGCCTTGTCCAAATCTCATAGACTTGCTTACTCTAGATCTACTTCTAGATCTAAAGAAGCTTTTCAACTTGTGCATTCTGATATTCATTCTTCTAGTACAACTAGCAATGGTGGGGCAAAGATGTATGCAACTTTCATTGATGACTTTAGTAGGTATACTTGGATCTATCTTCTTAAAAGTAAGGATGAAGTGTTTGCTGCATTTGTCAAGTTCAAGAATGAAATGGAAAACCAATTCAATACAAAGATCAAATGCTTAAGATCTGATAATGGAGGGGAATACACCTCAAATAGGTTCAAAGACTTTTGTATAGCACAAGGGATTAAGAGGGAGATGTCTAGTCCTAGGACTCCACAACAGAATGGAGTGGCCGAGAGGAAGAATAGAACCCTTTGTGAATGTGCCAAGGCAATGAGACTACATGCTAATCTTGCTAAGTCTTTTTGGGGGGAAGCTTTAGCATGTGCTAACTATCTATGTAATAGATGGACAAGTGCTTCCTTGGATGGTAAAACTCCTCATGAGGTTCTTTATGGTAGAAGGCCGAGTGTCAAGCATTGTAGGATCTTTGGATGTACATGTTTTGTCAATATCACACTTGATGATAGAACTAAAGAAGATCCTTCATCAAAGAAGGGTGTGTTTGTTGGCTATAGTGAAGTAAGCAAGGCTTACAAAGTGTACATTCCTTCTACAAAGAAAGTTGTCATAAGTAGGGATGTCATCTTTCATGAAGAGAATGTTTCCAATGTTGTTGATGTTGATGTTGATGTGCCTACTAATCATCATGATGTGCAAGATGTCTTGGATGAAGATGGAGATGCCACTCCAAAGCAAACTTCAAGGAAGACTCAAAGGCAAAGGGCTAAGCCATCAAGGCTAACCTATGATGAAAAAGGAAAGCAAGTGGTGGACAACTCTAACTTTGCTTTTCTTACCTCTTTTGATGAACCAACTTGTGTAGGTGAAGCAATTCAAAAGAAGGAATGGATCCAAGCCATGGATCATGAGCATCAAGCACTCATCAAAAGCAACACATGGAGGTTGGTAAAGCTTCCAAAGGACAAGAAGGCAATTGGTTGTAAGTGGATCTTCAAGATCAAGACAAATCAAGATGGATCAATCAACAAGTACAAGGCAAGGTTGGTGGCAAAGGGGTATGCTCAAGAATATGGTATTGACTATGATGAGACCTTTGCACCCGTGGCAAAGATGGTAACTATTCGAATCCTAATCTCTCTTGCAACTCTTTATGATTGGGATATGTGGCAAATGGATGTTACTAATGCCTTCTTGAATGGTGATCTTGAAGAAGATATTTACATGGAGCAACCCGAGGGCTATGTTTCACATGATGAGCCTAATCATGTGTGCTATCTCCAAAAGAGTTTGTATGGGCTAAAGCAAGCACCAAGGAGTTGGTATGCTAAGCTCAATTCCTTCTTACTTTCTCAAAACTTTGTTATGAGTGAGTATGATCATTCTCTCTACTTTAGATTGAATGAAAATGATATCACTTTACTTTTGATCTATGTTGATGACATTATCTTAAGTGGTGGTAACAATCTAGATATAGATGAAATCAAGATGGCACTCAAAAGAGAGTTTGAAATTCAAGATCTTGGTAAACTTCATTATATCTTAGGAATAGAGATTATTAGAACTTCTAAATCTACATTCATATGTCAAGAAAAGTATGTTAACTCTATTCTAAAAAGGTTTCATATGGAAGATTGTAAAGTTGTTTCTACTCCTATGGAATCAAATGTAAAGCTAACTACAAGAAGTAATGAAAGATCCTTCAAGGACATTACTCTCTATAGAAAGCTAATAGGATCTCTTATATGGTTAACCATCACAAGACCTGATCTAAGCTTTGTGGTTGGTAAACTAAGTCAATTTATGCAAGATCCTAGTGAGGCTCATTGGAAGCTAGGAAAGAGAGTACTTAGATACATCTCGGGATCTAGAGATTTTGGCATCTTGTATGGAGGTACTACACCTGACCTTTGTGGATTTTCAGATTCAGATTTTGCAGGTGATCAAATGGATAGGAAGTCAACAAGTGCCTTTGCAATCTATCTTGGAGATGGAGTGGTCTCATGGCTATCAAAGAAGCAACCAACTATCTCTCTATCTTCCACCGAAGCCGAGTACAAGGCATTAACAACATGCACCAAGGAGATTCTTTGGATCAAGAGGATGTTATTGGATCTTCACTTGCTGGAACCAGAGAAGACTCCAATCATACTTTGTGATAACCTTTCAGCCCAAAGCTTGGCAAGCAATCCTGTTTTTCATGCAAGGAGCAAGCACATTGAGATTGCTCACCATTTTGTGAGAGATCAAGTCATTGCCAAAGAGGTGGAGCTTCAACATGTCTCTTCAAAGGAGTGTGTGGCTGATATCTTCACCAAACCATTGGGAAAGGACCTATATTTAATGCATAGATCTAATCTTGGAATGTGCTCAAAGACTATGTTGAAACTAGCATCCAATGTTGAAGAGGGAGTGTGAAAATTGTCAACATTTCCTAGCTAGTTTGAGGCCTAAATTGGCTAAAATTGTAAATAGTTTTGGTTCTGGAGTTTCGCACGTGTGAAACAGGCCACAATGTTTTTATTTACTGTATTTTTTCAGTATGATGAAGTGTCAAACTTCATACCCTTCAAAATGAGACCATTTTGATGTATTTTGGTCATATAAGCCATTTTTAGCTATTTTTCCTATATAGGGAATATCTAGGGTCAAGTACCTTCTGGAGAGAGGAGAGAGAGTCATCTTCCTCATCCATAAATAGTAGGGAAGTCGTGGAGAACAGGTTGGAGAAACCTTTTGTATGCTTCATTGAGATCAATAGATCATTGTCATTGTTTCTTCCTCCATTGAGAGCATTGTTGTGTGTATTGTCTTCAAGCTATTGTGTATGATCTTAGGTGCTTTCCAAAAGTGGTAGGCTGATGTATTATGGACTGTATAATGCTATTTTGGGCCGCACTTGATGTTTATGGAAGTTTCCATTTGTGGTAAATGCTTTTTGATCAAGTTCTTTGCATTCTAGGTAGCATAGAATGTGTTGCCAATTCCTAGCTTATGTAGTTTGGAGTGCAAGCATTCAAGCCAATGATCTTGGAGTTTAGATCCACTTAGGATCTGTATTTTTCACAAGAAGTGTCTAGAAGTAGCAATTGTACTTTCATAAGTCAATCTAAGTATGCTACTTCCATTCTTGAAAGATTTGGTATGAAAGATAGTAAGGGGATTGACACGCCTATGGAGCATGTTGTGAAAGCAACTAATGAAGGTGATGAAGCATCCTTTGAGGACATCACCCTCTTTAGGAAGCTTATAGGCTCTCTAATCTATTTAACCATCACTAGACCTGACTTAAGTTTTTGTGTAAGCAAGTTGAGTCAAAGTATGCAAGCTCCTTTAGTTCATCATTGGAAAAGTGCAAGAGAGTACTTAGATATGTTTCTAGTACTAGATTTTTTGGCATACTTTATGAAGGATCTAACTTGCACTTGAGAGCCTACTCGGATTCAGATTTTGCAGGTGACAAGATGGATAGGAAGTCCATTAGTGCATTTGCAACATTTCTTTGTGGAGGAGTGATATCTTGGCTTTCCAAAAAGCAAGATACAATCCCACTATCTTCTTGTGAAGCCGAGTACAAGGCATTGACTTCAACAAACAAAGAGCTCCTATGGCTAAGAAGGCTCTTGATGGAACTACATGTGCTAGAGGCCGAGGAGATCCCTTACATATTTTGTGACAATCAAGCTTCTCAACAAATTGCTTCAAATCCTATCTTCCATTCTAGAACAAAGCATATTGAGATAGCTCACCACTTTGTGAGGGAGAAGGTACAATCCAAGGAAGTGCAACTACATCATGTACCATCATCCGAATGCATAGCTGATATCTTAACCAAACCATTGTCCAAAGATCCATTTTTTAAGTTAAGATATGCTCTTGGAATTGTAGATAGATGTATACTAGATTTGCCAAGTTAGAAGTGAGGAGGAGTGTTGAAAATTGTCACTTCTCACTTGACATTGGTTCATGTAAATATTGATCAAACATTATAATATGTTGATGATCTGATTTCACACGTGTGGAGCCTGTTCCCACATGTGAAAGGATGTACTTTTCATGTTTGTATATATCCAAATTGATTTTGTATCATTCTAGTTAGTGTGAACATGAAATGACTAGTTTTTAGTCAAGTTGACTAGTCACCTACAAATTAGCTTTTCCTTGCATGTGCATGAGTAAATGCTCCCACATAGCAAGTGGATGTTCACACGTGTGTATAGAGTACTAGAAGATAAGAGTTGACCATTTTCCTTAGATCCTATTTTGTAGGAAATATTCCTATATTCTAGGAGACTAGCTTTTTGGATTTTAGTCATATTCTAGAAGGTCAACTATTGGATAAGGATCAAGGATGGATCAAATGGATAGATCCAAGTATACCTACTAAAGTCATCAATGAAAGTTGCATACATATTTGCCCCACCATTGCTAGTTGTACTAGAAGAATGAATATCAGAATGCACAAGTTGAAAAGCTTCTTTAGATCTAGAAGTAGATCTAGAATAAGCAAGTCTATGAGATTTGGACAAGGCACAATGTTCACAAACACTATTGTTTGCAACAAGACTTTTAGGGAGACCAAGAACAAGCTCTTTCTTTGCCATTACCTCCAAAGATTTGAAGTTGGGATGGCCCAACCTCTTGTGCCAAACTTCTTGGTTTGTCAATTGCTCCCTAGCCATACATCCTTCATGATTAGAGATCACACATGCATCAAGCTTGAAAATTTTACCATGCCTCCTACCTTGAGCAATCAAGGATCCACATTTACTTATCAAACATGCATCTCCAATGAACTCCACATCAAGTCCTTTGTCAATCATTTGACTTACACTAAGCAAATTCTTAGTGATTGAAGGAATGTAAAAAACATTTTCAAGATTTGCTTTCCTATTTGTTGAAAGGGAAATAGGAATAGTGCCTATGCCTTTGATGTCACATTGACCATCATTTGCAGTGTAGATGATGTTACCTTCTCCCTCATAAGACAATAAGGATGTAAAGTATTCCTTATGTCTTGTCATGTGAGATGAGGCTCCACTATCAATCCACCAAGGATCATTATCATCTATGTTGGCTAACAAACTTGAAGTCATAACAAGTGATTCACATGTGTTATGTTCTTCCTCATCTATTGTAAGATTTCCTTGCCTCTCTCCTTGCTCTCTTTTCTTCTTATAACATTCATTTGCAAAATGACCTTTTATCCCACAATAAAAGCACTTGAACTTTGACTTATTGTTCTTAGTAGAAGAGGAAGAGGAAGAGTGATCATCATGATCAAAGTTACCACCTTTGGACCATTTCCCTTTGCCTTTACCTTTGCCCTTGAATTTGCCTTTTGTGAAGAAAGCCTCTTCACCTCCACCTTGCAAGGATGCACCATCAAGCTTTGATTGCAACCTATGTTCTTCAGCCAATAAGATTTCTTGCAAGTCAACCACACTTGGCAAGACTCTTTGAATGGCAAAACTTTGCACAAGGTTAGCATGTTCATTTAGCAAACCATTCAACATAACTTGGACTATTTCACCATCTTTTATGTTCTCATCAATGCATGCTAAATCATCACTTAGGGACTTAACTCTCAAGATAAATGCATGAGCACTTTCACCCTCTCTTTGCCTACTAGAAAATATTTGTCTCCTTAGGGTCAATACCCTAGATGTGGACTTTGATTCAAAGAGCTTCTTTAAGGCATTCCATGCCTCACTTGCACTTTGACACTTTCCAACTTCCTTGAGAAGTTCATTTGTAACATTCATTTTAATGATATGAAGAGCCCTTTTGGCCTTCTTATCAAACCTTTGTTGCTCTTGAAGTGTGAGAGGTCTCTCTTCAATTTCTGCAACTATGTCCATGAGTTCATTCAACTCAAGTAAGGACTCCATCCTCACTTTCCAAGTAGAGTAGTTTGATGAACTCAACCTTTCACTAGACTCTAGCATGATCCCACCATTGGAAGCCATGATTCTAATGTTTCTTCAACTTTTAGGTTCTTTCCTAAAGCACTTAGCACTCACTTTTCTCTCAACAAATGATAGATAAAGAGATCTATGAAGATTTAGGACCCTAAAACACTTCTATCTTGAACCTAGATGGTTTCCAAGCATAGAAAGGAAGATTGAAACACATGCAACACTTTGCACACACTAAGAATGGATTACAAAATCAAACCAACCTAAACACACTCTTGCTTAAGCTCTCAAACTTTCCAGCAAGTGACCAAATCAAGTTATGGTGTGAAGAGTTACTTGCATTCTTAGAAAATACCCAAAACTAGGATGCCAAGATTACCTAGTAATGAACAAACTTGATCAACATATGATCAACACACTAAGATATTGATTCAACCTCTAAAACCACATGTAAACCACACTTCTAAAAGTTTATAAACTCCAGCAAGTGATAAATACAAGATTTAGAGGTGAATGAATGAGCACACTTAGTGAATCACAAGACTAGCTTCACTATCTTGTCAAATCTTGGTGTTTAGATGTAGATCTAAGATCACTTCACATGAGAATGTTCCTCAACCTGTTAAGAACCTGAAAACACACTTGCATAATGGTTAACACCTTCCAGCAAATGCTCCAATCAAATTACATAAGGAGAGTTACTTACATGCTCAACAAAGTACACCAAAATTTATGCCAAAATTGATGACAATCTTTACAATATGCTCTTCACAATGGAGCTTACAATATGTTCACCCAAAAAAGGGGATCTTTCATCCAAATGGGAGCTTTGCTCAACCTTTAGGAGAATTACAACTCACTCAAAAGAGCATTTGTCATCCACTTAAGGAGAAGTTTCATCCACTTAAGGAGAGTGTTCATCCAAGAATGGAGATTGTCAACAATAGGATTGAAAAGAACATTGTTAGTATTGAATATGCACAAGCCTCACAATCACAAATGATTAGGTGTTATGATCTGATCCAAAATAGTTTCTTTTCAGCCTCTGATCTTCAATAGACCTGAAATATGCTTTTGATCCACAAGTTCAACTCACAAAACAAAGGTTAGTAAGATTTGATCAACAAAGCAATGCAAAATCATGCTAGAACTTGATCAAACATCCAAATATCACCAAAAATGGAATACTTACTATAAATAGAAGCCAACCAGCTATGATACCATGTGAAAAATACAGATCCTAAGTGGATCTAAACTCCAAGATCATTGGCTTGAATGCTTGCACTCCAAACTACATAAGCTAGGAATTGGCAACACATTCTATGCTACCTAGAATGCAAAGAACTTGATCAAAAAGCATTTACCACAAATGGAAACTTCCATAAACATCAAGTGCGGCCCAAAATAGCATTATACAGTCCATAATACATCAGCCTACCACTTTTGGAAAGCACCTAAGATCATACACAATAGCTTGAAGACAATACACACAACAATGCTCTCAATGGAGGAAGAAACAATGACAATGATCTATTGATCTCAATGAAGCATACAAAAGGTTTCTCCAACCTGTTCTCCACGACTTCCCTACTATTTATGGATGAGGAAGATGACTCTCTCTCCTCTCTCTAGAAGGTACTTGACCCTAGATATTCCCTATATAGGAAAAATAGCTAAAAATGGCTTATATGACCAAAATACATCAAAATGGTCTCATTTTGAAGGGTATGAAGTTTGACACTTCATCGTACTGAAAAAATACAGTAAATAAAAACATTGTGGCCTGGTTCACACGTGCGAAACTCCAGAACCAAAACTATTTACAATTTTAGCCAATTTAGGCCTCAAACTAGCTAGGAAATGTTGACAATTTTCACACTTCTATCCCAAGTATAAACTTTAGGAAGCCTAGATCTACCATCTTGAACTCACTAGATAAGTCAACTTTTACTTTGCCTATGCCATCATCATCATTTCCTGTCATAATGATGTCATCAACATAAAGAACCAAAATGATGATCTTTCCTTCATTACATTTGAAATATAAAGAAGGTTCATAAGCACTTAGTACAAAGCCAAGGGAATAGAGAAAGTCATGCAACCTAGAGTACCAAACTCTAGGTGCTTGCTTCAAGCCATATAGGCTCTTCCTTAAGTAGCACACCTTTTGCTCCTCACCAACCTTGATGAAGCCCTCGGGTTGCATCATGTAGATTTCCTCTTCTAAGAAGCCATTCAAGAAGGCATTTGTCACATCCATTTGGTAGAGATCCCATTTGAACAAAGTAGCAATGCAAATGATTAATCTAATAGTTACAAGCTTAGCTATAGGTGCAAATGTTTCTTCATAATCCAATCCTTTTATTTGAAGAAATCCCTTAGCAACAAGCCTAGCTTTGTACTTACTAATAGATCCATCTTGATTGTACTTAATTCTATAAATCCACTTACATGCAAGTGGTTTTTTTCCTCTTGGAAGATTTACAAGATTCCAAGTATGATTCTCTTCTAATGCATCATACTCTACTTGCATTGCATCTCTCCAAACTTTAGATTTATATGCTTCTTCAAAAGATGATGGTTCTTCAAGCAATGTAGCTAAAAAAAAGTGAGAGGTAGAAGATGTAGAGCCTTCCTTTTGCTTTCCCTTGTCCACATAGGTAAGCTTTGAGGGCTCGGCCTTGCTCCTTGATGATCTTCTCGGCCCCTTTTGACTCGGATCCAAATCTCCATCCTCGGGTTTGTCATGATCCTCCTCGGGTTTGTCAAGATCCTCCTCGGATTTGTCAAGATCTTCAATGCACAATGGGTTAGATCCATTTGACAAGTTCTTAGAAAATTGTGACTCATCAAAAAGTACATCCTTGCTTACCTTTACTTTCTTGGATGTAGGATCATATATCCTATATCCCTTGCTATTTTCTCCATAGCCAACAAAGATTCATTTAAAGGAGGTAGCATCTTCTTTCCTTCTAGTCTCCAAAGGAATGTGTACATAACAAGTACATCCAAAGATCTTAAAATCTTTTACATTGGGTTTATTATCAAACAAGGCTTGATAAGGTGAGATCCCATCTATAGCACTACTAGGAAGTCTATTACACAAATAATTACCACATGTTATGGCTTCTCCCCAAAATGAGATGAGAAGTGATGCATCAAGCCTCAAAGACTTTGCACACTCACATAGACTCCTATTTTTCCTCTTGGCCACCCCATTTTGTTGAGGGGTGTAGGAACAAGTGTATTGTAACTTAATACCATTGATCTCACAAAAGTCTTTCATTTTATTGGAGGTGTACTCTCCTCCATTATCACATCTTAGTGCTTTGATAGAAGTACTAAGTTGTTTCTCTACTAGAGACTTGAGCTTAATGAAAGCTTCATAAACAATACTTTTCTTTGATAGTAACTCAATCCATGTGAATCTAGTACAATCATTTATAAAAGTTACATACATCAAGGCACCTCCATTACTTGCATGTGAAAAACTATGTACATCATAATGTATGAGATCCAAGGGAGAGAGAGATCTTGATGAAGATCTCTTGTAAGAAGACTTGTGCGACTTTGCAAGGCCACATGCCTCACACATCTTTCCACACTTCTTGAAAACTCTTGGTAGGCCGAGAGCTAGTTCCTTGCTTGCCATTGACTCCATAGATTGAAGATTAGGATGGCCTAATCTCTTATACCAAAGCTCCACTTGAGTTAGCTCCTCCCTAGCCAAGTTCACACTTTCACTTGCAATATTAGCATCCAACTTGAAAAGTCTACCTTGCTTAATGCCACTAGCTATGCACTTATCATTGTTCAAAATGGAACAAACTCCATTCTTGAAATGTACATCTAGTCCATTGTCCATTAATTGTCCTACACTAAGCAAGTTTCTTGAAATGGTAGGAACATACAAAACATTATCTAGATCTATCCTTTTAGATGTGCCTAAACAAAGAGGTATAGATCCTATGCCATCTATCTTGCATGCTTGATCACTAGCAGTGTATATTGACTTCTTAGAGTCATTACAAGATAGAAGGGTAGAAAAATAATGCTTGTTAAAGGACATGTGGGAACTAGCCCCACTATCTATCCACCATGTGTCTTGACTTGAAGTTGGTGTAGATGCAACCATTAAGGATGTGTTGAATCCATCCTCTTCTTCTTCCTCTTGAGCAATGTTCCCTTGATCTCCTTTGGCTTGTTGATTCTTCTTCAAGTAGCATTCTGAGGCAAAGTGTCCTTTCTTTCCACAAAAGAAACACTTTAGTTTTGCCTTGTTCTTCACTTTGCCTTTGGAGGTAGATCCTCCATTCTTCATCTCGGCCTCCTTGCCTTGATTTTTCTTGAATGGATTTTGCTTCTTCTTGCCTTTAGATGTAAAGTTAGCTTTCTCCTCTCCTCCATTAAGTGACAGGCTATCCATTCTTGTCTTGAGGTGTAGAAGCCTACTCCCCTCGGCCACAAGAACATTGTGCAACTTTTCAATGGATGGAAGAGAGTCTTGAATGGCAAATGATTGGACTAAGTTGGTGAACTCATCACCTAGACCATTCAAGATGATTTGTACTAGTTCTTGATCTTGGATCTTCTCTCCTATTGCACTTAACTCCTTCTTAAGAGATTTGATCCTAAGGACATACTCTTGTCCACTCTCTCCACTTCCTTTCATGCTTTGGAAAACTTGATTTCTTAGCACGAGGATTCTTGAAGTATTGTTGGATTCATAAAAGCTCTTTAATGAATCCCAAGCCTCTTTGGATGAGGTACAAGAGGCACCTCTTTCAAGAGGTCATTGCATACATTTAACTTTGTAGAGCTAATCTTGCTCTCTTCTTGTATTTGGCTTGTTCTTGGGGAGTTTGAGGCTCTTCCTCTACTCCTTGAACTATGTCATATAGATCATGGATCACTAGGAGTGATTCCATTCTCACTTTCCAAATGGAATAATTTGTGGAAGTGAGTCTCTCACTTGATTCCATCAAATATCCACCCATGGATGACATTTTAGAATGAATGCTCTTTTAAAAATCACAAAGATTTTTGAATTTTAAAAGATCTATGAAAAGGCCTAAATCTTACTAGAATGCCTATAGGCTTGTCTTGATCAAACCAGCACACAAGCTGGAATGATACTCAAAGATCTTACCAAAAATTCCTAGCTTTCACTCTCACAAAAAAAATATTGCTTTACACTTTTCTTAGAGATTTCACTTCAACTAAGGATCTGAACAAATCAGCCTCTAAGATCTGATCTTAGACTCTAAAAAGAAATGCTTCAATGATCCAAAACACTATTTGGTCATAGGCATTAGCTAGAATGAATCTAGATTAATACTATGCCTCAAAAAGCACCAAAAATGAACTAGTATTGTGATTTTGGGACCAACAAACACAAAGTAACTTGAATTGAAAGTTTTTTTACGATTTCACATGTGTGAAAAGTACATACACAGCCTCCAAGTCGTTTTGATCGAAATGATTACAAGCTATCACTCTAGAAGAACTCGCCCTCACTAGTATTGGCCAAAAACAAATTTTGCCAATGATCTTTACAAGATTTATGATTCAATGATCACTCTCTTACTTAGCTCTGATACCATGATAAATTTTACAGTTTTTAGGACAATAATGATTGTACTTTACAATCATAGAGAGTTATTGGTTGCTTAATCAATGAATCTATCAAGTTCTACACATTAGATCTTGATCTAGATTCACTACACTTGGATTTAAGCAAGAGCAATGGATCAACACATCATTTTTTAGTGAGAGCACATTCAGAAATTGGCAAATTGCAATACAGAGGACGAACGACAAAAGAACTTGTAGATTTTGGAATATTTTCTTATGATTCTATGTATATTCCAGATAGAAATGGAGGAATGGAAAAACTGGAGTGTATACCTCTACCTAATTTTCAAGATAACGTGTGGTGGATTGCAGTCAACGACAATATAATAAAATGTTTTCATTCCAAGCTATATAATGATGTACAAAAGTGACTCAAAACTAGTACTGGATCAAGAAATGTGCACTTAAGCTGGTTTGTTCCAATGTCATTGTTTGTCAACTCTTTTTCAAACATGGAGGTGCATCGAACTCCCACATTGTTTGTTTGCAAAAATCTATCGGATGATTTTTTATTCAAATTCATGGACAAAGGTTGGGTTATAAGATCCACTGTAGATATTTCTTGTAGAATCAAACATTCATTAATATATAGATACAGTATAGAGAAGCAAATGCTTAGTATGGTGTTTCATTATCATAGATGGAAAGAACACAATGGGACTTGGGCCCATTAGATCAAGATCTAGACAACATTGGACACACTGATCGTATATGCATTGATATCATGGCAAATGGGGAGTTACTTACTAATATTGAGATTGAGCAGGATTGGACCTTATTCTACATTAGAATGAAACTGACACTTTTACAGCAAGATATCCCCAAATATTTCAGCTTTATATTGGATGGAAAATTGGTATATGAAATCTATGAATTTGTATATTGATTTGTATTCATTATCCTTTTTGTCAATATTTGGATCATTAACTGTAATTTGATTAATGTATGTTTTGTGCAGATACGTAAAAGACATGAAGAGAGTATCAAATGCGAAGATTTGGGCGGAATTGTTCAGATAATAGAGCAATCATAATACAAGATTTGTAAAAGCTCTCATAAATATTAATATATTTCTCATTTTTTGAGAATGTACATGTGCGTCCTGTATATAACAATTGATGTTTTTTTCCCACTGTCTCTATCTTTCTATATGCCCATAATTATTCACAGGGCATTACATCAAAAATGTATATCTCTATTTAATCTATTATTTACAGCTCAAAGTAATATGGATTATCTCCACCCTGCACTAGTGTCAGTTGTGGACTTGATTGGCCTCCCGTTTCCGCAGCTGGACTGGGTGTTGCATGAGATAATAAGTTCACCAACATCTGTTGACAAAACTCATATATCTCATTCATTGTAAATGCTCGACATTTATACTACAAATCCAAAAGAGCCGAGTCAATTGACCTATCAAAAACCAAATCGAAAATAACTTACTTAGGAATTCACTAGTCTATTTACCTTTCGTATATCTGGAACCCCATATTGCATGATGTACCACTCTAAGAAGTCCTGTATATTGCAGATGGAGAACCATCCACAGCTATGTCCATCATCTTGCTGAGATGACTTCAATCAGAAAATGTATAATAAATTAGTTGTGCACTCTGAAAAAAACAAATCATATTACCTATCAGATACTAGATGAAAAATACTTACTTCTGCATCAACAATCTCTAGGTGGCTATTTACAATGGCCCCATCCGGCCTTGGCAAAAATGGCAACTTCCTGTACATCATGTCCATTTCGGCATGGGTAGACTTCAAGGAATTCATATTTAAACAGATGGGATTAATGATCCCATTTGAATCTTCCCTAAGGGAGATTATATGCACACTCCAATGCTTACTGCAAACAAGAGATAATTAGTTAAACTGAAGGAATTACAATATGAAATAATAAAGACTTTGGTCTCCGAGGTTGTATGGAGAAGATACTTTTGCCGTCTTAGTTGGACTATGAAGGTTGTGTGCAAAAAAGGACAACACAACTCCAATGTCCTTAGTATCATCGCATTTACATCTATTTACAAAATACATCAAACCAGCCTCCACAACTGGATCTGATATATCTGTTGTCTTCTCCTTCAAGGCATCACAAAAGTCTTTATTTATGTGATTTACATAATTAATTGAACTTAGACAAAAAGAAAATTGATCTCCTAGCTTATCAATCTCTTTGGCAACATACTCATCAAAAACTATATACCTCTCAGAATCCAAAAATGAATCTTTTGGATCAACAGGAAATCTTACACAAAGATCCTTATAAAAATCACCTATTAAGTTATATCTAGATCCGATATTATTTTATCTACAGTAGAGGTCATATCCTCATTATTGTGGGATGGAATGGAGGGAATGGAAGAGGAACTACTTGAATAGTTAGGGCTGACGGGAGGAGAAGAACGCATTGCAGACTGGTATAATGGTCCAACCAAAGGACGAGAGATATGAGGGGGGGGATGGTGATTTGCTAACTACGACGCTTTGCCTGGCAGGCTTGGTCTGTTTTCTCCTTCTTCGTTGAGGAACATGCCCTCTCTCTGTAGGTGGTGGCCTAGAGGTGAAGCCACTCTTAAAGACCTGATCTTATGTACTCTTCTGCCTCATGACAAGATGCATGTCCTGAGGCATGAGGGTAACTCTCTTGGCATGCACTATGCAAAGCATAGAGTCCTCAAAAAATTTAACTTGAAAGTCCTCATAGGCAGTATGGAGGGCCTCCAGGGCTGTTATGTTCTAGCGAACATCATGTGAGAGTGACCTTGTCACTGATCTCACAGACTTGTAGAACGGAACATGGGGAATCAGAAGATTTGTTGTCCTTTGTAGTCTTTTGATATCCCTTAACCATGGTCTGCTAGGCTGACCTACTCTCCTACCAGTGCCCACTACCCTTTGTACAGGAGGACGAGGAGGCGGGACAAATGTGGTAAGACATGCTGTCTACTTGGTACGGGCCATTTCAACCTAAGATATCGTTATGGCGCGCCAATCAGAGAGAACAGAGCATATCAGATAGGGGAGGCACGTGATGGCGATATGCGAGATGGCGTATCGCTATGATGCGCGGAGGGAAAAGCTATACTGGTATCAAACTCTCTGGGCGCGTGGTGGCGATATGCGAATAGCGAGGTTGGCAAGTGAATGCAGAATCCTGAGGAGCTCTAGAGAACCAAGAAATCTGAAACGGCAACATGAGCTCAAAACATCCTTTTATACCTGCAGAACGTCCCATCATTCTCACACGTGTGATCTGACACCTGCGCCCCCACACTTGTGGCCACACGCGTCATCACACGGACCTGCCACATGTAAGGACATCAACAGTCTCATCGATCATACGGCTGGCATGCATGTGCAAGGACACGTGTCCTGATCTGGGCCACACACATGTAATAGGATAACTGGCTCATACGATCATACAGTTGGCATGCACGTGTGAGAACGCGTGTCAGGATCCGATTTGTACATGTGTCATGCTAATGATTTGGCCGTCATTTTCACACGTGTGACAATTTTTACCGCACGTTATCGAAACACGTGTACGGTTCAGATGCTCTGTATTAGACTATATATATGAGTGTCATTTTTCGAGATCAGTTTCGCATATCGAGTCCAGGAGACCGACCGGTTCCAGAATTAGTAGATACAATATCGCTACCACGCGCCCAACCAACGGTTCCATAGTCGCACTGCTCCCCTGGCATGTAGTTTCGATATCCGGAATCGTGTACAGTGCATATCGCCATCACGCTCCCAGGTTTACACCGTTTATGTCCCCGTCCTAACCGGCGTCTCATATCGATATGGCCTCTTTTGCTAGTTCAATCTATGATATAGCTTTTAGTTCTTTCCTTGTTGATGCTAAAGTTAGCGACAGACAGGACCATTTTTTGTCCTATTTCGATTTTCAGTTTGACATAGAGAGATTTGTTATTGAGCACAAGGAAGTTTTTTCCAAACTGTACAAGGATTTTTATGAGTGCTTGCAACAGGGTACCCTTCTGATGGACGGCCTGAGATTTGTGCATTTCACATATTTGACTCATGCTCAGCCTAGTGTTAAGCAAAGGCATGATCGTAAGTTTACCAAACCTATCGATCTGTTTAAACGTGTCATACCCTGTGAGGAACACAATCAAGTATGTCGCTTCGTTCAGGAGTGTATGGCCTTCGTTTTTTCTTATCTGCTCTTATCCCTGACGAGGCAGAATCTTCTAGGTCATCTATGATTGGTTTGCCTGTCCCTACTACTCATGTGGCTTCAAAGGTTTCCATTATTGATGAGGTTTTAGGAGATGCAGAGGAGGCCAAGCAAGCATAGCAATATGATCCTGCCAAGGCTCGTTCTTTGTCTATCTCTCCCTCATCTACCGCGAGCCAGATTGACCAGAGCAGAACCCTGATGGACCTCCCTGTGTACCATATGACGATATTGCATTCTTGTCCATTAGCGACATCGGAAACATAATGGATCTCAGAGAAGATGAGATATTATCTCTCTTGTCAAGGATGATTTCTGAATTTAGTGATTTTATTGACTTTGATGATGATGACCTCATAAATGGCATCGACTATGAGGACCAGGAAGAATGGGCAAGTGGCATAGATGCCCTTCAAAGGATGCTATCTGAGAGCAGGGCATATGAGGCTAATATGCCGAGTGAGGAGGAGTTTTTGGCATTTCAGAAAAAGGTATCCGCCCATATATACTATTCCAGTTGACCAACAATCGACCATTATTGATGGTCACAATTTAGAAGCTGCTGGTGTGATCCAAGCTGACAAGGAGGATCTGGTAAGTACACCTTCTCACAAAAATCATTTACTATTTAACGTGTCACTGATGGTTGATCTGCTAGTTTGACTAACACTTGATTGTGTTGTAGGAAATCGTTGAAGTTGATGCCTTTGCTAGCAGGCATAGAGGATTGAGAGAAAGACAAGGCGTGAGATAGAAGGATGTCTCATTGGCTCATTATTTGAAACATTTTGTAAATAATGAAATTTGTATTCTTCATGAAAGGTTTTTTGTGAATGCGGGAACCTTAATTATGGCCATCAAGACCCTATCTTATTTTGCCCAAGGGCATAAATATCCAAAAAATACATATAGAATCATTTTTGTCAAAAGAGATGTTGCTCTTAAAGTGTTCAATTACGTGCCAGAAAATGTTCTTATGAGATCATCTGCTCTGGCAATTCTATCAGGATATATAGATCTGAGCAAAAGGTGATCCACTCGATTTTTGGATCCGTATGATAGGAAAAAGTTCCTTCATGACCACACAACAAAAATTGTCCTTAGAGACAATGAAAAAAAAAAATTGTACTCTTTTCCATTTAATGTATGTGAAATTTGAGAATTTTCAATTACATGCGTTTGATCTTTATTGAATGCCATCAATCTAATTTTGGCTTATAAATTTACATGCTTTTTTGAATCTTTGATATTCAGTTGATCTTGTTGTGTATCGAACTTGAGCTCGTCTATAAAACCATTGGAATAGCTGAATGATGTAACTATTTTTTGAGGATGTTCCACCATGTTGTGTATTTTGATGAAATGCTGCTCTTGCCTGCCAATGTGATCTCTCCATTCCTTGTGAGGACCATATACTCAAACTGCCATACTTTTTTTGCAAAAAATGATGCATGATGCCTTAGTATGTGCTGCAATATCAAAGATTTATGCATTGGTTAGAAAATATGCATTGGTTAGAATCTATCAAGCAAGTTATACTAAACTTATAGAATTGTAAGACACTGTTCAAATGTATCTTACCATGTAGTGGGTGATGTGATCTGAGCCCCAAGCCACACGAACTGCATCTACAAACTCTATTGTTGTTTTCTCCAATAGGAGTGCATCTGAATATGAAATTGTGTCCTTTCTAAGCACTTCAACCATATTATCGAGATTTTTCCAAACTTCAACTTTATTTACCCTTGTTGTTCCTTTATTTTCAAAGTCTTCTGTTGCAGAAATAACATCTTTCCAAACCGAGTATTGGATTTTAGATGACTCTTTAGAATGATTTGATAAAAATCGACGAGCTTTGACTCCTCCTATGCTAGGTTTATTGGGTACGTTTCCTGTTTTTCTCGAAAGCTTTTCATCTTTTTTTATTTTAACATGGCCTTTATGAAGGCCTACTTTTGACAACACTTCCTCTAATCGAGCGGTTGCTTGTTTTGATGCTGACTCTGACTTAGTATTCCATGCAAACAAGATATGAAGATATATTAATGTCTCTATGATCCTCACCTCTCCATGAAGTGTGCAAATATGCACATTTTGTAAAGGAATTGGTAATACTGGTTTTCAGTTGGAATCTTCAATATCTCTTGAAACTCTTGTGTTCCTTGAAATGTCATTTAATGATTTCATACAATATAGACATGGATGTTTTGAATTTGCTCCATGAGATACATTGAACATACATTTCAATGATTTCAAGTCTCCAGCTAAATGCCATTCCACAAAATATTCACCTCTTTCAGGAACACTAAGTACTTTGCCATTCATATGATCCTTTATGATATCTGGATAACTTGTTCTGCTAAAAATCCAGGAAAGAACATCATGATCCTCCTTGATAACTTGTTCAGCATATGGAATCACAAGTTTTTATATATTCAAAACAATTACTAAAAGAAATTGCACATGAATAACAGCCGTTTTTTACCTGAAAACATGCTAGCCACCATATGTTGTTTTCTGATTGCATAGTTGAGATCCCTTGAGTTTGTTGCATTGCTCAATGCTCCATTCATGAGAGTAATACTTACTCTTTCCAACTTTTGTCCTTTTATAACTTCCGATCTAGCTTGACCACCAAAATAAGTTTTCTCATACTAACACTTGTAATATTATAGAATTTCACTATAAATCTCAATAAATGATTCAAATCCACAAATAAGTTGTTGGTAAAATTATATGACAAATTGCCAGACTTTGAATTGTAAATCTCATTGATGTGAAAAGGGATTCCAATGACGTTTTGCATACCCTTATTCAATACATCTCTCTCCAATCTTATCTAAAAACGGCGAGGAATGGGAAATTTTCTTACGTGCAATTGTCCAAAAGCCTTTTTAATAATTTTAAATATACTCGCATATGCCTCCCTACTAATACTTGAGAGATCACATGCTCCCTGAATTAATGTTCGGTCAATTACCTTACCGACCTCGTATATCAAAGCCTCAGTGACCTTGGACTTGATTCGAGAATATTGATTATTGTCCAATAAAGACTTTGTGGACTTGGTTGTCAATACCGAACTCAGTAATTTTCCGATCAGGTCATTGTCCATCAGATGCTGATTTGCAACCAATGCTGATCTGCAAATGATTATGAAAATCAAGAAACCCAAATAGGACACATAATAAATGTCATGCTACTTCACAAAACTAAAATAAAACTGATTCAAATCAAATCCTTACTTGAATGCTTGAATCTTTTTTCTTCGTTGGCCTCCATTTAATGAAAGCTCATCAATGTCCTTCAGAATTCTTTTTCGCTTGTTTCTTTTTAATTTTTTATCTAGTATGCGAGTTTCTTCTTTTAACTGGTCATTTGATATACGTAATGTCTGAACAACTTGTCAGAATTGATCATTACTTTCATTCAAATTTAATATAATATTATGTAAATGTGCATTATCTTTTTTTGTTTGTGATAATGCGGTCTCTTTTTCTCTATAGTCAGCAAGCAAACCATTTAACATACATTCTAAACTTTGTATTTTTTGAACAGAGTTTGCAACACCATAAGTTGTCAATCTTTCACAATACCCCAGTAAACCGTTTTCTCCATCACACAGAAACTTCATTAATTGTGTGATGGATTGGAATTGTGGAGCTTGCATCGAGCTCGGATCCAATGGATACAAACTTCCATCAATCCACAAATCGTAATTCTTTCTTTGGTTGATTCTTTCACTACTCCTCTTTTAGCTATCGGAGCATTTTCGGCAGGGAGAACAATGTGTAGATGAAACTGAGACATCTCCGCAAACATCAGCTGACAAACCAAAAAAAAAATAGACACTATTCTTCATCCATGGCGTACTTGAGATTCTATGTTTATTCTCTCGCTAGTTAAAACGAGGGACACAATCTCATTTTCAAATTTAAAAAAGTTAGTTAATGAGCATCATAGGTTCTTGAAGTCGCAGTTGCATGCGTCATAATCGTGTCATGTTAACTACACATTACTAGTAAGGTTAAGCTAAACTGGACCTGAAAGTCCATCGGAGTTTTAAAATCCGGCGTTTCTTTTTGTCCTACGTGGCATTTCTTAGACGGCCCTTTTGATGTTTGTAACTCCTCTAATGATTTATAGAGTCAGATCATGCCACAGAGGGCCACAGCGATGCACCAGGCGATGCTCCACAGTCAGACACACCTTCAGCACGCCCATCTATTGTTTCTGGTGGGCGTTCTAGACCAGGAGAGTCCTTTATGCAGCAGAGAGCGGTTAGGGCTAGGCAACATACATTGGACCGAGGTGCGTGGCAGAGACATCATCATGCCCTGTGTACCCGGCGGATTGGCCAGCTGTTCTATGAGTGTGGCATTCCTTTTGCTGTTGCAGACACTTGGATCTTTAGAGACACTTGCCTTCAGATAGCATCAGCTGATTTATCATGGAGGCCTCCGAGGAGAGACATTGCGCACGACCATGCTACGACAGGAGGAGGAGACCATCAAATGGGAGCTAAGCTCCATTCGCACAGCGTGGTAGACGTAAGAATTTTTTGCTACTCTTTACCACTTCATTTGTTTCAATCTAGAAATTACCACAGTGTTTGCAAGTGCACATGTCTAAGAAATGTTGTATTTTTGCAGCCATGGATGCTCGATATTGAGCGATGGATGGACTGACACTCGTCACCGATCTGTCGTCAATATCCTAGTGTCTTGCCCACTTGGCACAGTCTTCCTACGAGGCGTGGATGCTACTCGAGCTGGTGGAGCCATCACGGCCGAGTTCATCTATGAGGCAGTGATCTCTGTAGTGCAGGAGATTGGGGCAGAGCATGTGGTTCAAGTCATTACAGACAACGACTCGAACTGCAGATCGATGGGAGAGATGGTGATGAGGGAGCACCCGAGTATTGTGTGGACCCCGTGCGCTGCACATTGCATCGACCTTCTCATTCAGGACATGGTTGCACTTCCATGGATTCATGAGGTACAATTTTTGTCACCTTGTAAAGCATTTTGCACCTGTTAATTATTCCAGGTCCCCTAACCTCTTTTATCTTCTAACAGTTTTTTGTTTAATATTTGTCTTGCAGCTCACCTCTAAGGCCATGCGCATAGTGAAGTTCGTCACCAGAAAGAGACGCGTTCTGACATTGTTCCGTACATTCTCTTAGCTGGACCTGAAGAAGCCAGCACCCACTCGCTTTGCCTTCTTTTTCCTGGTTCTCGAGCGATTGTGCGTCTTGCGAGATCATTTGTGGAGGATGGTATCCAGTGAGGCATTTGATGAGTTCAAGAACTGCACGACAGAGGCAGTGTTCTTCCAGGCCATAGTCTTTACAGAGGACTTCTGGACACGTGCGAACAAGAGAGCAGCTCGACGTCAGGAGATGGGAGGATGGAGATGATGAGATTTTGGGGCACGGAGAGGGATTTGGGCATGGGTACGAGGAGGAGGTGTGGATGGATGAGGGGTGATACAGAGGCAGAGGATGAGGGTGAGCATGAGGGGGGGGGAGACATGCAAACACTTATTCGAAGACCCCGATGTCGAGACACATGAGGAGCCAGCCGTTCCTGCACCTAGACGTTCCAGGGGGAGGGGGATCTGGGGGCCTTGTTTGTAGAGAGGACTGGAGTTTCACAGGCAGATGAGGGCCAGGTCGGTTCTGAGTTTATAGGGCCTTCCCAAAGTACGAGATCACAGTTGAGAGGGCGACCTAGAGGGAGTAGCAGAGGAGGAGCAGTTGGAGCCAGCCAGGAGGGGGCAGGAGGGAGAGAGAGAGGGAGAGGGAGAGGTAGGGGACAGGGAAGAGGCAGAGGCGGACGCACTCACCATGACACATGATACCCTCAGTGTCATCTACAGATTCCTTGTTTGGCAGTTTCACGGACACTGATGACTTAGACTTTGAGTTAGAGGACGATTGTTAGTTGTTAGTGTTATGAGACATTATTTATCGGACGTCACTATATTTGTTTTTTGGCCTTCAGCCCGACATTATATATTTTCACGTTTTTACATTGTGTCCTATCAGTTTGTGTTTCGATATGATTTTTTTCCAGCATGGTCTATTTCAGTAGGTAATTCGGTATGGTTTTTTTCCAGCATGGTCTACTTCAGAGAGAGAGAGAGAGAGAGAGAGAGAGAGAGAGAGAGAGAGAGAGAGAGAGAGAGAGAGATTCAATATGCTTTCAATGTTTTGCTATGCACATGATTTCATTTCACACAATACTGGTAACTGTAGAAAATGATATAATAGTGAAAAATAAGTTAACGGACGACACTGGTCCTGAAATTGATGGCAAACTTGATAAATGAACTGCCCTTGAAAAAACCTTCCATTTGATACCCATATTGGTATTAAAAAAATTTCAAAAAAGAACCAAAAAAAAAACGTTCCGGAAAACCCTGATGGAAATTTCCGGCACGCCATCCGGAACACGGCCTGCAACCTTGGGACTCAGCATAAAGGTGAGTTGCTGTTGCATAGCCTTTTGTTTTGTATTTTTTGTTCAAGAATGGGTCAATTGTTTGTTTTTGTCTTCAAACATTGGTGAGTTGCTGTGGCATTAGCCTTTTGTTTTGTATTTTTCGTTCAAGAATGGGTAAATTGTTTCTTTTGGTCTTCTACATTGGTCTCAACCTCTGCCTTTTCTTTTGTTTCATCATAACATGTGTTAATGCGTCTGGGTGTGTGTGGGAATCATTGGCAGTAGGGCAGACAAGGGCAAAGCCAGTTTCGTGAAACAGAAGAGGCAACTCAAACCACTGCAGATCTGACCTCTTTTGTATGGAGTCACTATCTTCTGATACATAATATCATTTCATGTTGTACAAATTGTCTTTGCTGCAACTGATTTGGTTACATTTAGCTCTTTGGTGGCATTTCGGTTTTCTAGCTCTCGTAATAATCAAAGAGAGAACGACAGAGAGGACTCATATAAAGTATTTTTGAGGCAGTGCTAGAATACGCCAAAACTGTTCAAAACAGTAGCGAAACTGGAAAGATGATCAAAAGTTTAAGTTTATTATCCGAAGCAATGCTATGTGCAATTTTAAGGCGGCACTGGAAGGAAACTTTGGTTGTTATACATTTCTTGGATGTATAACTGCCACTTCGTTGCGTTTTTTTCTGTTGATTTGTTAATAAATGATCTCCAAATGGCTGTGTTTCTTTAAGTATCACTAAAGGAAAGCAAAAGTTCAGGTAAGGGGGCAAAAAGGTTGCACTTGACTCTTGAGTTGGAATATCAATGACTTAGAAGAAAATGCTTCTCCACAACAAATAACTGCTCGAGAACCCATAAAAAGCTTCCCTAGTTTCCCATGGAGAAGCCTCTTTGCCTCCCTACCTTGCAAGTTTGAACTCATATATGAAGACCTAGGCAAAACCTACCATACTAGCATTCCTTAAAGCGAGCACCAATCAACAAACAAGCCTAGAGGCAGGTCAAGGATCGTGGACTTTAAAGTTGAGGCAGGCCATGAGGCAGTGAGTGACAACAACAAAAGATCTCTCATAGGGCCCTTGCACCTCCATTGCGCAAAACTCTTGCTAATCAATCTGCATGCTTCCTTTTTTAAAATGAATCTTGCTAGTGTTGACTTGAGCTACTTTCACATTGTTTACTAAATGCCTTACTAAGAGGTTCTCTCACAATTGGTAGCAAGCAAATTCTTCATGATGGCAACAGTTTCCTTTGATAAAGAGCGCTTACTTGCCAAAATGTTCTCTCACCAATGTAGAAGGATTTTTCACCCCTGAGAATTCCTCAGTCCTCAACTTGTTGCGCAATGAGTTTTACGTCCTTGACTGAATGTGGTTAATCAGTCTCTAGCCTCGGTTTTAGGGAAGTCTCCATAGTGAGGTTAGGCTCTAGTTGGTGGTTAGCATTGAAGTCAGGCATATTTATCTCTAACTTTGTTGTGAATCACAAACTTTTATAAAACACACGTAGCAATGAGATAAATATGGATAGAACGATTAAGTCAATATCCTAACCTTGAATTCTGCAAAAATTACCAGCATGCGCAAACAGGAGAAAAGACCTTAGGCTCTACAACACTTTAGTCTTTCAATATGGTTCTATGCAACACTATGCACTAACCTGCCTTTGTCAACCTAACTTACAAAACTACCGGACAAGATTAGCTTCACTTGAAAATTGTTGTGCTCAGTGTTTTGTTGAAACTATAACCAGACAAATCTGCATTTTTTAAGTTGGTGACGTGTAACTCCCTGATCCTAAACATGTGTTTCTTATCATGAATCCGATGAATTTTTATCATACTTCTGAATCGTTGGAATTTTTTAGGTGTGAGTGCCTAGTACACACATAAGCTATATGATCATTTGTGCACTGATATACATCTATTGCTTTGTTTTTTTTTTTTCTCTGACAAAGTGATATTGCACATCAATGTGCTCTGTGCACTTGTGACATTAGAGATTGTGGACAAGTCAAATGCAACTTTGAATATCACTGTAAAAAAATATAGGCTTTTCGCTTTTCCTGTTCTTATCTCAAATCGCTCAATAAACACCTCAGCCGAATTGCTTCTTTGGTTGCAAAATTTGCAGCTATATGCTTCGATTTGGTAGTGGAATCAACAATACATTGCTTATTGCATATGCTATGTCCGGATGTGATCCAGTTATGGAAAACATGAAGCTCCCAACTGCTTCTTGGTATGGAATTTGATGTATTATCTCATGATTGTCGGCTTTATCTGAAGACATGGCCAACCTAGTTAATATCTGCTGGCGTATAAGTAAAGTTGGCATTTTCATGAATAAATTTATCCAAAATTCGGGAAATGTACCTTATCTGGTCCACAACAATTGTTTTCATAGGTTGGTTTCTAGTGATCTGTAGACCAACATAGCAGTCTAGTATCTACTTCTCCCATTTTATAATCAATCTGTATTGAATTGAACAATAAATTGGCGACTATAGGCACATGTGATGATTGATCCCATCAACATATATGTCTACCATCAAATCTACACAAGGATCTGCATAGTTGGGTCTCAAGGGAATGCATTAAACTTTGTGTTCAAAGCTCATGATGCTTGCTTGAGTCCATAAAGAATTATTAGCGATCAGCCAACTTCACCTTCTTGTCCCTTCTGCATGTGTCCCTCTGGTTGCTCCATAATGATCTCTACCTTCAAATCTCCATTGAGGAATGGTGTTTTAACATCATATTATATCATATCAAGATTGTGCTATGCTAAAATGGACAAAATAGCTCTGATGAAATCATATGTGACCATAGGTGCAAAAGTCCCTCTATAGTCTACTCTAGCCTTTTGTATCTGGCTCTATATCTTTCTCTCAAGCCATAAAGTTGTGTCTTCTCTTTAAGTACCCATTTGCATAAATGACTTTCTGCCTTGGTGGCAAATTTTGCAACCAAACACCTCATGGCTTATTCCCACCCCAAGGATCAAAGGGAGTCTTCTGTCCAAATGTCCGTGTGGCTGTTATGTTCAAGATATGTACTACGTTGTTTGAGACTTCTCTCCAAAATTCTAGTTTCAATGGTCTTATTATCCCTTTTGGCCACAACAATTTTTTCTGGTGTGTATGGTGTTTTAAATAAAACAAAATACCTAGCTCTTCCAATTGAACTTACAAGGCCCACAAAGTGAAAGAACTCCCCTGGCCTGTTTGCTTACAGTTTGATTTCTCTAGTCTTGAAAGATAAATGGTGTTGCTTTCTATAGGTGCAATCTTTACACATTGTTCCATTTACTTCTCTTATACGAGTTCTCAGCCCTTCTACCATATTGCCTTCTCCTTAATGGATGCATAAATCAGATGTCCAAGTCGATGGTGCCAAAGATTTAGATCTGCTGTTGTGATTTCCTAATTTTCTCCAGACTCATCTGACAGCTTCTACACCTTCGGATGGCATTCGCATTCTGGGTGTTCGTTTTGGTTTTGCTTTCTTGGACTCTACTTTTCTTGGTGAGGCTCTCCAGGAGGTTGTTGCTCATTCAGCTCTGCTTCCCTGGCTGGGCGACACTCAGGTCGCGTTTTCATATTGACGTCTTGCTTTGTCTAGCGTCTTTCTTACATGCTGCGGACTTTCCCCCCTACTCAAGACTTTTTGCATCTTCTCTCTTCCTTTGACAACTCTATTATGGATGTTTTTGGCCGCCTTTTGGGCCCTGGTTCTTTGGATGGCATGGAGACCCTTTCAGCTCGAAATCAGGCTCGGTTATTGTTATGTACCATAACGGTACGCCCTCCAGTGACGGCCTCGCAAGGGGCATGACGTAGGTCTCGTGTTATCGACATGTTTGGGTGCCATGCATCACCATCCTAGGTGGTCACGTGTCGCCGACCGGCCCACCTAACAGCGCTTACCAAGCTCTCTCTCTCTCTCTCTCTCTCTCTCTCTCTCTCTCTCTCTCTCTCTCTCTCTCTCTCTCTCTCTCTCTCTCTCTCTCTCTCTCTCTCTCGGGCCTGTACAGGCTGGTTGCTCATGGTTGGATGCCCGAGTGTAGGGCGCGTGAGGAGCCGGGTGGTCCGAGTGTGGGCAACCCAAGGAGTAAGGGAAAGAGAGGGAGAGGGGGAGAGGGGGGGGGGGGATGTGTAGGTGGCAAGGTTTCTTTAGTTATTTTTTTGAAACTTGAGTTTAATGCATGGAAGTAGGTGAGTAAGTGGTGGGGCAATATGGGGTAGGACAGGTTTAACATTGGGAGTTCTTTCTCGACATGGATTTTTTAGTTTTTTAGAACTGATGGTTCAATTTTGCAGTTGTTATATAAGCTAACAATTGTTAAGTGATTTACGTTGCATTGACAGTTAATTCCGATTTTTTATTGCTTAGCACCCATTTGCCGATTCATTGGTATAATTTGTAAATGAAAGCACGTATGGTTTGTAGATTGGTTTTTTGTAGACATTGCTTGGTTTAACAACTATTAATGAATGCGTTAACTGAACAATTTTTTTTAAATTTTCAGTTGGCAAACAAATGGATACTGATGAAATTTTGGAGGGAGGTGGTACCGAGATTCACTCGACATCACCTGGAAGTGATGGGGGAAATATGAAGATTCAGCCTGCATCACCCGATAGTGATGACACCCTAGACTCAAAAATTGTTGCAAATATTAGGCAAGGCAGTTTTAGAACAACGAGATAAACAAATGCAAAATCTATTTAATCAATTGCAAGCTATTAACTCCTGCCAGCCACGACTATCAAAATGAATGCAAATGAAATATCCTTAACTCACTGGAGGATGCTATCCATGTGGCGAAAGCCTATGATAGTACAGTTGTTGCATCACGGAAAAGCGTGCACGACCAAACGACCCCGAAACCCAAACAAGAAAAATCTAACAAGCGTAAAAAGTAGTTTTTTGACGAGCTGGAAGCATAAGCGTACCAACAGTCAAAGAAGAAAAAGAATAAGAAAAAATTGGTGGTCAAAGACAAAGCACGGTTGGCGGCGCTTAAACAAAATCTGTGTTTCCTCTGCAATAAACCGTGGCACCGTGCCAAATAGTGCCTCGAACGGAAAGCTAAGTCATCAAGTTTCATGACTGTGGATTTACCGGCAGGTAAATTGGAAGTCAATTTGTTGAATAATTGTGACTGTACTTGTAACTTTAGTGCACTCTCTTTCAAGCCTAATGACTTGTTTCAGGTGAGAGGCAATATTTTAGGGAAAGATGTGAATGTGCTATTTGATTCATGTAGTACTCACAATTTTTTGAATGTTCGACTTGTGCAGAAGATCCGAGTGCCCACCATGGCCAGTGATCACCGTTACGTGGTCCGTCTTGCCTCAGGGTCGGACACTGAGATATGAGATGTCAAAGTCTCAAATTTAGAGCTTCGGATGCAAGACTATGTTAAGCCGTTGGATTTCTATGTCATGAATTTAGACTGGACTGACGTAATTTTGGGCTATGAATGGTTTTTTGGCAAATCAGACTCTTTAGAGATAGATTTTAAAAATCATTCTACGGTGTTTAAAGATAAGTTTGATCAAACTATTTCTGGAGAGATTGATGTACTTCCATCACCGATGATTTCCTCGGTTGAGCTAATAGAAAAACTTCATGATTCTGAGTATGAACTCTTTCACTTGCTTTTGAAATCTCGTATGCATTGTGAGTTGGGGATGTGAATGTGTTTTCATGTTTTAACACCAAAAATTTGCATCAAGAACAACAGCTTTTGGAAGATTTAAAGCAAGAGTTTAATGAAGTTTTTTTGTTCGTTCGGTGGATCATCAGATAGATCTTTTGCCCGATAGTCGTCCTATCTTCAAACAACCATATCGGTTCAGTCAAAAGGAGAAGGAAGTGGCTAGGCAGATCGAAGAGTATCTCGGGATGGGACACATAAGACCAAGTAATCTCCATGGGGAGCACCCGTCCTTCTTAAGAGTAGAGATGGGAGTTTCCAGCTATGTGAAGATTACAAGGATCTAAACAAACTAACAGTTAAAAATAAATACTCGTTGCCCAGGATGGACGATCTCATAGATCGATTGAATGGAGCTAAATACTTCACGAAAATTTATCTACGTACGGGATACCATCAGATTAGGATACATCCAGAAGATGTATCTAAAATCGGTTTTAGGACCAGGTTTGGCCACTACGAGTTTCTTGTTTTGCCCTTTGGTTTGACGAATGCTCTGGCTACTTTCCAGCAAATGATGAACGATTTATTTCGTCCATATAAGCATCTCTGTACTATCTTACGTATCTTAAAACAAGAGAAGCTTTAGGCAAAAGAATCAAAGTGCGAATTGTTTAAGAAGGAACTTCTTTACCTTGGTCATAAAATTACCTCCTTTGAGATCAAAATTGACGAAGAAAAGGTGAAGACGATAGTGGAATGACCAGTTCCTAAAACTATGCGTGAACTTAAGTCGTTCTTAGATTTCACTGTGTTTTTTCGTAGATTTGCAGAGGAGTACTCGAAGATTGCTGCGCCTCTCAACAATATGTTGTAAGGAGTGAAAAGACGCAAAGGTAGGCCAAGTCCTCCCATCATGGAATGAGAAATTAGATGAGAGTTTTCAGAAACTCAAGCTTCTAATTGCCTCAGCTCTAGTTTTGAGAATAGCGGATCCAGATGTGTCATTTATCATTAACACTGACGTGAGTGATATGGCTATTGGAGCTGTTCTCTTACATGAGATTCAGCCCGTTGCCTTTAAAAGTAAGAAACTAACTGATGCTCAGGTCAGGTACACCACTCAAGAAAAAGAGCTTTTTGCGATGATGCTTGCATTGAAATCATGGAGGCATTACCTATATGGTAATAAATTCGTGGTTAATACGGATCACCAACCTTTAAAGTATTTCTGTAATCAGAATGATTTGCGAGGTCGTAAGTCCAGATGGGTAGAACTCATGCAAGAATTTGACTTTGAAGTGCGGTATATCAAAGGCTCGTCTAATCAAGTGGCTGATGCACTTAGTCGAATTGGTGAAGTGAACGAACTTTCCTTCACTGAGATCAGTATAGACTTTTATCTCTCCCTGAGGGTTTTTATGAGAAAGACCTACATTTTGGACCAATCTGGAATAGGGTTCTAGTAGTTACGTCAAGCGGGACTGATGATCATGGTGATCAGTCTGGGGGGAAGGATATAAAGGGTACTGATGACTTCTCTATCCGAAAGGGACTTTTGTTCAGGAAAGGAAAGGTTTGTGTGCTTGATGTGGATGTTGTTAAGAATAAAATTCTTTATGAATGTCATGACTCACCATGCGCAAGACATCCCGACATACATCATACATTGGATTTGGTACGAAGGGATTTTTATTGGCCAAAGCTTATCTTTATGTGAATGTGCTAAAGCAATTCGAGTAGCAACTTCTTTGCTTATTGATTATTGGGGTGAAGCTATAAATTGTGCAAACTATTTGTGCAATAGATTACCTCACAATGCACTTGCTGGAAAATCACCTTTTGAAGTCTTGTTTAAGAAGAAACCTAAGGTAGATCACCTTAGAGTTTTTGGTTGTGCTTGCTTTGTTAATATGCCCTTGGAAACAAGGAAAAGACATGTTCCTAATTCTATTAAAGGGATCATGGTTGGATATGCATCCAACAAGAAAGCTTACAGAATCTATGTTCCCTCTACCTCAACTACAATTGAGAGTAGGGATGTTATATTCCATGAAGATCAAAAATACATTCTTGATGAGGCCGAGTTCAAAGATTCTCACAAAGATACTCCAATCATCACCCTTGAAGATTATCATGGAGAGATGAGGCCGATAATTGAGGAGGAGTCACCTCGAATGTTTTCACCAAGGAGATCTCAAAGAGAAAGATCCGAGCCTAGAAGGCTTACCTATGAAGATAGAGGCAAGCAAGTGGAAATCAACTCCACTGATTATGCTTATTTTATTTCTCATGAGGAGCCGAAGGATGTATATGATGCACTTAACTCGAAGGGAATGGTACCTTGCCATGAAGGAGGAATATGAAGCTTTGATGGCCAATAAGACATGGGAGCTTGTGGATCTTCCATCCAACAAGTGGGTTTTTTGAGTCAAGTATAATCAAGATGGCACAATCAACAAGTACAAGGCTAGGCTTTGTGCTAAAGGTTTTGCTCAAGTTTATGGACTTGATTATGAGGAGACCTTTGCCCTAGTTGCAAAGATGGTATCAATTAGAATCATAATTTCTCTTGCTTGTTTTTTCAATTGGCAAGTTCTTCAACTAGATGTCTCTAATGCATTTCTAAATGGGTATCTAGAAGAAGAGATTTATATGGATCAGCCTATTGGGTTCATCCATGATAAAGAAAAAGTTTGCTCTGAAAAATACAGATCCTAAGTGGATCTAAACTCCAAGATCATTGGCTTGAATGCTTGCACTCCAAACTACATAAGCTAGGAATTGGCAACACATTCTATGCTACCTAGAATGCAAAGAACTTGATCAAAAAGCATTTACCACAAATGGAAACTTCCATAAACATCAAGTGCGGCCCAAAATAGCATTATACAGTCCATAATACATCAGCCTACCACTTTTGGAAAGCACGTAAGATCATACACAATAGCTTGAAGACAATACACACAACAATGCTCTCAATGGAGGAAGAAACAATGACAATGATCTATTGATCTCAATGAAGCATACAAAAGGTTTCTCCAACCTGTTCTCCACGACTTCCCTACTATTTATGGATGAGGAAGATGACTCTCTCTCCTCTCTCTAGAAGGTACTTGACCCTAGATATTTCCTATATAGGAAAAATAGCTAAAAATGGCTTATATGACCAAAATACATCAAAATGGTCTCATTTTGAAGGGTATGAAGTTTGACACTTCATCATACTGAAAAAATACAGTAAATAAAAACATTGTGGCCTGGTTCACACGTGCAAAACTCCAGAACCAAAACTATTTACAATTTTAGCCAATTTAGGCCTCAAACTAGCTAGGAAATGTTGACAATTTTCACACTCCCTCTTCAACATTGGATGCTAGTTTCAACATAGTCTTCGAGCACATTCCAAGATTAGATCTATGCATTAAATATAGGTCCTTTCCCAATGGTTTGGTGAAGATATCAGCCACACACTCCTTTGAAGAGACATGTTGAAGCTCCACCTCTTTGGCAATGACTTGATCTCTCAAAAAATGGTGAACAATCTCAATGTGCTTGCTCCTTGCATGAAAAACAGGATTGCTTGCCAAGCTTTGGGCTGAAAGGTTATCACAAAGTATGATTGGAGTCTTCTCTGGTTCCAGCAAGTGAAGATCCAATAACATCCTCTTGATCCAAAGAATCTCCTTGGTGCATGTTGTTAATGCCTTGTACTCGGCTTCGGTGGAAGATAGAGAGATAGTTGGTTGCTTCTTTGATAGCCATGAGACCACTCCATCTCCAAGATAGATTGCAAAGGCACTTGTTGACTTCCTATCCATTTGATCACCTGCAAAATCTGAATCTGAAAATCCACAAAGGTCAGGTGTAGTACCTCCATACAAGATGCCAAAATCTCTAGATCCCGAGATGTATCTAAGTACTCTCTTTCCTAGCTTCCAATGAGCCTCACTAGGATCTTGCATAAATTGACTTAGTTTACCAACCACAAAGCTTAGATCAGGTCTTGTGATGGTTAACCATATAAGAGATCCTATTAGCTTTCTATAGAGAGTAATGTCCTTGAAGGATCTTTCATTACTTCTTGTAGTTAGCTTTACATTTGATTCCATAGGAGTAGAAACAACTTTACAATCTTCCATATGAAACCTTTTTAGAATAGAGTTAACATACTTTTCTTGACATATGAATGTAGATTTAGAAGTTCTAATAATCTCTATTCCTAAGATATAATGAAGTTTACCAAGATCTTGAATTTCAAACTCTCTTTTGAGTGCCATCTTGATTTCATCTATATCTAGATTGTTACCACCACTTAAGATAATGTCATCAACATAGATCAAAAGTAAAGTGATATCATTTTCATTCAATCTAAAGTAGAGAGAATGATCATACTCACTCATAACAAAGTTTTGAGAAAGTAAGAAGGAATTGAGCTTAGCATACCAACTCCTTGGTGCTTGCTTTAGCCCATACAAACTCTTTTGGAGATAGCACACATGATTAGGCTCATCATGTGAAACATAGCCCTCGGGTTGCTCCATGTAAATATCTTCTTCAAGATCACCATTCAAGAAGGCATTAGTAACATCCATTTGCCACATATCCCAATCATAAAGAGTTGCAAGAGAGATTAGGATTCGAATAGTTACCATCTTTGCCACGGGTGCAAAGGTCTCATCATAGTCAATACCATATTCTTGAGCATACCCCTTTGCCACCAACCTTGCCTTGTACTTGTTGATTGATCCATCTTGATTTGTCTTGATCTTGAAGATCCACTTACAACCAATTGCCTTCTTGTCCTTTGGAAGCTTTACCAACCTCCATGTGTTGCTTTTGATGAGTGCTTGATGCTCATGATCCATGGCTTGGATCCATTCCTTCTTTTGAATTGCTTCACCTACACAAGTTGGTTCATCAAAAGAGGTAAGAAAAGCAAAGTTAGAGTTGTCCACCACTTGCTTTCCTTTTTCATCATAGGTTAGCCTTGATGGCTTAGCCCTTTGCCTTTGAGTCTTTCTTGAAGTTTGCTTTGGAGTGGCATCTCCATCTTCATCCAAGACATCTTGCACATCATGATGATTAGTAGGCACATCAACATCAACATCAACAACATTGGAAACATTCTCTTCATGAAAGATGACATCCCTACTTATGACAACTTTCTTTGTAGAAGGAATGTACACTTTGTAAGCCTTGCTTACTTCACTATAGCCAACAAACACACCCTTCTTTGATGAAGGATCTTCTTTAGTTCTATCATCAAGTGTGATATTGACAAAACATGTACATCCAAAGATCCTACAATGCTTGACACTCGGCCTTCTACCATAAAGAACCTCATGAGGAGTTTTACCATCCAAGGAAGCACTTGTCCATCTATTACATAGATAGTTAGCACATGCTAAAGCTTCCCCCCAAAAAGACTTAGCAAGATTAGCATGTAGTCTCATTGCCTTGGCACATTCACAAAGGGTTCTATTCTTCCTCTCGGCCACTCCATTCTGTTGTGGAGTCCTAGGACTAGACATCTCCCTCTTAATCCCATGTGCTATACAAAAGTCTTTGAACCTATTTGAGGTGTATTCCCCTCCATTATCAGATCTTAAGCATTTGATCTTTGTATTGAATTGGTTTTCCATTTCATTCTTGAACTTGACAAATGCAGCAAACACTTCATCCTTACTTTTAAGAAGATAGATCAAAGTATACCTACTAAAGTCATCAATGAAAGTTGCATACATCTTTGCCCCACCATTGCTAGTTGTACTAGAAGAATGAATATCAGAATGCACAAGTTGAAAAGCTTCTTTAGATCTAGAAGTAGATCTAGAATAAGCAAGTCTATGAGATTTGGACAAGGCACAATGTTCACAAACACTATTGTTTGCAACAAGACTTTTAGGGAGACCAAGAACAAGCTCTTTCTTTGCCATTACCTCCAAAGATTTGAAGATGGGATGGCCCAACCTCTTGTGCCAAACTTCTTGGTTTGTCAATTGCTCCCTAGCCATACATCCTTCATGATTAGAGATCACACATGCATCAAGCTTGAAAATTTTACCATGCCTCCTACCTTGAGCAATCAAGGATCCACATTTACTTATCAAACATGCATCTCCAATGAACTCCACATCAAGTCCTTTGTCAATCATTTGACTTACACTAAGCAAATTCTTAGTGATTGAAGGAATGTACAAAACATTTTCAAGATTTGCTTTCCTATTTGTTGAAAGGGAAATAGGAATAGTGCCTATGCCTTTGATGTCACATTGACCATCATTTGCAGTGTAGATGATGTTACCTTCTCCCTCATAAGACAATAAGGATGTAAAGTATTCCTTATGTCTTGTCATGTGAGATGAGGCTCCACTATCAATCCACCAAGGATCATTATCATCTATGTTGGCTAACAAACTTGAAGTCATAACAAGTGATTCACATGTGTTATGTTCTTCCTCATCTATTGTAAGATTTCCTTGCCTCTCTCCTTGCTCTCTTTTCTTCTTATAACATTCATTTGCAAAATGACCTTTTATCCCACAATAAAAGCACTTGAACTTTGACTTATTGTTCTTAGTAGAAGAGGAAGAGGAAGAGTGATCATCATGATCAAAGTTACCACCTTTGGACCATTTCCCTTTGCCTTTACCTTTGCCCTTGAATTTGCCTTTTGTGAAGAAAGCCTCTTCACCTCCACCTTGCAAGGATGCACCATCAAGCTTTGATTGCAACCTATGTTCTTCAGCCAATAAGATTTCTTGCAAGTCAACCACACTTGGCAAGACTCTTTGAATGGCAAAACTTTGCACAAGGTTAGCATGTTCATTTAGCAAACCATTCAACATAACTTGGACTATTTCGCCATCTTTTATGTTCTCATCAATGCATGCTAAATCATCACTTAGGGACCTAACTCTCAAGATAAATGCATGAGCACTTTCACCCTCTCTTTGCCTACTAGAAAATATTTGTCTCCTTAGGGTCAATACCCTAGATGTGGACTTTGATTCAAAGAGCTTCTTTAAGGCATTCCATGCCTCACTTGCACTTTGACACTTTCCAACTTCCTTGAGAAGTTCATTTGTAACATTCATTTTAATGATATGAAGAGCCCTTTTGGCCTTCTTATCAAACCTTTGTTGCTCTTGAAGTGTGAGAGGTCTCTCTTCAATTTCTGCAACTATGTCCATGAGTTCATTCAACTCAAGTAAGGACTCCATCCTCACTTTCCAAGTAGAGTAGTTTGATGAACTCAACCTTTCACTAGACTCTAGCATGATCCCACCATTGGAAGCCATGATTCTAATGTTTCTTCAACTTTTAGGTTCTGTCCTAAAGCACTTAGCACTCACTTTTCTCTCAACAAATGATAGATAAAGAGATCTATGAAGATTTAGGACCCTAAAACACTTCTATCTTGAACCTAGATGGTTTCCAAGCATAGAAAGGAAGATTGATACACATGCAACACTTTGCACACACTAAGAATGGATTACAAAATCAAACCAACCTGAACACACTCTTGCTTAAGCTCTCAAACTTTCCAGCAAGTGACCAAATCAAGTTATGGTGTGAAGAGTTACTTGCATTCTTAGAAAATACCCAAAACTAGGATGCCAAGATTACCTAGTAATGAACAAACTTGATCAACATATGATCAACACACTAAGATATTGATTCAACCTGTAAAACCACATGTAAACCACACTTCTAAAAGTTTATAAACTCCAGCAAGTGATAAATACAAGATTTAGAGGTGAATGAATGAGCACACTTAGTGAATCACAAGACTAGCTTCACTATCTTGTCAAATCTTGGTGTTTAGATGTAGATCTAAGATCACTTCACATGAGAATGTTCCTCAACCTGTTAAGAACCTGAAAACAAACTTGCATAATGGTTAACACCTTCCAGCAAATGCTCCAATCAAATTACATAAGGAGAGTTACTTACATGCTCAACAAAGTACACCAAAATTTATGCCAAAATTGATGACAATCTTTACAATATGCTCTTCACAATGGAGCTTACAATATGTTCACCCAAAAAAGGGGATCTTTCATCCAAATGGGAGCTTTGCTCAGCCTTTAGGAGAATTACAACTCACTCAAAAGAGCATTTGTCATCCACTTAAGGAGAAGTTTCATCCACTTAAGGAGAGTGTTCATCCAAGAATGGAGATTGTCAACAATAGGATTGAAAAGAACATTGTTAGTATTGAATATGCACAAGCCTCACAATCACAAATGATTAGGTGTTATGATCTGATCCAAAATAGTTTCTTTTCAGCCTCTGATCTTCAATAGACCTGAAATATGCTTTTGATCCACAAGTTCAACTCACAAAACAAAGGTTAGTAAGATTTGATCAACAAAGCAATGCAAAATCATGCTAGAACTTGATCAAACATCCAAATATCACCAAAAATGGAATACTTACTATAAATAAATGCCAACCAGCTCTGATACCATGTGAAAAATACAGATCCTAAGTGGATCTAAACTCCAAGATCATTGGCTTGAATGCTTGCACTCCAAACTACATAAGCTAGGAATTGGCAACACATTCTATGCTACCTAGAATGCAAAGAACTTGATCAAAAAGCATTTACCACAAATGGAAACTTCCATAAACATCAAGTGCGGCCCAAAATAGCATTATACAGTCCATAATACATCAGCCTACCACTTTTGGAAAGCACGTAAGATCATACACAATAGCTTGAAGACAATACACACAACAATGCTCTCAATGGAGGAAGAAACAATGACAATGATCTATTGATCTCAATGAAGCATACAAAAGGTTTCTCCAACCTGTTCTCCACGACTTCCCTACTATTTATGGATGAGGAAGATGACTCTCTCTCCTCTCTCTAGAAGGTACTTGACCCTAGATATTCCCTATATAGGAAAAATAGCTAAAAATGGCTTATATGACCAAAATACATCAAAATGGTCTCATTTTGAAGGGTATGAAGTTTGACACTTCATCATACTGAAAAAATACAGTAAATAAAAACATTGTGGCCTGGTTCACACGTGCGAAACTCCAGAACCAAAACTATTTACAATTTTAGCCAATTTAGGCCTCAAACTAGCTAGGAAATGTTGACAATTTTCACATTTGCTTGCTCTTCAAAAGTTTATATGGATTGAAGCAAGCTCTAAGGTCATGGTATTATCGACTTAACACCTTTCTTGAGTCACTAGGATTTAATCTTAGTAACTATGATCCTTCCTTATATGTCAAGTTTTTTGATAAAGATATTGTCATTCTTCTTATTTATGTTGATGATATCATTTTGACATGAAGTAGTATGAAGTTAGTTGAGGAAACCAAGATTGCACTTGGAAAAGAGTTCAAGATGCAAGATCTTGGAAAAATTCACTATATTCTAGGATTAGAGGTTGACTTTCTTAAAGATAAAGTTTTTGTATGTCAATCCAAGTATGCTCTTTCAATGTTAAAAAAGTTTAATATGTTGAATTGTAAGAGTATAGAAACACCTATGGAGCAAAATGTAAGGATTCTAACAAAGGTGATGAAAGATCCTTCGTGGACATCACACTTTTTAGAAGTCTTATAGGCTCCTTAATTTGGCTCACAATAACTAGACCTGACATAAGCTTTAGTGTTCATATGTTGAGCCAGGCTATGCAAAATCCTACTATCTATCATTGGAAAATGGCCAAGAGAGTGCTTAGATATATAACTTCAACTTTTGATTTTGGTTTATTGTATAAAAGTGAAGATCTTACTATTATTGGTTATTCTGACTCGGATTTTGCAAGTGATAGAGCAAATCGAAAATCTACAAGTGCTTATGTTATATATCTTGGAGAAAACTTGATATCTTGGATTTCCAAAAAGCAAGATACTGTATCACTCTCATCATGTGAAGCTGAGTACAAGGCACTCACTACAACAACAAAGAAAGTGCTTTGAATCAAGAGGTTACTAGTGGAACTAAAGATAATCTTGGAAGAGGATCTACCTATGATCATGTGTGACAACATTTCAGCCCAAGCCCTTGCCAACAACCGATATTCCATGCAAGGAGCAAGTATATCGAAGTTGCACATCACTTCGTGAGAGAGAAGCTGATTAGAGGGGAAATCAATTTGGAGCACATCGACACATCATCTTGTATTGCTGATATGCTCACCAAACCTTTGAGCAAAAGTTCCTTCATCAAGCATAGAGCCAATCTTGGAGTTATACCAAGATCCATGTTCAAATCAATATAGATTATTTTTAGGAGGAGTGTTAAAATTGGAAAAACAAATCCATATTGATTTCTTGGCTTGCTACAAATGTTGTACCATGCAAGTATGTAGCTCATAAATGCAAAATGCCAAGTTTGGCCTACATAGAACTCGAGCTACATGGTTATGTAATGTCTAGATTGAAGAATACAACTTGCATATAGTTTGTAGACATAGAATTAGCAAAGTCATGCTTGTAGAAACTCGTGGCAATTCACATGCATTAATTGTAAGTGATCCATATTGACATGCAAGGCATGCACAAAGTGTAATGGACACATGCATGATGATTTGTACTTTATTAGTTAGAACTAATACACTTGTAAAAAGTTGGTAGAATTTCATGCATGGCAAGTGACAAATGTCACATAGACTCTAGATCACTTTAGTTGTCATTTTGGAATGGGTGGATGTGGTTCTACCTCGAGCTACCTCAAACTCCATTAATGTGTGTAGCTCTCCTCACAATCAATGATGAAGAACCAAAGTTTTGTAGCTACCTCATGCCATTTTGGATCTAAACTATTTTGCTTGTTATCTCTCTATCTTTCTCTCTCTAACTCGTGTTGAAGCTAATGCTAATACACTGAAATCTTGTACTCTTACTCATTATTGATAAGTTGCTATCATATTCTGATGCTTAGCATGCTAGATTGTGGTTAAGCCATTTCTTCTGAACTAGATCTTGCTAAACAATCTAGAATCAGGTTATTGTGCTAATCACAAAGCTTAATTAGATCCATCATACTTGTGGACATTCCCCACACGTGTGAATTCTGAAAATTTTGTCAATCTTTCCATTATCTTTTGAGCACTTTGGTTGTTGATTGAAAGACATCTTGTGCTCCTACTTTCAGCTCTTTGTTTGCTGCAAATTTTTTAGTAGATCTGGTTGTGGAAAGGCTCTCTTTCATATCTCATTAGAGGAGTTCCAAAATAAAAAAGACCCTTTGTAAAGATACTTTTATTTTTTTTCTTTAGTTTTGACCGTCACCAGGCCCAATCAAAATGCACAGATTTGAAATCTACATAACGTAGTTCAAATTAACTGAGAAATATTTATTGATACTATATACTACTATTGTAATTACAAATTTCATACTCTTGAATGCTCTTGGTCAAATACATAAATATTGTGAATTTTGCATGTAGGTACAATGGCTGAGGACAACCAAGTTTTTTCACTTGATACTATCATGGAATCACCTATGCGTAAGAAGGCCAGGTACACTCAACCAAGTCTGATCATAGCAGGTGAGGTCGACTTGGTTGATTCAATTTGAGAAGAAAAAAAGCCAATTAATCGGTATATGGAAACATGCAGCATGGACTTATCCCATTGATTAAATGATACGAAAAATTGAAATTAAATATCATATCAGAGAGATTTTTGGCGCCCAATCTTTGAAAATAGCAATGGCAAGGAGACCCAGATCTACAATCGAGTATGTGACTCTTTACAATGAGAAAGATGAAGTTGATAACTAGAAGCCAACAAAATATATGAAGAATTCATGGGTATTGTTGCATCCATCATCAAAGGGGCAATTTTCGACAAAAGAAAAGAGCAAAAATGACATACAAATCTTATTGGAAAGTAAAAATTTTGGAGTCCAAGACTACCCCAGGAGGTCAATCGATATCAGAAGTATTAGTACAACATGTATATATGCATTCAGAAATCAAAGTACATGATATCAATCCTCATGATCATCGGAAATGTAATTGTAAGTATATCAAAACATATGCACTCTACAACAATCATAGGTGATTTTCTTTATTGATGCTCTTTAGATTATGATTTAAATGCTTCAACATTGTTTTTTTCTTTTAGATTTATATCCATCATGCATAAGAGAATGGGAGCCAGCATAATCACTTGCAAGAATATTGGACGTGATTCACTCTAATGTTGGAAAGCTGCAATACGGAGGAAGAAGTCCAAAGGAACTTGTAGATTGTAGTCTCTATTTTTATGAATCTTTATATATGTCACAAACAGATGGAGGTTTTGGCAAGCTCAAAGCAATTCCATTGCCTAGTTTTCAAAGTGATGAGTGGCCTACTCCTAACAGTATTGTTTCTGAATCCTTGAGATGCAAGCTACTCATTGATATTAGAAATGCTATAAAGATAAGCACAAGCTCGAAAATTGTTCACCTAAATTGGTTTATCTCATTACATATATTTGTTGATTTTTTCTCGAGTGCTAGTGTTTGTAGGACACCAAATTTATTTGTTTGCAAGGATTTATCAGATGAGACTTTGTCAAATCTCATGGATCAAGTCTGAAATAGTAAAACAAATAATGACATAGAATGCAGGATTAAAAAGTCTTCAATGATCTTTCGTTATCATATCAAAAAGCAAATGCTCAGTCTCACATTTAGCTATCAGAGATACAAGAAAATTGAAGGTACATGGCTACCACTGGATCAAGACTTTGAACTAAATGATTACACAAACCGAATGGAAATAAGCATTATCTACAATGAGGAATATTTGACTATGGTTGAGGTGGAAGAGCATTAGAAGCTTGATTTTATCAGAACAGAGCTCATGCTATTACAAACTAATCTACCAACATATTTCAGATTTATCATCAACGGAAGACTCGTAAATACTTAATGTTTATTGCCATTTCAAATAGAACAAAATAATTGAAAATGTCATCATTTACAATTGCACATTCACTAATATTTGTCATGTCACAGATGCGAAAAAGACAGGAGATAATAACGTGCTGCAAAGACCTACCTACAACAATCACCATTGTGGGAGAACAATAGCTTCAAATAAAGTTTAGTAAAAATCTGTGTATATACTCTTTCATTCAATAAATGAAAGCCCAAGTTGGGCATCAATACATGTATTTTGTGCTCCCAAATTCATAAAATGGAGCAGCATTTGATATATCAATGTATATTTTTCTATGAATTCTATACATGTGCAATCTATTTCTATTCTATGCTATTTGTATTGTTCTAATATTTATTTAGTATAATTACATTATCCTTTGCACCATCATCAACAACGGGAGGCTGAAGCCTTGTCCTAGCTAGTATGCTCAGGATAATTTCTTGTCCAAGTCTGTACACCTGGCTTGATGTGTACTCAGGAAGTGTAAATTGTAAGATAGAACATTCATGTATTAGTAATGACTAAAAACATCAACAAAATAGAAAACTAATCATGATTCCAAAAATAAGAATAAACAGAATTTATTATCTTAGAAATATCAACATCTTCCTGAAGGTTGAACCACTCAAAAAATAACTTTGCATTGTATAATGTGTACCACCCACAGCTGAATGAATCATTTGCTGGGGTGACTGCAAAAAAATTCAGCACACAAGAAATCAATTATGAAATATGATGAATTAGAATGAAACAAATACATTAGGATACTGATTTCAAAATGTTGTTAAGAAAGACAGAATTATCTCCAAACTAACGATCTGCCAGTCCACGGAATGGAGAACATCTGTTGGAATATATTTACTTAAATATGGAAGGTATTGCTAGCCGAGTTCATCTTGACACAAAAATCTTTAACGATATTATTTACAGATCTCTTAATAGAGATCAGGTTTAAACTCCAGTGGTCACTGCAAAATAAGATTGAAATTTTTTTAGCTGCAATTATGAGAACTATTTTCATTGATAATGCCAATGATAAAGCATTAAACAACAAGAAGCATTTAATATATCTTACTTGGTATGATAAGGGATGAGCATGTATTTTTTTGTTGGTGTGAATCCACTAGTCAAACATTCTGACAATGTGTCATTATTCTTCTTGAAGGCCTGAAGCAAAAAGTTACTCAGCACCAACAACTCAAGGCGAGTTCCACAGAAGTAGCATCATCATCGTCAACCCAATATAATGCGGATTCTCAAGTTCAGAGTACAAAGACGAGTTCGGTAAAAGCATCATCAACATCACCGTCACCATCATCCCAGACAAAGCAGATTCTAGTCATGACGAAGTTCATGAAATGGAGAGTGAACCTCTTGCAAGTCAACAAGTAGAGACGAAGTAGTAGGAAGTTCATGATCAACAAGAGCAGGAAATGTCTAATGTCCAACAAGAGAGGGCAATTCCTGATAGCTATGCAGAGCAGGATGAAACTGAACATGTTGTCTTAGATGAAGACACCTACCTCCAAGTCTTCGACCAATTATTGATAGATACTTAGGACTCTATCCAGCATATGGTTAATTTGGACAAAGTGTCTAGGAAGCTCAGCACCAAATTTACATCAGCCCATGCCAAACTAATGTAGAAAGACCAAGAGTTGAAAGAAGCTAATGTTGAGCTATTACAGAAAAACAAGGAGCTCAAAGAACTGAATCTTCCTCTGATTCTAAAAACTGTGGATCAACACTTTCCTATGATGCTTGTCCTTTAGAACTTGACTCCAAAGACTTCACAACATCAAGATAGGATTTAGTCAGTTCGACATTGTGGCTATTGTCGATTGTTATAAGTTTACGGCCAGTGATATTCAACCATGGTGCGACACAATACGATAGCCGAAACAAGCAGACCGACCATTTAGGGCAAAAAAAGAATCACCAATTTTGTTGATGCCTTCCCAATGCTTCGCTCTGTTTTTTTGTGCAGGTGAGCATGTAACAAAGTGTTTCACCTATTTTTCTCCATCACCAAAGCAAAGGGTCAAGAATTTCAATTTGTTGTTTGGTGCATCTTCATTGTACAGAACAAAAAGAACAGGCTGTGTGCACACGAATACCACCTTGTTTTAAAGGGGCAGCCAACTCGTAATAACCTTCAAATATAGAGAACTTGATGTCGTGCATTGATCTTAGATGTTGGAATTTAATCTAACTCCTACTCATTCCAACAGCCCTTCTTCCTTCTCTGATTTTTACTCTCTCAAATGCACCTTGCTAAAAAATGAAATGTTTCTCAAAAGTTTGCATATTTGAACTAATTGACTCAGGTTTTTCACAGGCGAAAAACCCGACACTCGACACTGTCGCTTCTTTTTCCTTAATTTGCCACTAGGTGTTCTACGACACTTATGCAAATTGTTTTTTTGGACCATTTAGGCACTTCCAAAAAAATGACACGTTTTAAAATGTGACACTGCATTTTACATACAGTTTCTGATAGACGACAATTAGGGCAAAATACGACATTGCATTTTTACATGCAGTTTATGACAGGTGAAAAATACAACACTTGCTTTTGAAATTGCGAACGTGCCAAACAAATGCCGAAGGTGCCCTACAAATGCCGAAGGTGTCTCACGATGCCGAAGGTTGTCCTTAACTAAAGGCAAAGGCCAAAAAGCAAAGGACTGTCACGTCGTCCATCTGTGGATTGACAAGGCATTCTAGATAGCAGATCATAACATATTCATGCTCCAACAATAAACCGATCTATTGAGCAGTTTAGCAACTGTTAACAATCTTGTAAATGTAAAGTTGAATAATGCAAGATCTTTCAGTTGCTATAAATGTAAATGAGCGATTGAAGATGGAATAGAGTGTCACAAGTTATCATAAGTCATCAGACAGAGATCAAATGACCAGAACGGATCTTATAGTACTTGACTCCTTAGAGTTAGTGATCATAGAGAGATAGATATATATATATATTCAGAATGTTAGCAATTGTTTTGAACTTGTAAGTAGGATCACGCGCTTATCAGCGTGATTGTATTGTGATCTGATCGTTGTGTTTACAACTTATTATACAGATTCGCTATTGTTCTATACTCTTTCTGTATTCTTGTTGAATGATAACTCTCACTCCTCTTACACAAACACTGTTATCAGATAATTGTATGGTTGTCTTTGATGCCTAAATTGATTTTACATTCTCTTCATACCAGATTATCAATATTGGAGGATTGCATGGCTGTCTCAAATGCCTAATCGTCTTCACAATCTCTCTTTTACGGCAGTCTATGACTCTACGCTGATAATTTGATTCAACAGTTCATAAAATCCATTCTCTAAGTAATCCACGATCCCACTATCAAGAATTCTTTGTTTCTTCAGCTGACATCAATCCAAACGTCAACCAAAGAATTAAACTAAATCTACTCCTATTGAAATTAGAGAATCAACATCAACACAACAACCTTTAAACTAAAGCAATGGAAATCCTACAAAGTACTTCCTACAATTGTCACTCAATAGTTGTAAGGAGGACTCCTTAGGGAGTAGAAACTACGAGACATCAGAAAACAATGAAATGGTAGATCAATATCCAAGACCTGCACATCTACCTGATACTAATTCCAAACCAATCCTTAAGAGCTCTTAAAAAGGGACACCTGCCCTTAGAACTGGCTTCTGGCTTAAGTTGGCTTTTTTTCCCTTCGGAAAAAAGCGACACTATCACCAAAATGCCCTAAAAATTCTTTAGGCCTACCTTCGGCCTTTTTGACTGTTTGCGAGAAAGGCGACACTGAAAAGCGAAGGTGCCCTTAAAAATCCAAAGGTGCCTTTTGGCATAAACCAAAGCTGCCCTTGAAAAAGATGACACTGCTTTTAAAGTTGCAAAACAAAAAGGCGAAGACCTGTAGCGTGAAGGCACTACGCAATAGACAATGACAAAAAACTGAAATCAGTTTTGTTTAAGACTAATGCATTTCTTTTGATTAGATCTTCTAACTTAATCAGTTCCCTAGATTGATCACATAAAGGGATCAATGAAGGATACAGAAAAAAGTCACAGACAACATATGTAGACAGTCTGAGATAGCTCCAGAGTGAGTTTACAGATTAGCAGTAGCTAGTCATATTATTCATGAGAAGAGAACATCTCTCTCGCGCCAATGTGTTGATTTGGAAAACAGATAGCGTTGAAAAAAAATATTGCAAATTCAGTTCTGATAATAGAAGCGATCTTCTCAATGCTCTGTTTCTATGATGTGTATGATTTGCAAAATTAGAATGCATGCTAGTAGTAGATAAATTTCCGCTGTTATTTTACTCAACATTATCTGTTGTTTACAAGTTTGAATTTTGCAACAGATTGTCAAAAGCGATCTGGGGTTTGGAAGAGAATTAGACCGCAGTCAGTAGCAGTAGCTACTATTGCAAAGTCGGCTCTATCTGATCTTCATCACCGGGAACGTCACAGACTCCCATTAGCGGAGCTATTTTCTTATTCCCATCAGTGGATGCAGAACGTCTTGATGCTTCTGAATTTCTATCAGTGGTTTCAGGAAGTCTCAACGTTCCTGAGGTTTCCCTCAAACTCCTGATGTTGGACCTAGGGAACTGTCTCCGCAGCTCCCACCTCCATAACCTACAGAATTGTCTCCGCAGCTCCCACCTGCACATCTGCAACTCCACCTCCATATCCGGCTACTGTTGTTGCCCTTGTACCTACGTCTCTTGCTCCTGCTGTTGTGGCTCCTACAAGACATCAACCATCTGCATATCCACAGGATCTGCCATTGAGGTGGCCAGTGCAATATTTGTCAAGGATTGGGCTTCTTGGCTGCAGCTGGGACTTCTGCTTAGGCTCGGACTTCTACTGGCCCCACCATCTAATGCCACTAGTGTTTCCCGTTGTATTAAAGCTGCAATCCTACGACCTCTAGCAGTTTGTTTAGTGTGCGCCATGTCTTCAGACATTTAGGATGGTGAATGAGAAACCAGAATATATGCTGGTAGTGGAAGCGCTAAGCACGGGCTCTGAAAAAAAAATAGCTTGAGCTCTGAAACCGAAAGGGTGAAGTGTGAAAATGAGGCTCCATGCACTCTTTTATTTGGAATTTGTAGTAATGAGTGTTTTGAAAAAAATTAGACTTTTCAAAAATAGTACTACACCTTACACACTTACATTACAATAACTAAAATCATAAACCCCATTCAATCCCAAATCCATCATGAAAAATACACAGATGTGGCATAACAATGCATTGCCATTGAAATTCCTTTAATGTAAAAAACTTTTTAGGTCTAGTACATGCATATTCCAAATAAATTCATAAACACCGCTATCGTTGTACATTGGTGAATAAAAGAACATCGGTCCCACTGAATTTTTAATGTAGCAGAATTTATTAGCGAATCGCAAGTATGGTCCTTTTCCGCACGTCTCCTAATCTACAAATCAGACACTAGTATGAGTATTAAACAATGTATTAATCGTTGCTACACATGTTAGACATCGTGCACAAAAATCCTAACAAAGTGGATTTTAGAAAAGTAATTTTAAAGACATACATTTTGTCCGTCAATATTAAAGATGAAATTTGTGGGCACATCAGCAAATGTCAATTCAAGTAGAGCTTGTAAATCTTCTAGATTCCACCCACTATTGATGCACACTTCACGTATTTCATCATGTGGGAGATGAATACACAGGTCCACATCTTGCTCTCTCATGTCAACGTCCAATGCATCCCATCGACCATGACCAAACTTTACCCGCCTGTAAACGAAACTGAAAGAGCATGTTTGACGTGAAATGTGATATCTTATTCTCATTGTTTCATGACAAAGACTATACTTTATCAGATCCCCTTTGTGTTCTACTTCCCTTGAATCCCAAGAGGTAAGTATAAAGTTCCAAGCAAAATACTTTCCAAGGACATAAAATAAATCCAAGTTACTTTCATGAAAGTGACATCTATCTTTGCATCTTGAACCAAACAATGCACTTCCAAATGAAAAATTTCAAAAGATTTGACATGTGTTGTGATGGACTCTTGAAGACAAATCTTGCAAGTCCTTATGAGACTCCAAGCCTCATTCACCTTTCCACAAAAGAAATGTGAAAAATTGCCTACATTGGCAAATCTAGCCATGTAGAATATTGTACATTTTGTCAATATTGTTTGTTGGTTACTTGAATGGCCAAAGTGCCACTTGTACATACACACCTAAAGTAGCTTACCACGAGTCAAGAGGAGTGGTTGTGTCTATTTGGTAGTGATTCCTACTTTGTAGGATCTAGACCATGATTTATGATGAGATTTGTACCTACCATGCACCTACCAAGCATGACTCTTGGATCTAGACTAGGGTTTTCACATTAGGGCAAGAAAGTGGAGTCTACTTCCTTATTACATGCTGGATTTTCACCTAACTTTGCAAAGGAAGTGTGTTTTACTATGTATTTCCATTCTCCATAGTGAGAAGATAGAAACTTTTTGGAGCCTCAAGGAGAAACTCGAGTTTCCTCTCATTGTATGGTGATTACTCTATTTTTCCAATGAAACCTAGCTTTGGCACTTTGTAAACACTGTCTACAGGCCGTACTACAGCCTTATTTCCACACGTGTGGAGTTGGATTAGACTATTTGATCAATGCTTTGATTGTCTCTACTTGTTTCCTATCAAACTGCTAAACTAGATCTTGTTTTCTGATGACTAGTTTCTGATAGATTGTTTAACAAGCATACAATCACCTTGTGGATCATTCAAAGATCCATTTATGGTCCTTAGTACTGTACTTTTCACAGGAAACACCTTTCCTTGGACTTGTCCTTCTTGTATTTGCATTTCGAACTTGAAGCTCCATCCTTCACCTCAGCCCCCTTGCTTTGGTTCTCCTTGGATGGATTGGTCTTCTTTTTGTAGCATCTTGAGGAAAAATATCCTTCCTTGCCACAAAGGTTGCACTTAGGATCCTTTCTTTCCTTCAATAGGATGCCACCTATTGATGCTATGTAAATAAAAACCTATGATATGATTCTACAAATGTAATTTGTGACTCTCAAGAGACTAGATTTGTGTGAAGAATTGAAAAAAATTATCTATGTTAGATATAGGGGTCTTATGTTTTTTACATCAAGCATCTAGGTGTAGGATGTTGATAGTGTGAAGAATTGCCAAAAATTGGCAAATCTAGCTTGATAAAAAACCATGTAGAATAGTGTAAATTGTGTATACAAGTGCGTCCCACACATGTGAGGCCATGATGCCACATGGGAAACCCATCCTAATGTAGGTTAGGTCAAGTCAAGAGAGTTGGTCATGTCTATTTGGTGGTCATCCCTACTTTATAGGACCTACACCTAAGTTTAAGGTGAAAATTTGACCAACTAACTACCTACCAAGCATAATTCTAGGAAATAGACTAGGGTTTCATTTTAGGTCAAGGAGAGTGAGTTAACTTCCTTATTACATGCTGGAAATCCACCTAACTTCAAGAAGGAAGTCGAATTTGCTATGTATTCCCTCTCTCCATAGTGAGAAGATAGAAAATTTTTGGAGCTCATTGGCAATCTCAAGCTAGTTCACTATGTACATTGAGTTTTTGTGATCCAAATGAAACCAAATCAATTTCTACTTGTTTCTCAGGTTGAAGTCCGTACTAAAGCCTGTAGTACACACGTGTGGGCTCGGATTTCAATGTTTATCAATGCTTTTGATTGTTAATGCTTGTTGTTTGTCAAATTGCCAATCTAGATCAATTTTTTTGTGTCTAGTTTTTTTGATAGATTGTTAAGCAAGCATCCAATCACTCTTGTGGATCTTTTGTAGATCCATTTATGGTCCTAAAGTACAGTACTTTCACATGGTATCAGAGCCAAGTACAAGAGCATAAGCCATTGATCTAATGCAAATTTATTTTTAGCAAGTTTTGGTGCTAAAAACTAGTATTGAGAGGGCAAGCTAGAATCTTGATTTTGGTGAGGAGATTTTATCCCAAACTTGGTAGGGGTCCAAATCCGTACTGTCCACATGTGTGGGCACCTCTGAACCTGCATTTAATGCATGGTATTCATTTGATCCAACAAAATTCAATTTGTGAGCTATTGGTGTATTTTTTGGTGGAAATCCTAGGATAATCTACCAAGATAATTTGCCATTGATTAGATTTGAATTTGTTTCATGGAATCTAATTAATCTAGGCTGAGTTCAAGTCCTATTAAGGTTAAAAATAGGTCTTGAAAGTACACCAAGAAGGAAGAAAGAGATTAAGTCATTTTTTTGTCCAAAAATAGCCAAAATTGGCAAGATTTGATTGTAAGTAGATTTCACATCATCTTATCTTCATTCCAACTTTGTGAGGGAGTGCTAGAACTGAGATGATAAGTCCATTTGTTGGATTAGAAATCTAATTTGAGTGAAAAACTACAAGAGAGAGACCTTAGTGAGTTTCTAGAGACAATCAAATCCATTTCTAGGCAAGATTTTTTTGAAAGTAGTTTTCACTTCATCTTATCTTCATTCCAGGTTTGTGAGGGAGTGATAGAACTGTGATTATAAGTCCATTTGTTGGATTAGAAATCAAATTTGAGTGAAACACTGCAAGTGTGAGACCTTTGTGAGTTTCAAGTCAATCAGATCTATTTCTTGTTTGTAGAAGTCACTACTAAGATGGGATCTGCTGGAGCATACCTTCTAGAAGCTAGTGAGAGGTTGAATTCTACAAATTATGCTATTTGGAAGGTTAGAATGGTGTCACTATTGGTGCTCCAAGACCTTTATGAGTTTTTGATTGAAGATGAAGATGAACCTCTAGGTGCACAGGAGTTAGCTAGATACAAGAAGAGATCTAGGCTTGCACTTCATTGTGTGAAGATGAATGTGAGCAATGAATTGTTGAGAGAAGTATCAGCTTGTACTAATGCTAAAGAGGCTTGGGAGTCTTTAAAATCAATCTATGAGTCTAGCAACACTTCTAGAGTTCTTATGCTTAGAAATCAAATTTTGCAAAGCATGAGGAGAAGTGAGGAGAGTGCACATGATTATGTACTCAGAATCAAGTCTCTAAATAGGGAGTTGGCTTCCATTGGAGAGAAGATTCATGATGGAGAGCTTGTACAAATTGTCCTTAATGGTCTAGGAGATGACTTTGCAAATTTGGTCCAAAGTTTTGCCATCCAAGACACTTTGCCAACTATAGAAAAACTTCACAGTGTATTCGTGGCTGAAGAATGTAGGATGCTCCATGCAAAATCTAGGATGAGTTCCTTGTCGTTGCAGGATGGTGATGAGAAAGCCAATTTCTCATTCAAGGGCAAAAATAAGACCAATGGAAAGAAGAAGCATCCAAAGGAGGCCAAAGAAGAGGATGATGCATCAAGCTCAAAGGACAAGTCAAAGCAAAAATGCTTCTTTTGTGGAAAGAAGGGGCATTATGCATCTGAATGCTACAAGAGGCTAAGAGCACAAGTGGAGGAGGACAAACAAGGAAACCTTGCAAAGGAGGAGGAGGAGGATGAAGTAGATGTATTCTTGATGGCATCTACATCCTCACTGACAAGCAATAGCAATTCAAGAGACAATTGGTGGATCGACAGTAGGGCTAGCTCCCACATGTCTTGTGAAAAGGACTTTTTCTCAACCTTACACTCATTCAATGATGCTAAAAAGTTTGTCTTTACTGCAAATGATGAAGAGTGTAGGATAGATGGTGTTGGCACCATATCTTTGTGTCTAGAATCCTCAAAATGCATGGATCTAAAAAATGTCCTTTATGTACCATCAATCACCAAGAATATGCTTAGTGTTGGTCTACTCTTAGAAAGTGGTTTGGATGTCCACTTTGAGCATGGTGTTTGCTTCATCTTGAAGAATGATGTTTGCATTGCAAAGGGATTTAAATATGGAAGATTGTTTAAGTTGGAAGCTAGTGTTGCTTTTGAAAGAATGAGCTTGGCAAAGGAGGAGATCACTCAAGAGGAGATCTTGGCAAAGTGTGATTTTGCTTGCATTGAGGAGGAGCATCAAAAGGAGGAAGATCTTGAGGATCAGCCTCAAAGCATGAGAGTTCCAAGGGAGTCCTCAATGACAATGGCCGAGTCATCAAATTGCATGCAAATTGTCCATTCAAGTGTGCATCTTGCAAGGGTGGTGAGCATTGGAGAGTCTACTATCTTTGAATACTTTTTGGAAAGTATTAGTAGAGATGAGGTGACTTGTTTCTTACCTTTAAGATCCATGGTGTTAATTACTTTGTATGACAAGACAACGAAATGGGATGCTTTGAAATCTACATTTGTTGTTGATAAAGCAATTTCATTGGATAACTATTTTTGTAATAGTTTGAATAGAGTCATAAAAGATGAAACATCATTTGCTTTGGAAATCTTTGTGTCCACATGCTTTGTGCATGATCATTCCAATGTAAGGACCAAAGATTATCCTATTTCAATGATAGGAATAATGGTAGTGTTTTGCTCTTCAAGTAGAGATTGTAGAATCTACTTGTTTTCAACCAAAGAATTTGTCAATGGTGGAAATGTGATCTTTCAAGAGTGGAAGATTTGTAAACTTGAAGAAGCACCTTTGGATCAACACATTATTCAATTCATTGATGTTTTGGAGTCAAGTCAAGTGGAGGATCAAGCTCAAGACCCGAGGACTCCAAGAAGAATCTTGAGTATCAAGATAGAGCCATCAAGGCTCAATCATATGGATCAAGCAAGGCAAGTTGTGTTTGGCAACATTATTTATGCACTTACTATTTTAATTGATGTATTTTCAAGTGCACAAAATGCCTTGGAATCCATGGCTTGGCATGATGTTTAGTTTATAGACACATTTATGGAACATCTTGTAAGGGATCCTCTAAGAGGTGGTGAAAGTCCTTCATGGACATCATTCTCTATTGGAGTCTCAAAAGTTCCTTCTTTGTAGCTGAATTTTTTAGACACTTCTAAAAGCTTTCATTGATCTATCAAGAGAGTTGTAAATAGATCAAGCTAAATTTGAGGAGGAGTGTGAAGAATTGCCAAAAATTGGCAAATCTAGCTTGATCAAAAACCATGTAGAATAGTGTAAATTGTGTACACAAGTGGGTCCCACACATGTGAGGCCATGATGCCACATGGAAAACCCATCCTAATGTAGGTTAGGTTAAGTCAAGAGAGTTGGTCATGTCTATTTGGTGGTCATCCCTACTTTATAGGACCTACACCTAAGTTTAAGGTGAAAATTTGACCAACTAACTACCTACCAAGCATAATTCTAGGAAATAGACTAGGGTTTCATTTTAGGTCAAGGAGAGTGAGTTAACTTCCTTATTACATGCTGGAAATCCACCTAACTTCAAGAAGGAAGTCGAATTTGCTATGTATTCCCTCTCTCCATAGTGAGAAGATAGAAAATTTTTGGAGCTCATTGGCAATCTCAAGCTAGTTCACTATGTACATTGAGTTTTTGTGATCCAAATGAAACCAAATCAATTTCTACTTGTTTCTTAGGTTGAAGGCCGTACTACAGCCTGTAGTACACACGTGTGGGCTCGGATTTCAATGTTTATCAATGCTTTTGATTGTTAATGCTTGTTGTTTGTCAAATTGCCAATCTAGATCAATTTTTTTGTGTCTAGTTTTTTTGATAGATTGTTAAGCAAGCATCCAATCACTCTTGTGGATCTTTTGTAGATCCATTTATGGTCCTAAAGTACAGTACTTTCACAGATAGGAATAAATTTGGCATAGATGGCAAATTATGCATTTCCACTTGTAATGCCACTATTGAGCCAAAATAGAGTAAGAGGCTAAACACATGCCAATTAGAGTGTAGACAAGTGTAAAGCTTTTGTTTAATGAATTCCAAGAGCTCCAATAGGATTTAGAGGTGGAACCTTGTGAGGTCCAATAGGAAATTGAGGTGTGCTTGAATATAGTCCAATAGAGTTAAGAGGTGCATGAATCAATGATCCAATAGGATCAAGAGGTGACAAAATATGGTCCAATCATAGTTAAGGATAGTGGTAGCTCGTGGATCTACTAGTATCATTGTACTCCTCATTTTGGATCTAATTGATTTGGTGATTTCATGGATTTTGTGAGTTATTGGATTTCTAGCTTTCTCTCTCTACCCGAGAGCTCATGATGTTTTTTTTCTCTCTACCCGAGGAGAGCAGCTTGTTTTTACTTAGATTATTTTTTGAATACTTCCCACACGTGTGAGTGAGATTTGGAAGTGATTGAATGCATGTAGTAGTGTGTTTTTGCCATAGATTCAAAGATAGATTTTGAATCTCAATCTAGTCTTGATCTTGGTGCATCTACACACCTTAGGAGATCACAAGTACATGTAGTGGATAGTCCACACGTGTGAAATTCAACATGGTATCAGAGCCTACCTAAGGTTACCATGCATTTTGATCCATCTAAGTGAAAAAAATTTCATCAATCTTGAGCTAGAAGTTGTCAAGGCCCATTTTCCTAGCTATCTTGTTCAATCATGAATCAAAAGAGATCAAAAGGACATTGATTGGGTCTGACCTGGTACTATACAAAATCAGGTGCTCAGACACCTATGAGGAACATCCAATTTCAGTTTGGAAGTGTCCTCTCATGTTTGATCAATTTATCTTGCTTGATAGCTCGTTTTAAAGCTATTTTTGTCTAGTTTCTGATGCAATCAGTTTCATTCCATTTGGTTGAGCCAATCAAAAGTTATAAGGATTTGAAGAGGGTTAGGTAGGGCACCTAGACCTGGGTGGACACATTTGGTTTGGTCAAGAGATTGCTTGGTTGATCCAAAATCACAGTTTTATGCTTGCCAATCTCATCTATATGTGATCTAGGCACTATTTTGAGATCTTAGCCATTTTGTTTCATGCAATATCATTGTATTTGAGTCAAATTTGGTTTCTTAGAGTACTTCACACGTGCTAAGAGTGTTTGATCCTAACTTTGCCTATACTCCATCATTTGATGTGAAATAGATCTTGTGTTAGAGAGATTTGTGTAGCTAGTAAGAATCAATTCACAAATAGTTGCAAGATATTTCATAGGAGGAGATAGTACTCTATTATTGGATCCTATTGAGAGTGTGTAGCAACATTTATTGTTCATCATTTGAGTTTTCTTCACTTCAAATGTCTTCAATGGGTTCATCCTTGTTGGAACCAAGTGAAAGATTGACCACTTCAAACTATTCAATTTGGAAAATGAGGATGGAGTCCATCTTGATCCTTCAAGACGTGATGGACATAGTTCTTGGCCTTGAAGAATAACCACAAGTTCTTCAAGAGGTTCAAAAATACAAAAAGAGAGCTAGGATGGTTCTCCACTACATTAAGATGAATGTCTCTAATGAGATATTGAGGGAGATAGGTACTTGTACAACAACCAAAGAAGCTTGGGATTGTCTCAAGGCTATCTATGAGGCTAAGAATACATCTAGGCTTCTCACTCTTAGGAATCAAATCTTTCAAAGTAGCCAAAAGAGTGATGAGAGTGCATCTAGTTATGTTTTGAGAGTAAAAGATATTCATAGAGAACTTGCTTGTATTGGTGATTCCATCAATCAAGATGAGCTAGTTCAAGTCATTCTCAATGGCTTGAGAAGTGAATTTGATAACCTTGTCCAATCCTATGCCATTAAGGAGGAGCTACCAAGTTTGGAGGCTCTCCAAAGTGTGCTAATATCTAATTATTTACAAAATCGGAGGCCCTCAAATCTATTTCTCGCTTTCTTAATTAATCCTTTACTTCTTAGTAATTTCTCGGATATAAGATATCAGAATGATTTATATGATTCTTTCTGGCGTGAAGTTATTCTTCTGAAAGACTGTTATGTCATATAAATTACTACTTGTTGAATAGACTTGGAATTCTGATAGATTCTAAGGTTAAAATGTTTCAATATCTTAAATCTAGAATATCTCTATTGCATAAATGGATTTCGATGGAATAGTAGCTTCTATCATTCAAATTGAAAATATTTGGAGGAGAAGTCCTGTTTGTAATGAAGTGAATCCTTTAGTGGAAGCACTTATTACTGACTTTTCTTAGATTTGCATATTTTCATATGTCATCTTTTCAGTTAACTTTTATTGAAATTGATAAGTTCTTTAAAAGGAGAAGTGGTGGTGGAATAAATTTCTATTTGGGAATCTGTGGGTTGCATAGTTTTTGGAAGAGAACCAGCTAGGATATAGAAATGGGATTTTATCTAAAAGGAATTTTGGAAAGATTCAGAGTAAGATGCCTAATTGGAACTTTTTGAATAAGAGAAATTCTCTAGGGATTGTGTGGACAATCTGGCACTAGAACCGGTTTGATATTTGAATTATTATCTATAAGTAATACAATGAAAGGTCAAAGGTTACTAATTCCATTTTGATTGGAATATAAGTAAGTTTCATCAGAATTTAAGTCTGAGAGTTCTGTATTGGATCAACCTAATTTTAGTTGAGTACTTGGATCAGAGAGAGGTTGATTGAGTGGAAGAAAATATGTAATTAGAGGTAAGTTGGATGGAAAAAATGCTAAGAGTGAATGTTATTCGTCTCAGAGATTTCTCGAATATGTTATTTACTCATGAGAAATAGAAATTATTTTGTAGCTGAGTTACAAGATCTCAGTGAGATATGTGAGTAACATATGTGGATCTGGAGGAATCTACCAAATAAAAATGTGTTTATGTACTGGATTATATGAGCATTCCTGGTTACTAGGGTTATTTGGTGCACTTAACCTAGTCGGCGAACATAAGCATATGATTAAGTATTGTTTTGACAGATACTTGTAGAGTTAACAAATCTTTGTAAAGAAGATTTATGAATTAACTGATAAATGATTTGGCTAAGGATCTAAATGTGGCGTCATACTTATATAATTGAATTCTTCACCTAGATATTTGAGATTTCTGAATCATTGACAATTAACTTGAGTAGTTAATTACTCCACGATGAAGTTAATTGGGAAAACAATCAATGTGAAGAGGATTCACCAAAACTGATGGTTTTTGAATTATATTGCTTGTAAGACGCATGATTAGTGAATCATTTGGGTTCATTAGTTAAAATTATGTGCATTGGATATACAATATTCTTGGGATAGAGGATTCCTTAGTTAAGGGATAGACTCAGCTCATTAGTGGTTGTATCCTTGAGACCTCAAATGGATAACGAATCATAATGAATCCAAGAATAAAAACTGAATTGATATTCTACAGAACTTTGGGTATCTAGATTTAATTCTAGACAAGAATCTAAAGTTTTTTTGTAGTTGAAGATGATTGTCATTTTGGTATGCATTCAATCTTTAATTACTAGTGGTTTATAGAACTTGAATCTTGCACTTCAGTTAAAGAATCCTATTTAAAGAATATTTCTAAGTCCAGTATTTTCTTGGTGGAAATATTTTGGAATGATTTTAACTTTTCCTGAGTTATGTTGGGCATATACTACAGTATCCTATAAATGATTAAGTATAATTTTGGATTCCAAAAAATTATGATTGAAGAATCATACAAATCTAAATATTTATGATTGACAAATCATAAATAGATACTTAATTATTGCCAAAATATTATTCGGAATTGTGATGATTCTTAAGTGTGACAATTAGTTCTTGATCTATTATTTGAGTAAGAATTCATATCAATGTTTTCATTAGAAGAGTTCTCAATATCAAAAAGAGGCTTTAAGGAATGCCATGTAGGATATAGAAAAATCTCAAAATAAAAAAACAATATTGTTTATTTGCTTGCCCCCACCACTCCCGAGGCCTCCCCAACTCCCAATGATCTAACCATAGTGTCTATAGTCATAGTTAAGAACTGTAAACAGTTCGCAGTATAACTTGAATAAATTCAAAAGTATTCCCTCCATTGGTAACGAAAAGGGCAATATTTTCACTGGATGTAGAATATGACCACCATCCCAAAATTTGAATAAAAAAAATAGCAAAATGTTCACATATGCATTCCTTCTACGAGAATGAAAATATGGGTGCCATCTCCAATTATGAATGTCATCTTTACATTGGATTGGAAATATGAGCGCCAACTATCTATTGGAATGAAAAAATGAGCGGCATTCCCAAATTTGAATCAAACATACAAGCATGGAGATTGGATTGATTGTATAGAGTAGATAATATAATCAATGATGAGTTTTTTGTTTTGCTTCATAGAATCTGGTCATAGTACTTTGATGCAACTAATTACTCTATTATTTTTTCTGATGATGACATTGTATCATCTACATGTGGATATCCCTATTGATTTGGCAACTTTGCAGAGAAGAGGAGGCAAAGGAATTCAAATATCTAATGAAGATCATTCTCGTTATAGGACAAAAGAAAAGAAAAACTTGGATTTGTGGATAGATGGAACATTATATCCACAAGATCCAAGCACATTGACACATCCCACATTCTCCTCAATAACTCATTTATTTATATGGATATGCAATGGGCATAGTGGATTACTAGGATATTGTGAAAGATTGCGGAACCATGGAAAACAACTTTATATGAATAAAATTCACTTTTTAGAAGGTGAGTTAATTTGGATATCCTCTTAACATAGCACGTCATCTTCACGATAGTCAAAAAACTGATATAAATCAGTTGTAGTAAAATATACATCGTCATTTATATAATATACTGGCATATTGAAAAGACATTTAGACTCCGCTGTAGGGATCGATTCAGTGACGAATTAAAAAAAATTATCTATGTTAGATATAAGGGTCTTATGTTTTTTACATCAAGCATCTAGGTGTAGGATGTTGATAGGAATAAATTTGGCATAGATGGCAAATTATGCATTTCCACTTGTAATGGCATTATTGAGCCAAAATAGAGTAAGAGGCTAAACACGTGCCAATTAGAGTGTAGACAAGTGTAAAGCTTTTGTTTGTTGAATTCCAAGAGGTCCAATAGGATTTAGAGGTGAAACCTTGTGAGGTCCAATAGAAAATTGAGGTGTGCTTGAATATAGTCCAATAAAATTAAGAGGTGCATGGATCAATGATCCAATAGGATCAAGAGGTGACAAAATATGGTCCAATCATACTTAAGCATAGTGGTAGCTCGTGGATCTACTAGTATCATTGTACTCCTCATTTTGAATCTAATTGATTTGGTGATTTCATGGATTTTGTGAGTTATTGGATTTCTAGCTTTCTCTCTCTACCCGAGAGCTCATGATGTTTTTTTTCTCTCTACCCAAGGAGAGCAGCTTGTTTTTACTTAGATTATTTTTTGAATACTTCCCACACGTGTGAGTGAGAGTTGGAAGTGATTGAATGCATGTAGTAGTGTGTTTTTGCCATAGGATCTAAGATTGATCTTGAATCTCAATCTAGTCTTGATCTTGGTGCATCTACACACCTTAGAAGATCACAAGTACATGTAGTGGACAGTCCACACGTGTGAAATTCAACATGGTTTCAGAGCCTACCTAAGGTTACCATGGATTTTGATCCATCTAAGTGAAAAAAATTTCGTCAATCTTGAACTAGAAGTTGTCAAGGCCCATTTTCCTAGCTATCTTGTTCAATCTTGGATCAAAAGAGATCAAAGGGCCATTGATTGGGTCTGACTTGGTGCTGTACGGAATCAGGTGCTTAGACATGTGTGAGGAATATCCAATTTCAGTTTGGAAGTTCTCTCTCATGTTTGATCCATTTATCTTGGTTGATAGCTTGTTTTGAAGCTATTATTGTCTAGTTTCTGATGCAATCAGTTTCATTCCATTTGGTTGTGCCAATCAAAAGCTATAAGGTTTTGAAGAGGGTTAGGTAGGGCACCTAGACCTGGGTGGACACATTTGGTTTGGTCAAGAGATTGCTTGGTTGATCCAAAATCACAGTTGTATGCTTGCCAATCTCATCTATATGTGATCTAGGCACTGTTTTGAGATCTTAGCCATTTTGTTTCATGCAATATCATTGTATTTGAGTCAAATTTGGTTTCTTAGAGTACTTCACACATGCTAAGAGTGATTGATCCTAACTTTGCCTATACTCCATCATTTGATGTGAAATAGATCTTGTTTTAGAGAGATTTGAGTAGCTAGTGAGAATCAATTCACAAATAGTTGCAAGATCTTTCATAGGAGGAGATAGTACTCAGTTATTGGATCCTATTGAGAGTGTGTAACAACATTTATTGTTCATCATTTGAGTTTTCTTCACTTCAAATGTCTTCAATGGGTTCATCCTTGTTGGAACCAAGTGAAAGATTGACCACTTCAAATTATTCAATTTGGAAAATGAGGATGGAGTCCATCTTGATCCTTCAAGACGTGATGGACATAGTTCTTGGCCTTGAAGAAGAACCACAAGTTCTTCAAGAGGTTCAAAAATACAAAAAGAGAGCTAGGATGGCTCTCCACTACATTAAGATGAATGTCTCTAATGAGATATTGAGGGAGATAGGTACTTGTACAACAGCCAAAGAAGCTTGGGATTGTCTCAAGACTATCTATGAGGCTAAGAATACCTCTAGGCTTCTCACTCTTAGGAATCAAATCTTTCAAAGTAGCCAAAAGAGTGATGCGAGTGCATCTAGTTATGTTTTGAGAGTAAAAGATATTCATAGAGAGCTTGCTTGCATTGGTGATTCCATCAATCAAAATGAGCTAGTTCAAGTCAGTCTCAATGGCTTGAGAAGTGAATTTGATAACCTTGTCCAATCCTATGCCATTAAGGAGGAGCTACCAAGTTTGGAGGCTCTCCAAAGTGTGCTAATTTCAGAAGAATCAAGACAAGAGTACAAGCTCTTGAGGATGGACAAGCTTTCTCTCACTCATAATGATGGCAAACCTCTCTTTGACAAGGATAAGCACAAAGGGAGGAGCAAGAACCAACATCAACAATCCTCAAGCAAGGAGAAAGTCAAAGATGAGGAGGAAGATGATTCCTCTAATGCTTCATCATCCAAGCTCAAGAAGAGAAAGATCAAGTGTTTTTATTGTGGCAAGAAAGGTCATTATGCCACCAATTGCTTCAAAAATAAGAATCAACTCAAGCAAGCCAATATTACCAATGAGAAGGAAGACACTATTGCAAGTGATGGAGAGGGATCTCTTATGGTCTCTAGTTTCTCATCTACTCCTTTCAAGAAGGACGGCCTATGGTATATTGATAGTGGAGCCTCTTCACATATGTGTAGCTCCAAGGACTCTTTCTCTTCTATTGCACCTTATGATGGAGTCAAGAAATCAATATACACTACAAATGATTTTGAATGTCCTATTGAAGGCATAGGGAACATTCCCTTGAAGCTTGCATCCTGTAAAGTTCTTTCTCTCTCTAGAGTTCTTTATGTACCTAAGCTTACCAAGAATCTTATTAGTGTTGGCCAATTGGTTGATAATGGCCTTGATGTAAAATTCAATGTTGATACTTGCACTATCAAGAAGAATGATGAGATACTTGCATTAGGATCTAGATTTGGTGGCATCTATAAACTAGATCCAAATGAGTATGTGAATGCTTGTAATGTTGCTCTTGTGAACAAGCTCTCTATGGAAGAATTATGGCATAGGAGGTTGGGACATCCCAACTATAAATCCATGCTCTCTATGATCAAAGAAGCCAAAGCTATTGGCTTGCCAAAGTCACTCTCCAAGAAGATCAAGCCTTGTGAGGCTTGTGCTATTGCTAAATCTCACAAAAAGCCATTTACAAGATCTTCTATCAAAAGCAAGCATCCTTTGGAGTTAATCCACTCGGATGTGCATTTCTCATCAACTACAAGCAAGGGAGGAGCCACTTGTTTTGTTACTTTCATTGATGATTACACAAGATTCACTTGGATATATCTTCTTGCTTCTAAATCTATGGTGTTTGATCATTTCCTTATTTTCAAAGCTTATGTAGAGAAGCAATTCTCATTCAAAATTAAAGCTCTTAGAAGTGATGGAGGTGGTGAATATATCTCCAATAAATTTCAAGATTTTTGTGAGCTTGAAGGCATTAAAAGAGAGTTTTCTTGTGCCTACTCTCCATCTCAAAATGGAGTGGCCGAGAGAAAGAATAGATCTCTATGTGAATGTGCAAAATCTATGGGAATTGAGGCATCTTTTCCCAAAGATTTTTGGGGAGAAGCCATTAATTGTGCAAATTATCTTTGCAATAGGCTCCCACATATAGCTCTTGGAGGAAAGTCACCATATGAAATCTTATTTTTGAAGAAGCCTAAGGTTGATCACCTTAGAGTTTTTGGATGCTTATGTTTTGTCCATATTCCCTTGGAAACAAGGAAGAAGGAAGATCCTAGTGCATGCAAAGGGATCATGGTTGGATACTCATCCACCAGGAAGGCCTATAGAGTCTTTATACTCTCTACTTCTCAAGTTATTGAAAGTAGAGATGTTGTCTTTCATGAAGATCAACACTCATCTTTTGAAGAGGCCGAGATCAAGAAATCTATGAATGCATCATCAATTATTGATCTTGAAGACAATCATGATGTGATGGGGTCGAGATTTGAAGAAGACTCTCCTCGAATTTTCTCACCAAGAAGATCCATGAGAGATACATCCGAACCTAAGAGGCTCTCATATGATGACAAAGGCAAACAAGTGGATCTTGATTCCACTAATTATGTTTTTTATGTCTCTCATGAAGAGCCAAAGAATGTACAAGAGGCACTCAATACCAAGGAGTGGTATGATGCCATGAAGCAAGAGTATGATGCATTGATCACCAACAATACTTGGGAGCTTGTGGATCCTCCATCCAGCAAGCATGTGATTGGTTGCAAGTGGGTATTTCGGATCAAGTTCAATCATGATGGCACCATCAACAAGCATAAAGCAAGATTATGTGCCAAGGGATTTGCTCAAATCCATGGTCTTGATTATGAGGAGACCTTTGCACCCATTGCAAAGATGGTGACAATAAGAATTCTTATTTCTCTTGTTTGTTTTTTCAAGTGAAAGGTGTTCCAATTAGATCTATCCAATGTTTTTCTAAATGGTTATCTTGAGGAGGAGATCTATATGGAACAACCTCAAGGATGAGTCCAAAGTGTGCTTGCTCTTCAAAAGTCTTTATGGACTCAAGCAAGCACCAAGATCATGGTATTCAAGACTTAACTCTTTTCTTATCTCACTAGGATTTACTCATTCTTCTAATTTATGTTGATGACATTATTCTTTGTGGAAGTTGTATCAAGCTAGTTGATGAAACCAAGCTAGCACTTGGATTTGAGTTTAAAATGCAAGATCTAGGAGAGATGCATTACATCCTAGGCCTAGAAATTGATTTTTATGAAAATCATGTCTTTATATGCCAATCTAGATATGCTCACTCTATGTTGAAAAAATTCCATATGAAAAATTCTAAGAGCATAGATATTCCAATGGAGCAAATTGTAAAAGATCCTAATAAAGGTGATGAAAGATCCTTTGAGGACATCTTACTTTTTAGGAGTCTTGTAGGCTCCTTGATTTGGCTTACAGTTACTAGGCTTGATCTAAGTTTTTGTGTGCACAAATTGAGTCAATTTATGCAAGATCCTAAGATCCATCATTGGAAGATGGCCAAGAGGATTTTAAGATATGTATCTTCATCTTGTGATTATGGTCTACTCTATAAAAGTGAAGATCTATCCATTATTGGCTACTCGGATTCGGACTTTGCAAGTGACAAGATGGATCGAAAGTCTATTAGTGCATACACTATCTTTCTTTTCGTTCATCCGCTTTTACACGATTCCAATCATTTTTTGAACACTAGGAGGGCTTGGATTGCCCGTCCCTATAAGCTCGTCGTGCCATATCATGACGATACCTAATCCATAAGCTCATATGCTTATGAATTTCCTTCTCCTCGAATTCCTCTTCTTGTTGGAATTTATCACGAAGAGTACCAATAATCTGTCGTTTATCGGCGGAAGGTTGTTCAGACCATTTGCTAAATAATCTGTCGCCAAAATGGCGTTGGCATAAAGAATAGAGTCGGTCCAAAATTGCAAGATCGCACGAATTCGACGATTGAAACAAACGTCAGATTCCGACGTCCTCCAAACACGTCGAAATCCGACGTCTGTGCCTAGTTAGGCCCGGACAATAGGTGCCAATTGTCGTGGACATGCTTTATGGATTGCCGACGTGGACATCGGATTCTGACATCCACGTCGGATTACACGTATTTTAAAAAAAAAAAAACTATGGTAGGTCATATCCACGTTTGCATGTCAGAATACGACATGTTGGATTCCGACATGTCTTTCAAAAATTGGTTGCCGTCCATATTTCTCGATCGTTGGACTCTAATTTTCAGATTTTTTACTAGGATGTCGGACTTCGACGTGTCAGATTGCGACGAATTATGAAATTTTTGAACACACGTCGGATGCCCACGTCGAAATCTACGCGATATGTTATTGTGACATTGTCACAGTGTCTGACTAGTGGATTCACACCAGCAACAAAATATCTGGCCGTGTCTTATTATACCAAGTAAGATATGTTGTTTCTTGCTGTTTAATGCTTTATCATTGGCATTATCAATGGAAATAGTTCTCAGAATTGCAGCTAATGGAATTTCTATCTTATTTTGCAGTGACCACTAAATCTGATCTCTATAAAGAGATCTGTAGATAATATTGTTAAAGGTTTTTGTGTCAAGATGAACTTGGCTAGCAATACACATAAGGATGTAAATATATACTTGTCATATTTTAATAAATATATTCCAACAGATGTTCCCCATTCAGTGGACTGGCAGATCATGTTTGGAGGTAAATTCTGTCTTTCTTAACAACATTTTGAAATCAGTATTCTAATGTATTTGTTTCATTCTAATTCATTCTGTTTCATAATTGATTTCTTGTGTGCTGAATTTTTTTGCAGTCACCCCAGCAAAATGCTTCATTCAACTGTGTGTGGTACACATTATATAATGCAAAGTTATTATTTGAGTGGTTCAACCTTCAAGAAGATGCTGATATTTCTAAGGTAATTAATTCTGTTTATTCTTATTTTTGGAATAATGATTATTTTTCTATTTTATTGATGTTTTTAGCCATTACTAATACATAAATGTTCTATCTTGCAGTTTACACTTCCTGAGTACACATCAAGCCAGGTGTACAGATTTAGACAAGAAATTATCCTGAGCATACTAGCTAGGACAAGGCTTCAGCCTCCCGTTGTTGATGATGGTGCAAAGGATGATGTAATTATACTAAATAAAGATTAGAACAATACAGATAGCATAGAACAGAAATAGATTGCACATGTATATAATTCATAGAAAAATATACATTGATATATGCATCTGAATGCTACAAGAGGCTAAGAGCACAAGTGGAGGAGGACAAACAAGGAAACCTTGCAAAGGAGGAGGAGGAGGATGAAGTAGATGTATTCTTGATGGCATCTACATCCTCACCGACAATCAATAGCAATTCAAGAGACAATTGGTGGATCGACAGTGGGGCTAGCTCTCACATGTCTTGTGAAAAGGACTTTTTCTCAACCTTACACTCTTTCAATGCTGCTAAAACGTTTGTCTTTACTGCAAATGATGAAGAGTGTAGGATAGATGGTGTTGGCACCATCTCTTTGTGTCTAGAATCCTCAAAATGCATGGATCTAAAAAATGTCCTTTATGTACCATCAATCACCAAGAATATGCTTAGTGTTGGTTTACTCTTAGAAAGTGGTTTGGATGTCCACTTTAAGCATGGTGTTTGTTTCATCTTGAAGAATGGTGTTTGCATTGCAAAGGGATTTAAGAATGGAAGATTGTTTAAGTTGGAAGCTAGTGTTGCTTTTGAAAGAATGAGCTTGGCAAATGAGGAGATCACTCAAAAGGAGATCTTGACAAAGTGTGATCTTGCTTGCATTGAGGAGGACCATCAAAAGGAGGAAGATATTGAGGATCAGCCTCAAAGCATGAGAGTTCCAAGGGAGTCCTCAATGACAATGGCCGAGTCATCAAATTGCATGCAAATTGTCCATTCAAGTGTGCATCTTGCAAGGGTGGTGAGCATTGGAGAGTCTACTATCTTTGAATACTTTTTGGAAAGTATAAGTAGACATGAGGTGACTTGTTTCTTACCTTTAAGATCCATGGTGTTTATTACTTTGTATGACAAGACAATGAAATGGGATGCTTTGAAATCTACATTTGTTGTTGATAAAGCAATTTCATTGGATAACTATTTTTGTAATAGTCTGAATAGAGTCATAAAAGATGAAACATCATTTGCTTTGAAAATCTTTGTGTCCACATGCTTTGTGCATGATCATTCCAATGTAAGGACCACAGATTATCCTATTTCAATGATAGGAATAATGGTAGTGTTTTGCTCTTCAAGTAGAGATTGTAGAATCTACTTGTTTTCAACCAAAGAATTTGTCAATGGTGGAAATGTGATCTTTCAAGAGTGGAAGATTTGTAAACTTGAAGAAGCACCTTTGGATCAACACATTATTCAATTCATTGATGTTTTGGAGTCAAGTCAAGTGGAGGATCAAGCTCAAGACCCGAGGACTCCAAGAAGAATCTTGAGTACCAAGATGGAGCCATCTAGGCTCAATCATATGGATCAAGCAAGACAAGTTGTCTTTGGCAACATTATTTATGCACTTAATATTTTCATTGATGTATTTTCAAGTGCACAAAATGCCTTGGAATCCATGGCTTGGCATGATGTTTAGTTTTGAAGTGTGTTACATGTATACAGACACATTTATGGAACATCTTGTAAGGGATCCTCTAAGAGGTGGTGAAAGATCCTTCATGGACATCATTCTCTATTGGAGTCTCAAAAGTTCCTTCTTTGTAGCTGGGATTTTTAGACACTTCTAAAAGCTTTCATTGATCTATCAAGAGAGTTGTAAATAGATCAAGCTAAATTTGAGGAGGAGTGTGAAGAATTGCCAAAAATCGGCAAATCTAGCTTGATCAAAAACCATGTAGAATAGTGTAAATTGTGTACACAAGTGGGTCCCACACATGTGAGGCCATGATGCTACATGGAAAACCCATCCTAATGTAGGTTAGGTCAAGTCAAGAGAGTTGGTCATGTCTATTTGGTGGTCATCACTACTTTGTAGGACCTACACCTAAGTTTAAGGTGAAAATTTGACCAACTAGCTACCTACCAAGCATAACTCTAGGAAGTAGACTAGGGTTTCATTTTAGGTCAAGGAGAGTGAGTTAACTTCCTTATTACATGCTGGAAATCCACCTAACTTCAAGAAGGAAGTCGAATTTGCTATGTATTCCCTCTCTCCATAGTAAGAAGATAGAAAATTTTTGGAGCTCATTGGCAATCTCAAGCTAGTTCACTATGTACATTGAGTTTTTGTGATCCAAATGAAACCAAATCAATTTCTACTTGTTTCTCAGGTTGAAGTCCGTACTAAAGCCTGTAGTACACACGTGTGGGCTCGGATTTCAATGTTTATCAATGCTTTTGATTGTTAATGCTTGTTGTTTGTCAAATTGCCAATCTAGATCAATTTTTTTGTGTCTAGTTTTTTTGATAGATTGTTAAGCAAGCATCCAATCACTCTTGTGGATCTTTTGTAGATCCATTTATGGTCCTAAAGTACAGTACTTTCACATGGAATGAAGATAAGATGAAGTGAAAACTACTTTTAAACGAATCTTGCCAAGAAATGGATTTGATTGTCTCTAGAAACTCACTAAGGTCTCTTTCTTGTAGTCTTTCAGTCAAATTAGATTTCTAATCCAACAAATGGACTTATAATCTCAGTTCTAGCACTCCCTCACAAAGTTGGAATGAAGATAAGATGATGTGAAATCTACTTACAATCAAATCTTGTCAATTTTGGCTATTTTTGGACAATAACATGACTAAATCTCCCTCACACTTTTTGATGTACTTTCAAGACCTGCAAAACAAATTTAGAGGACCTAATTTTAGTCTAGATTAATTAGATCTCATGACCCTATGTCAAATCTAATCAATGGCACTCAATCTTGGTAGCTTATCCTAAGATTTCCACCAAAAATTACATCAAAAGCTCACGAATTGAATTTCTTTGGATGAAATGAATACCATGCATTAAATGAAGGTTCAGAGATGCCCACACCTGTGGACAGTGCAGATTTGGACCCCTACCCAGTTTGGGATCAAATCTCCTCACCAAAATCAAGATTCTAGCTTGTCCTGTAAGCTATGATGATCATCATTCACATGTTAATTAAAACATTTGTACATGCAATTTTGTACATGTTTGTTGTATCCCTAATAGCTTTAGTTCCATTTTGTTCCGTACAAAAAATACAATGCACTGTGGATGCATGGATGACACTTTCGTATGGGCACATTGACAAAAATAGAAATACATATGATTGTGGACTTATGGCAAATTTTATCCAAGAGAGTCGAGCAAGTATTACGGACACCAATTTACTCTCTTCTCAACTTGATTATTGTGGGACAATCAATGACATCCTCGAAGTTGGATTTAAACAATTCAGTTTTTTCATATTTGATGTCAAATAGCTCAAAGCTATTTGCAATGGTCCCAATGCAACTGTCAAGAAAGATGAGAGTGGCTATTTTGCCATTGACTCTACCAAGCTTTGGACAGATCAAAGCGATGCATTTTTTTTTCCTCAACAAGGTGAGCAGGTACATTTCTTCTATGTCTTCAAGATGTCTATGCTCTTTTTTTGTCAATCAATCGATTTTCAGTGTACTGCAAAAGGCTAAAAACATGGTTTGGTGGTACAAAAAAAGAATCCATTTTTCATTGTACCTTTTTGTAGTACATTTCACTTTTAGCCATATCCACCTGACCTCGCGCTTCTACCTAATGACATGATGCTTGATTAGTTGTGTGAGGCCCTTAGAGAAGCCTCGACAAACAACCAAGAAGTGAGAGAGAGAGAGAGAGAGAGAGAGAGAGAGAGAGAGAGAGAGAGAGAGAGAGAGAGAGAGAGAGAGAGAGAGAGAGAGCGGGAATATGCAAGGGGGTGCACTTTACATGTAAGCTATGATGATCATCATTCGCATGTTAATTAAAACATTTGTACATGCAATTTTGTACATGTTTGTTGCATCTCTAACACATTTAGTTCCATTTTGTTCAGTACAAAAAATACAATCCACTATGGACACATCGATGACACCTTCGTATGGAGCGCATTGAAAAAAATAAAAATACATACGATTGTGGAGTCATGGCAAATTTTACCCAAGAGAATCGAGCAAGCACGGAGGACACCAAGCTACTCTCTTCTCAACTTGATTATTGTGGGACAATCAATGACATCCTTGAAGTTGGATTTAGACAATTTTGCTTTTTCATATTTGATGTCAAATGGTTCAAAGTTATTTGCAATGGTCCCAATGCAACTGTCAGGAAAGATGAGAGTGGTTATTTTGCCATTGACTCTACGAAGCTTTGGACAGATCAAAATCATGTATTTCTTTTTTCTCAACAATGTGAGCAAATACATTTTTTCTATTTCTTCAAAATATCTATGCTCTTTTATTGTCTATCAATCAATTTTCAGTGTACTGCAAAAGGCTAAAAGCATGGTTACCCATTTTTCATTGTACCTTTTGGTAGTACATTTCACTTTTTGGAGATTTTATTACTCATAATTGTTTTGAGTCCACATTAAAAATGACAAAACTTTTTAGTGATAAGTCCAATTTCAGTGGAGTTTGGTGCGTTAGAAAGTGCTTGACAAGCACTTTCCAATTATATGTTACATGACATACTTTTGAGCTACAGTTTAGAAAGTTATGGCAAGTCAAATGTATGGGAATTTTATTAATCATAATTTTTTGAGTCCACATTAAAACTGACATAATCTTTTAGTGGTAAGTCCACTTTCAGCGGAGTTTAGTGCATTAGAAAGCACTTGATGAGCACTTTTAATGATATGTTAAATGACATACTTTCAAGGTACACTTAAAAAGTTATTGCAAGTCAAAGGTATTAGTTGAAAATAGTGTCTTACAATACAATAGTGCATTTCTACCCAAAAAAATAGTGTCCTTGAAAGTGCATGTTGTACCACCAAACTATGCAACTGTAACATAGCTATGGATACTAACTACGAGTCAACATTTATGGTAACATCGATCAATTACAGGAGGTCTTTCACCTCGATCGTTCAGATCTCAGATGGTGGTACGTGATTCAATTTACTCCTCGAAGTAAAAGAATTTTTGAACATAGAGATGTTGTGGAGAAAATGGTGTTGCCAGCTCATGAATGAAAGGAATATGTATTATAAACCTATGATGAGTATCCTACAATACATTTTTTTGTTTTTCTTTTTTGACTTGTATCTAGCCATCAATGTTTTTCTTCTATGAATTCTTGTTATGAGCATTATTTGTAGTTCACCCAACCACCCTCACTCTCCATAATAACACCTTTGAAGGTTGACTTAACACTTAGTGGGCTTTAACATCTTACTCTTCACTAATAGCATACTTGAGGATTGATTTTGCACTCAAGGGGCCCTAACATGTAGGGAAAATCCTATAAGCATACCTTTAATTACTAGAAATATTTAAAAGTGTACACAATGCGCTAAGGCAAAAGAAGATTTTCTATAGGAGAAGAGATGCTAAGCTAAAAATAGAATTCTCATATGACAAAAAATTGTCAATGGAGTCTTTAGTAGAAAATCCAATCAAATTGTCACCAAATATAGCATCATTTCTTTGATTAAGCTTGTGAAGGCATGTAGTCTTATACATTGTCTCCATTCTTTGAAGTGATTAAAAAATGAATTTTGTTTAGTGTGGATCTGAATAGGGGTTTTAGGGTTTTGTCTTTGGACGATTTGTCCCCCGATACTTTATCAACTTATAGTCTTAGCAACCTACGCACTTCTTGTACCATGTTTTTTGACTCAAAAAAGGCCTCTTCCTTGCGTAAACAAGTTTGTTAATCACAATAAGTTTAGTGCTGATCAATCCTATGTGGCACTTTTATCTTGGGTTACAACATAGGGTGAGCAAGGGTTAAGGGCTAAATGTAGGCTGAAAGTTTAGACTGTTTGACCAAAATTCACACTATTGCTTAAATCTACATTTCACCTATGAAAAGAATATTTCCATGATATCCTGCTTATTTTCAAAATTAATGAATGTACATATTAAATTTAGATTGCAATGGTAGAAATAGAAGTAGTAGAAATAGACTAATAATAGAAATAGGTAGACTTTTTGTTATGTAGCAAATATTATCAAAGGGAATATAACACACATTCTTGATTTCTTTCTCTTTGCTCTTTATAGGAGCAAAGAGATCAAGGGAAGCACTAGTCTCAAAAATATTCTCAGCTCCTTGGGGCAAAGAGATCAAGGGAAGCACTAGTCTCAAAAATATTCTCAGCTTCTTGGGGCATTGAGGAGTGGATTCTTGTTGCGCATATAGTTAGGATTTGCGTCACCAAATTCAAGCCAACATGTTAGAGCTCATCAAGTTTAAAGCCAGCTTCCAAACTAGCTATTTTGTGGAATGAGGGTGGTCGCAAACTGAGATGGAGGTGACCTATACAAATCTAGTGCTCATATTAGAGGATTTACAAAATAAAGCCATTCATGGGTAAGGCGAATTTCCACTGTTGCTTGCATATGGCCATATCTATCTAACCTCACTTTTTAGTGCCATGCCAACAAAATTGACCAAATTTTTTTTAACTTAAAGAAGAAAACAAAATGAGATTTGAATGATACTAAAATATATAAATATATAGATACATAACATATATTTCTCTTAAAGCATTGCTAGATTGATCTAGTATTTATATAATACTCATTGTTACAACTTTACAGCTTATTGTTTTGGCAACTCTACCTTTCCACAATAGTTTGTTTTTATTTTGTGCATCTGAATTTTATGTTATGTTGCATCAACACTCTGATTTTGAGATCTACAAAAAAAGGACCTAAACTAAGTAGATTTTCTTAAAACCCCACAAATCTAGCAACTTCAAACACAATCAGGCTAGAATTATAATGTAGAGACGTCGAAATACCCCCAGGTATATTGTTACTAAAAGATCCTCCCATTCCGACACCCATTACGACCTTCCAGGGTGTTCTTCACACATCAATTCATTGAAGATTAAGAGTATATCTACTTATCATAATTGGAGGTTGTCAATATCCAATTGTGACGAGTATATTTTTACAAGAGGTAAGACATTAAAAGAGTTTTAATGTTGAGAGACAAGCTTATTTAGAGACAAATTGGAAAAACCACCTAAGCTAAACAGATCTATCTTAAAAATTCACAGATCTAGTATTTATATACTACTCATTGTTACAGTTTTATAGCTTATTCTTTTGGCAACTCTATCTTTCCACAATAGTTTGTTTTTATTTTGTGCAGCTTAATTTTATGTTATTTTTCATCAACACTTTGATTTTGAGATCTTAAAAAAAAACACCTGAACTAAGCAGATCTTCTTAAAACCCCACCAATCTAGCAATTTCAGACACAATCAAACTAGAATTATGATGTAGAGACATCGGAATAGCTTCCGGTATACTGTTATTAACGAATCCTCCCATTCCAATCTTCCAAGATGTTCTTCAAGTCATTAGTTCATTGAAGATTAAGAGTAGATCTACTTATCATAATTGGAGGTTGTCAATATATAATTGTGGTGAGTATATTTTTACTAGAGATAAAACACTTAAAAGATTTTTAATGTTGAGGGACAAGCTTATTTAGAGACAAATTGGAAAAACCACCTGAGTTAAATAGATCTACCAAAAAAATTCATAGATCTAGCAAGTACACAAAAAATGAAACTATAGATCATCAAAATAATTATCAAAATGGAAGCTGGTGTGATGTTACTACTAGATCCGCCCATTCCGACTCCCATTTGAACCCCTCCTAGATATTTTCACTTAAGGAAAAGACTAGATCTACTGATCATAATTGGAAGTGGTCAATCTCCAATTTTCATGAGCATATTCTTACTAGAGCTAAAACACTTAAGAGAGGCACATTACACAATTCAAACAAGGTAACTAATTCCTTGTGTAGTCTCTACAACAAACATTCAGAATAAATCCAATAATAAAACACCAAAGCTAAATAGATCTATCAAGAAATTCAAGGATCTAGTGAGCTCAACAGAAATTTCAAAGATTGGAATAGACAAAAATATATTGTTTTGAACATGAACATCTATTCCGAGGTCCATTCCATTAGGGCCCTTTTTAAACTCAAAAAGGGCCTCTTCCTTGCCTAAACGTGTTTGCTAATTAGGATTAATTCATTCATTAATTGTCCTATGTGGCAGTTAACTCACACCTCAATAGGCTTCACTTAAGCCTAGTGTAATAAATCAAGGACACATGATCTTAATGTAGCCAAAAAAATTTCAATTCAATGAAGACTTTCACTCTTCAATACCTTCAAACTTATTTTAATTAACTCAAAGTGAGAAAAAAGAGGGCCCAATATTTCTTTACGCCCCCATTTTGACAAACAAAGATAGAATTTAAAATGACGTGCAGGGGAAGCGGAAAGCTCGAGCGTTGGGTCCATCGTTTGGCCTCGGTATAAGCCTCCAGAATACTATGTTCACCGAAATATGATGACCACAATTTGTGGGGGGATGATTTTTGGTCAGCATTTCTCAGCGAGCAGTTCCATGACAAAGGCAAGCATCTTGAGCACCCGCTCGCCCTTCATCCCAGTCATTTGCTCACCCTTCATCCCAATCTTTGCACTTTATACCTATTCAAGTATCATTTTATGCTTTGATGACATAATCAAGACTACAAAGGTAGCAATTCTACTATGTTTGGATGTTATAGATTTTCATTTGAATGTTGACAAGTTGGCAAGCACATAATCTATCGTTCAGGATTTTGTGTATGCTCAGGGGCTTGAGACCATTACCACATTGCTTGAGACCATTATCTAGGCCTATTCTTCCACGGGGAAACAGCTTCCACATGTGTGGAGATAGCTTTTTAGGCTTTTTAGGCCCCTATAAAATGCATGCAAGCATGGCCCAATAATCATAATTAATCATAAATTACAACATTAGGGATACTAATCTAAACATTAACTCTAATAGTTTCAAATGGAGTCATTGCTAATACTCCAAGACCTGTTTGCCTTGTCCTCGATAAGGTGGAGGAGCCTCAAGGTGGACAAGAGTTGCAAAGGTACAAGAAGAAGACAAATCTTACTCTACGTTGCATTAATATGAATGTAATCAATGAGCTTCTAAGAGAGGTAGCCTCTTGTATTTCGGCCAAGGTGTCATGAGACTCATTAAAGGCCACTTATGAGTCAATTTGTCAAAAATTTGCCCTGGAAAAAAAAAATTTCGAAAAAATTTCGAAATTTTTTTCAGGCACCCGAGCATTAGCGCCAGCAGTAATGCCCAGACGCCCGAAAAAAAAAATTCAAATTTTTTTTTTTGAAATTTTCTTTTCCGAATTATTTTTTCTCGAGCACATTTTTTTAAAAAAAAAATTTCGAAACTTTTTTTTTCGGACTCCTTTTTTTTTTTAAAAAAAATTCAAAATTTTTGTCTTGGGCACCCGGGCATTAGCGCCGGCGCTAATGCCGGGGTGCTTGAAAAAAAAGCTAAAAAAAAAAAATTTCAAGGTTCAGGGTTTGGGATTTAGAGTTCAAGGTTCAAGGTCTATGGTTTAGGATTTAGGGTTTAGGGTTTGGAGTAAGGGATTAGTGTTTTGCAATTATAGTTTATTGTTAGGCATATAAAGAAAAGAGTTGACTTCCTCCTATTGATTCCCACCTCATAGCCAAAATTTTAATGCCATCTTGTATTCATCCATCCAGAACTCACATTTGATTTCAGCATTTACTGAGGGACTCAAAATAACCCTCGCAATTTGAGAGTATGAAAACTCACTATTTTTGAAAGGCACGAATTTTAGAAATGGCTCTAGACAGTGTTCGAGAAAGCCTGGAAAAATCGACATAATCTATGAATGGAACCGACTTTTTTTTTTAAAAAACTGACATAAAAGATATAATGTAGGATGTTGACTTTTGACAAATCGATAACATTAAAGATTTTGTGTGAAATTGTATATTACTCAAATATATGTAGATTCTAAATTGTTGGCTTATGAATAAATACGATGCATGTCTTTAGGAATTGTTGGGAAGGTCTACCTTGCAGGTACTTGACATTTTGAGCAATTTATTATACAAGTTATATTTGTAAACCTATTGATATGTGTCTAATTTCTAACCTTATATCACATTATACCATGGAAATTATTGTTGGAGCGAGCTAGGTTGATGCCCAAGAAAAGTAGTTGGATGCCAACCTCGATGTTTGAAAACTTTTAAATTCTTTTATTATGATGAATATGATTTAGTAGATAAAAAATAGTTTCATTTAATGCACTGTACATGTTCTTTAACAAGTCTAGGGACTATAATAATCGACAATCTTTGATAGTTGTATGATTTTAGAATGCAACATATTATTGTACAATGTGTAGAAGGGAGAAGACTAGAAAGGGGTGTTGGAAATCAGAGAAATCGAGATGTGCAGCGGAAGTGGAGCAGGTGGTCGAGGTATCAAAACAGTTACCAACAATGCATTCACAATGTAATCGAATAGTTACCAGCAATGCATTCACGATGTAATCGAATACCAAATGTGCAATAGAACAACAATGTAGACAAAAACTTGCACTCTTATAATTATCAAAACGTGAGTACAAGAGCTTGAAGTTGGCGCAAAACCGGCTTCAGCTGAGTTTGTTGATAATAACTTATTTGAAAAACTGAACTTGACTATTTTGAGTTGAAGGTTTTAGAAGGCATGAGTTTTCAAAAGCCGACATCCATTGAAAGACGTGGGATATCAAAGAGAAACTGAGGGATATGTGGGATTTTTGGATTTAGTGAGGGCCTCAAAATAGACCTTGGATAGACCTCAGAATACTGAAGTTAAATTGTGGATTATACCAACGCCCAGACATATTCTCACAAATTTTGAAATCTCTCTCCCTTCCTACACAGTCTTTTCGTAAATGGAAATGGAGTTGTTGATGGTATCGAGGGACATAATTGCCTTTGTCTACTCCTTTGGTTGTTTCATCCCTCCTCTCCCTCTTTATCCTCCCCTCACCCTTGATTGTTGCTCTTGCTCTTGCTCTTGCTTTTGCACTTCTTGCTTCCTCCTCTTGTTATTGATCCTCTCCTCTTGCTTGTGTTCTTTTGTTCTCCTTCTTGTAAAATCAAATGGTAAGAAATGGTGTTCTCAAGAATATCAAAACTCTTTTTTTGTTTGGCATTGGATTCTAACTAATCCCATTGTGTTGGCATGTTTGTGTAGGTGACAAAAGGAAAGATCGAAGATGGAAGTTGGAGCTTTTGTGAGTGTTGGATAAATGTACTTGAAACTCTAAAAAACTTTGGCAATTTTTGTTTTAAATTTTTTTGAGATTTAATAGTTGTTAACGTTCATTAACATTTCTTAATTTTGAGTTATTAATGTAAAATTTTCAAGTAATTACATAAATTTGAAATCAGGGTGTGTAGGCCTTTACCATATATTTTTAAGGTCTTCTCGATAGTCAACATCCTCATGGTGTGACATGTGACTGTTATGGTGCATGCCGATTATTCAAGAATTGGCCAACCCAGGTGAAGGGAGTTAAATTGTATTCATGGATTTCAAATGGGATTTTTGGGAATAAAAATTCTTGGAAATTCTTATGGCTTTTGCTTTTTGTGATCGTTTATCATTTTGGTTTATATATTAAGAATTGACAGCAAGATACTCGTTCCTCATGGGTTACCTTTTCCAAGACGGTACCTGGTTCAAAAAAATTTAATTTTTCTGGTACTGTGCTTGATGGTGACTGAAATTTTTTGGAAACATGTGTTCTTCCCAGTTAGAAATTTAAAATTGAAGTTTTTTCTTTTTTATTGAATTTCAAGTCTAGTTAAAATTTGGAATGGGTTACTTGTCTGGTATATTTCTAGTTGATACTAATCATTAGATATGGGTCAAGTTAACATTTGTGCAAGATACTTGTCAAAATTGAATTGAAAACCATCAAACAATATGAAATGACCAGATGCAATCATTGGGACATGCATGAATACTCTTGTAATCCATGCCGACCATGGATAGCATTCGAGATGCCGCCATGGTGTTATTTGGAGGCAACATTTTTTTGAGCAAACCGTGACAAAATGTATGTTTATGTATTTAGGTATATATAGTTTCTCGCAACGGATGAAAAAATAAAATGAGATGAGAGCAATTTGTCTATAACACACAAGAAGCTCGCAAGCTTATCTAAACAACTCCATGACGCTCGCATCCGACCACCCGTACTTAGTTTGCAAGTTCAAGAGTAACAAACAAGCTCCTAACTTTGACATTTGTCCACCCTGTACAAAGGAGTCGATGCCAAGCCACACATCATCTCTTCTTCCCTTGTCAATGTGGCCTTGTGTGGGTTCGCAAAGAATGCATCCATCATGTCATCCATGTCCCCCTTGTGATCATGCACTGTGAATGGCACATCCTCGTGTATTGTGTCTCCTCGGGACATATCTTCGTGCAAGTCCACAGGTGGTGTATGCAAGGAAAGTGGTGGCTCTCATGCGCTTGTACGTCTAAATCTGGCGGATTGCATGGCAACCTTTGGTTGAATTCTCTGATAGTCATGTGAGTGTGTATTATCGTTCTAAACAATACAAGTGCAACAACAATCAAGAATAACAGAATATTCTTGCAATCGTGAAGGGTGCCAAATAACATACATGGAAAGGGAATGTGCAATTATGTTTTTTAGCAATACAAAGTGCTTTGCAAATTAGAACTCACCGAAGAACTGACTTCCATCTGCAGAAATAATGACTCTCTCTCAATTTGCCCATACATGCGAACATGTGATATAGTAGTATGTTGCTCTCGTCGCAATGCCTACTTACATCGTGTACATGGGCTTGGTATTCTCTAATGTAGCTAGGCCTCTGATCCAATATGTGATGGTCATGCCTCATCATCTAACGATGAGGAACGTGAACTTGCCATTTGCATCGGTGCACCTTGACGATTGACAATGGATGGAACAAAAAATTAGCAATGATCAACTATACATAGAACAAACTAATTGAATGCATTGAGACAAATACAAGACATGTTTATAATAACTAATTTTGAGCGAGTCATGTGCAAGTAGTCTCTCAAATTTAGCACTACAAGATAAATTAAACCAAATTTTAAGATAGGTCTAATTAAATCCATACTCATTTATATTTATGACAAGGCCAACTACAATTTTGTGATCCATGCTCATTGTTTGTGACAAGGCCAACTACAATCATGTGAAGAGCGAGGCTAGCCATGAAATAATGCACATAGGCATGGATCAAATTTCACCTGGATATGCGAACCATGCCTATGTGCATCATTACATGGCCAGCATCGCTATTCAGTTATCCTAGTTCTATGACTTTTGAAAGATTTCAGATCCTTAAGATCCAATCTACTTGAATGATCTTTGGTTAGAAAGAGAAATACACTACCAATTTCACCAATGTAGAAAAATCAGCATCTACACACAATTTGAGATGCAAACACTAATAGAACTTGATCAAACTTGAATGAAATGATTAGGTACTGTTGCTGTCCATACAAAACCAGCAAGCTACTATATTTCACACGTGTGGATCCAAAAATAGCAAATATAGATCATTCTACACATAGAATTGCAAGCAATCACCAATGGATAGTAGAACCCAAGAGAACCATGTATAAGCATGAACTGAGATAGAGAAGAGAGAAAATGACTCTCTCCACGAGTTACATCCTTTTATAGCAGGTCCAAACCATATTTGGCCACTTGGCTTTCCCACCAAAATGCTAACCCTACCAATTTTGGGTCTAGATTCAATGTACCCAACTTATTCAAATTGAATGTACTCAAACTCGCATTCTATCTTTCCCACACTTTCAAAAAGTGTTTATTCAAATGAAATTTAGACTAATGAACTTTGAAAAGTCAACCTCTAAGTCTAAAACAAGTTTTGGCCTCAATATGCCAAATATGGAAATATTGCAAAATGTGATGAAACTAGTTGAATCTTTCACACTCCCTCTTCAACTAGTTTTAGCATAGACTTTGATAATACTCCAAGTGAAGTCCTATGCTTCATGAACAAGTATTTTCCCAATGCTTTGGTGAAGATATCAGCTACACATTCCCTTGAAGACACATGTTGAAGCTCCACCTCCTTTGCAATGACTCGCTCCCTCACAAAATGATATTGTATCTCAATATGCTTGTTCCTAGCATGAAAGATAGGATTGGATGCCATTCTTTGGGCTGATTGATTGTCACAAAAGATGATTGGGCTCTCTAAAAAATCCAGCAAGTGAAGGTCCTTGATCATCCTTTTGATCCATACCATCTCCTTTGTGCAATGTGTAAGAGGTTTGTACTCGGCCTCACTAGATGACAATGAGATAGTGGCTTGTTTCTTTGACATCCATGATACAGCTCCATCACCTATGAAAATACAATAAGAACTAATGGATTTCCTATCCATTACATCTCCAGCATAGTCCGAATCTGAAAATCCAAAAAGATTAGATGATGATCCCTCATACAACATGCCAAAATCTCGAGTTCCAATGATGTACCTCAAAACTCGCTTTCCTAGCTTCCAATGCTCCTAGCATAGTTTTTGCCAATAGAACTTTGATCCATCATAAGAATGATCTTCTTCCTAAGAATAGATCTCCTTTCAATGATCATGTAATGCTCAAAATAGAAACAACCATAATTGATATAGGGAATAGTGTCAACTTGGGATGCTTCACTATTTCTTACATCAATTTTACATGTAAAAATGTGACTAGAACATGAAGAATCAAATAGAATGTAAGTGAGATGATTCCACCATGTTTTCAACTCTGAACTCTCTATAAAAATACAGCAAACAAACAATAAATGTGAGTGATCAACTTTTGCTTGCATGTCTTCTCCTCCTTTGTCCTTTGTTGCCTTGTATCCACCATGATACTCCATGAATGAGCCTCCATCTTCATCTTGCCTCAAGATATCATCATACCTTGATGACTTGACCATGAATGAGTGACATAATGAACCTCCAATAGCTTCATTTCTATCAGCAAAATCAGCCAAGAATGCTAGTACAAATCCAACATCAAAACAATGCTCACCAATGTAGCTAGTTTTATCAAATCTTGACAATTTGCACACATCTACATGAAATTGCTCAAACATGAGATAGAACAAGTAAAGTAAACTTGAACAACACTTCCTTGCTGCTCCTTTGACCTTACTTGATTCTTCAATATGCTTTAAAAATAGATCCATGACACCTTTGCCAATTACCTCTCCTTTGATGCTCTTGACTAGCTCCAAATTGCCAACTTCCCTTTTGACTAGTTGAAGCGCTTTGAGATCAACCTCTTGATCTTCAAATTGATCATCAAAGTCATTGAACAAACTTTTTTTTCCAGATCCATTACTTGATTTTACAGCAAGATAACATCCATCCACTTGCATAGCTCCATGTACACAAGAAGATCCACCAAAAGATGTTCCACTCTTCATAAGAGATCGATACTCAAGATCCATTGCTTGGATCCACTCCTCTTCTTTCCTTGCTTGATCTACACTTGTAGGCTCATCCAAAGAGGTTAGGAAAGCAACATAATTTCTAGAAACTACTTGCTTACCCTTTTGATCATATGTGAGCCTTGAAGGTACTTGTCTTTCTCTTGATGTTCCCCTTGGCTTTTGACTTGATGAAGGTCCATCATCACCACCATCCAAAGTAGGATCCTTCTCATGAACATCAAGAATGTTAGATCCATCTACTTTACCATCAATCATGCTTGAAGACACCTTTGGAATGTTTCTCTCATCAAAAATGACATCTCTACCAACAATCACTTTGTTAGTAGAAGGAATGTAAACCTTGTAGGCTTTACTCACCTCACTATATCCAACAAAAATACCTCTTCTTGAAGATGGATCCTCCTTGGTCCTATCATCAAGAGTAATGTTGACATAGCATGTGCATCCAAAGGTTCGTAGAAAGTTGACACTCGGCCTCCTCTTGAATAGTATCTCAAAAGGTGTCCTTCCATCCAAAATAGCACTCGGCCACCTATTGCACAAGAAATTGGCACACAACAAAGCTTGATCCCAAAATGGTTTGTCAAGATTAGCACTTAACCTCATAACTTTAGAACTTTCACATAAAGTTTTATTCTTCCTTTCAACCACTCCATTTTGTTGTGGGGTCCTTGATGTTGTATACTCCCTCGATACCATGCTCATCACAAAAGGCCTTGAACTTGTTAGATATGTACTCACCACCATTGTCACCTCTCAAGCACTTGATCTTTGTGGAAAATTGGTTCTCCCTTGCATTCTTGAACTTGACAAAGACATCATACACTTCATCCTTGCTCTTTAGTAGATAGATCCAACAAAATCTACTAAAATCATCAATGAATGTTACATACATCTTAGCTCCACTATTGCTAATTGTAGTAAATCCATGAATATCCGAATGTACAAGTTGAAAAGGCTTTGTAGATCTAGAAATAGATCTAGTAAAAGGTAGTCTATGTGACTTAGACAAAGCACAAGACTCACAAACATGCTTGTCATTACTTAAGGAACTTGGAAGACCAATCACAACCTTCTTCCCTGCCATTACCTCCAATGACTTGAAGTTGAGGTGTCCCATCCTTTTGTGCCAAACCTCTTGAATAGAAATTTGCTCCCTTGCAACACATCCAACTTGGTTAGCAATAACACAAGCATCAAGTTTGAACAACTTCTCTTGCCTTTTACCTTTTCCAATCAAGACATCCTTCCTTTTGATCAAACAAGCATCTCCATCAAACTCCACCTTGAGGCCCTTACTTAGCATTTGACTCACACTAAGCAAATTCTTGGTAATAGATGGAATAAACAAGACATCCTCCAAATGAACATTTCTATTTGTAGAGAGAGAAATAGGAATTGTGCCAATCCCTTTGATTGCACACTCACCATCATTGGCCGTGTAGATCACCCTCTTGTCATCTCCACATGCCAACAAGGAAGTGAAGTACTCTTTGTGAAAGGTCATGTGCGAACTTGCTCCACTATCAATCCACCAAGGATCTAGATCTCCATCATTAGCAAGCATACATGAAGACATCACAAAAGCATCATCATTTGCATCTTGCACATCCAAACCATCCCATCACGAGTAAGATTACCTTGCTTGTCTCCTTGATCTCTCTTCTTCTTGTAGCACTCACTTGCAAAGTGTCCTTTGATGCCACAATAAAATCACTTGAGCTTTGATCTATCCTTCTTTTTGCCACTTGAAGAAGCATCCACTTGATCTTGCCCTTTAGACCACTTGCTTTTGGTTTTGCCCTTGAATTTGCCCTTTGTGAACATAGCATCTTCTTGAAGTGTCGATGTAGATCCACCTCTTGCTTGAAGCCTATATTCCCCATTGATCAAGGTCTCTTGAAGATCCATCAAACTTGGCAAAGTCTTTTGAATAACAATACTTTGAACAATGTTAGCATGAGCATCCAACAAGCCATCAAGAATCACTTGAATAAGCTCTCCTTCCTTAATGCTTTCATCTATGCAAGCTAACTCATGATTCAATGCTTTCATTCTCAAAACAAAAGTACTTAGACTTTCTTCATTCTTTTGCAAACAAGAAAAGATTTGCCTTCTTAGAGTCAACACTCTAGAAGTAGACTTGGATTTATAAAGCTTCTTCAATGAATTCCAAGCTTCCAAAGATGATGTGCACTTACCAACTTCCTTGAGAAGTTCATTGGTAACATTCATCTTTATCATGTGTAGAGCCTTCTTGGCCCTCTTGTCATACCTCAATTGATCTTGTTGTGTTGCTGGTCTCTTCTCCAAACTTACAACAATATCCAAAACATCATTCATCTCAAGAAGTGACTCCATCCTCACTTTCCATAATGGATAGTTGCTTGAGGTAAGCCTATCATTGGCTTCCAACATGACTCCAATTGAGGTTGCCATGTAGCAATGACCTGATCTTCTCTTTCAACCTGTTTCAATGCACAAAGCACTCCTTTGAACAACAACAAATGCTTTCAAAAGAAATCACCAAGATATGAAACTATCTCACAAATTCTCTTCTAGAACTTATCCAAGCAAATCAACACATAGAATCATGGAATCTTGATCAACCTATGATCTATCCTCAATCTAATGACTTTTGCCACTTCCTAAGATTGAAACACACTCAAATGAAGTCCAACAAACTCACTATCTAAAAATCCAATCAAAATTAGGGTTTTGACAAAATCACAAAAAATTGACTATTCCAAATCTACATGCAAATGCTGAAAACTTGATATGCAATCTATAAGCCACCACTTAGGCTGAACCAATGATCCAAAAATCAGCCAAATCCAGCATGTGAATTCAAAAAATGGAATTGAATAAGTATATTGACCTATTTAGTGTTTTGATCTACAAAAAATCCAATCTACAAAAGCAAAAAATCCGATTTTGGTGTAGAATCCTCTCTAGCATGCTCTAGATTTGATATCTTCACCAAATCATTGATAGATCTGATTTCCTCCTTCATAATTTGAAACACAAGCTCTGATATCATGTGAAAGATTTCAGATCCTTAAGATCCAATCTACTTGAATGATTTTTGGTTAGAAAGAGAAATACACTACCAATTTCACCAATGTAGAAAAATCAGCATCTACACACAATTTGAGATGCAAACACTAATAGAACTTGATCAAACTTGAATGAAATGATTATGTACTGTTGCTGTCCATACAAAACCAGCAAGCTACTGTATTTCACACGTGTGGATCCAAAAATAGCAAATATAGATCATTCTACACATAGAATTGCAAGCATTCACCAATGGATAGTAGAACCCAAGAGAACCATGTATAAGAATGAAATGAGATACAGAAGAGAGAAGATGACTCTCTCCATGAGTTACATCCTTTTATAGCAGGTCAAACCCTATTTGGCCACTTGGCTTTCCCACCAAAATGCTAACCCTACCAATTTTGGGTCTAGGTTCAATGTACCCAACTTATTCAAATTGAATCTACTCAAACTCGCATTCTATCTTTCCCACACTTTCAAAAAGTGTTTATTCAAATGAATTTTAGACTAATGAACTTTGAAAAGTCAACCTCTAAGTTTAAAACAAGTTTTGGCCTCAACATGCCAAATATGGAAATATTGCAAAATGTGATGAAACTAGTTGAATCTTTCACATGACTTCTCCATGAGGCAATAGTTGTATGAGTTTTTATTATGAAATTGTTTTGTAGGTTTGTATGCCAAGTTTTTAGCTCAAACACCATCCAAGCAGCTGACCAACACAATTAATAGCATATCCATGTACTTGTACAATTTTGTACCAGTTTGTCTCCTATTTTTTGTTGTACATCCACATTTTGTAGTGTAGGATTACATTCAATTTTATTTACATTAGGATTTATGAAAATAGATCTACACATTTTAGAAACAAATCTCTACTTTTATTAATAAATTTGTTGACAATGGGTAGATCTATTAGCTGGGCTAGGAATCAGTGGAGGTTGGAACAGACCTCGAAATACTGTTTAAGACAGCATCCATCACTTATTTCGAGGTACATTCCTACCTCTGCACATAAATTTTTACATTTCAAAAACACATCTCTAATACATATTAGCAAGTTGTGCCTGAACAATGTTAAATTATTACCATCTCATAAATGCTAGATTATATACCTTTGCTCATAAAGTTTTACTTGAATGTTTGTCTCCTATTTTTTGTTGTAGATGCATGTTTTGTAGCGTAGGACTACATTCAATTTTATTTTACCTTAGGATTTTAAAAAATAAATCTACACATTTTAGAAATAAATCTCTACTTTTATTAATGAATCTATTGATAATATATGGGAATCAGTGGATGTCTGAACAGACCTCGGAATATGTGGATTTGTTTAAGGAAGTATACCATCTCTTATTCTAAGGTGCATTCCGATCCCTGCTCATACACTTTTACATTCTATAAACAGATCTCTAGTAAATTATCAAGTTCTGTCTGAACAATGCTAGATTGTTACCACAGCTGATATATCAAGATTACAAAATTTTTGCTCCAGTTGATAGATCAAAATGAACAAAATGTGACTCAATACTACAACATATTTTATAATCTTTCACCACATTGAAGCCTTGTTGATCTCTTCTTGATTACCTTTCTCCTTGACTTCTTAGAAAATGTTTTTTTAGAATATGTTGGCAAACTGGCCTAAGAAAACAATTGATTTTCAATCTCAAGCCAATCATGTTTGTCGTTCAAGTATAGACTAATCAATAATTGTCAACCATTATCTGATTTTAGAGCCTTGATAGTCTTGCTGAGATGGTTTCTCAACATATATTTGAAGTGAGTTGGTTTCAAAACACAAGTTTGAACCGCGTTATACAAAAGTTTCAATAATGTTTTGAAACATGCTTAACAACATTATTTGATTTTAGTGGCTTGGTAGTAGTATACTTGGCTTTTTAGAAGATGCATACAAGATGAGTCCAACAAATCCATCAATAAAGGTTAGTCTCACAACAGCAAGACCTAGGAAGTGACCTTACTAATAAAATTACTTTAGCACATTACATAAAAACCACCATCAAATAGATCCAAAAAACAATCAAATGCAAAAAGTTAAGAGAGAGAGAGAGAGAGAGAGAGAGAGAGAGAGAGAGTGAGAGAGAGTTAAAGGTAACCAAAACTCCCAATTCCAGGAAGGTGTGTAGCCCTTGTTTTCTTCCATTGAAGGCGTGGTTTAAATGTTTCTTGTTGGACGATAAGTGTTGTAAAGCTACCTTTACAAGCTTTACTTTCGGCGCCATTGGCGCCAGCTATGTCCCCGGCGCCAGCAGTGCCCCTGCTGCTCCCGGCGCCACTGTGACCAGAATCCAGCCGGCGCCAAGTTCCTATGGCTGAAAATCTTTGATCGGTTCTAGCGGAGTCCAGAGAGCTCAGATCAATGTGCAATCACCTCACACGATCTAGGCATGATTAAAGGAAGCCTGGGGATCAATAAAATCTAGAGAGAGAAAATGACTTTCTAGAAAGAGAAAATCCTAGAGAGAGAAAAAACGTGCTTTACCAGCTTAGGTAGAGTGCTTGCTATGAGGGGAGGTGCCGAATCACACCAATACTATAGGGGAGTGCGGGTTGCGACTCAGGACGAGCTCCAACCAAGTCTCAGCCTCCCTTGCTGGAATGTTGTCATGGCTCTCGCCTTGGCATGCTAGCGCCCCGGAGACTAGGGTCGGTCACACACTTGAAATGTAACCTTCTCAGATTTATTAATAAAGTGGGATTTTCCTCAAACTGACTCTGATTACCTTCTGGGTTTCAGTGTTCGGTAAAAGCGCCAGTTGTAAGGCCGCTTTCAAAATTTTTAACTTGGCACATAGCTGAGGGTCGTATCCCGGGACGCCAGCGGTATGCCGTCGGGACCATTCGGTCCGTGGCGCCAACGGTATGCTGTCGGGACCATTTGGTCCAGGAACTGGTTGTTTCCATATCTGTCGCGGCTTGTGGTTCTGAGTGTTCCTTGCATGAACGTGAATGGGTTAAGCTCTTAGAGAACGGGCTCTAACCTGTCGGCTGAGTTGGATGGCTTGCTTGGGTGGATGTTACCTGTTTATGGCTGTCCAGTCTGGCGTGGCGCCAGGTTGGCTTCCAGCGCTCGTGACGAAGCTTTCAGTTGGTTAAGTCTGATGTAAGTCAGACCGCTTGCTTGGAATGGATGTTACTCGTTTGTAACGAAGCTTCGAGTTGGTTAAGTTTGACGTATGTCGGGCGGCTTGCTTGGAGGAAAGTCACCCACGTCGGGACTCCCGATCTGGCATGGCGCCAGGTTGGATCTCAATGTTGGTTTTCGGAACTTCAAGTTGGTTAAGTCTGATCGTTGTTGGCGAGTTGGCTGCTTGTATGTCGAGTGGGTTTGGATGGCAAGAGTTGAAGGCTGGGAAGCTAAGTCGTGGTTCCCGGCTCCCTTTGGGATGCCTGCGCTACAATAAGTTCCACAAGAAAGCCCAAATGCCGTAGGGAGGGAGGATGTGGTGGCATTTTGGAATATGATATAATCGTACGGTTCGGGAGTTTTGATTAACACTCTACTATGTTCTCTCTTTTTTGTTTTCTTCGTGTGTGTGCGCGTGTGTGCATGTGCACGTAAGTATGATGCCATTCGTTTATGTTTCATAATCACTAGTTCATGCTATTCTAATTCATAGTATCTTGATTTATGTTTCATGCTTACCAATTCATGCTACTTTAATTTGTATGATCTTAATTTATGCGTGCTACTTTAATTTGCAGGGTCTTAATTTTTGTGTTGTGTATCAGTTATGTTTTATGCTTAGAGAGAGAGAGAGAGAGAGAGAGAGAGAGAGAGAGAGAGAGAGAGAGAGAGAGAGAGAGAGAGAGAGAGAGAGAGAGAGAGAGTTAAAGGTAACCAACACTCCCAATTCTAGGAAGGTGTATAGCCCTTGTTTTCTTCCACTAAAGGCATGGTTCAAATGTTTCTTGTTGGATGATAAGTTCCACAAGAAAGCTCAAATGGTCATTAGAGGATTTCTCAATATCAAAAAGACCCTTTAGGGAATGCCATGTAGGATATAGAAAAATATCAAAATAAAAAAAACAATATTGTTTATTTGCTTGCCCCCACCACTCCTGAGGCCTCCCCAACTTCCAATGATCTAACCACAGTGTCTATAGTCACTAATAAAGAATTGTAAACAATTCGTAGTATAACTTGACTAAATTCAAAAATATTCCCTCTAGTTACGAAAAGGACAATATTTTCACTGGATCTAGAATATGACCGCCATCCCCAAATTCGAATCAGGAAAAATTGCAAAATGTTTACATATGCATTCCTTCCACGAGAATGAAAATATGAATACCTCTCGCTTCCTATCAGAAGTTAACTCAGGTACTGATGGCGAATCAGGTGCAAGCACAACAGTTGCAGTAGGCCACTCTAGCAAATCAAAATGCGCTCAACACACAGATTGAGGATAGCTAAAAACATTACACCAAAGCATTACGCCAGTAGCTACCAACATTACACACAAAGCATGAAGAAACACACGCCAAGCACCATAGACAACAGGATGGACCTTCGCGCTACATAGGACAACAACGAGATAATCCAGGGTATCACTCAGCAATGGTGGAACCTCAAAGCACACAAGGGGGTACTACCATGAACCACGAACGAGGCATCTCAGCTGAAGAGCCTAACCCCACTGCCACTCAACCTGATACCACCTATCAAGCCTCATCACCCTCACTCGATGACACACCCCTCTCTCTCCCCACCACATGAACAATCACCTCACCACCTCGACACTCAACCTCATTCACCATCCACTGTTTATCTACTCCGCAAATACCCAACCCTCCCCCGTGAACTTTTCACAACCATACCAAACCCTCCACCACCCACACTTACCACAACTACAGAGGTACGACACAGAATCATGCCGAAGAATCCTAGCCGATAGATGGTAATGTCAGAGGAGTTTAATAAAGCATATCCAAACTGGGAGGACCGAGGCGGGTACACTCTTTTCAATTTCACGATATGTAAATCTCACAAGCAGAAAGTTTTAGCATTGGAGCCGCAACCTCAGTGGCGACGTGCTATGATGTTGAAAAATGCACATCTTTTGAGCACTATATCGCGGCACCAACTTACATGCGTGTCAATCCAACATATTATCCCATAAGGCGCAGAGAAGTATTCGCACCATAAAGGATTCTTAATAAAATATATTGGCCAATTCTACCTAAAGAAGTTCAGACCGATGACCCAGCGGCTGATTTTTTAGCCAATTGTAACTATTTCTACCAGAGACATCATATAATTCCGGACCGCCACATTAGGTACTTTGCAGATCATTGCGGCCTAATATCATTCCTTTCTACCTTAAATTGTTTCTGGGATAGAGATTTGCCGCCAATAGTTTTGGATCTAAATAAGCCCCTAAACATACCCATGGATCACATCAATGTGGCAAGGCTTTACTATCGGACAATGATCACCAACGAACTTCACATTGACATGGTTGAATCTTGGTACGTGTACGGATTTTTACAGAACATGCTTGATTACTATCGGCCGCAACCATTTTTGGGCAAAATTCGATTTGAGAGAATGGAACAGATTGCCAGAGAAGTTCATAAAATCCGGGTCGCCATCAATGTAGAGCTGCAAGAAAGACCAGACAAGACAACAGGCAGTGGCAATTGGCGTGGGACCGCCAATATTTTGACGGAGGGGATAATGTAGGTTGATAATCTATGAATATTCGAGCCATCTTGAAAAAGATACAGACTTAAGCCTAGAACTGGATCAGTCAAGTTTAGGCCTTTGCGCCACGTTATAACGACTTAAGGTTGTTTACTTCTAAGCCTAAGTCTAGAAGATTGAAACTTAAACTAGTCTGAATAAGTTCAACTTAAGTTAGTTCAGTTGTTTATGGTCCATTGGGGGTTTGTCCCATGGTACCAAGTTAAGCCTATGTGGCCTATTTGTCCCATAGTGCCTTCTTGTAAGTGACCATTACTCCAAGTATATATAGGAGTGGAAGAGTCCATTTTGAGGAAGAACCTCATTTGCAATACATGCCTATCTTTCTCTCTAAGTGTTCTCCCTTGTGTGGTTTCGTATACTGTGTTACTTCACATTGTATTGTATATTATTCATCTGGCAACAGGTTAAGTTAATCTAGGCCCTCCATTCTCTAGCAGAGAAAGCCGTAGAGGAGGAGATTTTAGGTTAAGCCATCATTTAATTAGGTTAAGCTGTCATTTGAGTCAGTTCCTAAGTAGAGAATCGAGAGTAGAGTGGATCTTGCCGAAATACTCACCCACTCACTGTAGATCTTCTCATCCTTCAACCTCTCGGTTAGTTGGAAGCCATAGCCATTGGTTGGGAAAGCCACAGTGCCTAGTCGGAGCCATAACGTGTTCTAGTTGGGAGTCCACCATAGCACTCGTTAGTTGGAGCCATAGCCAGAGTTGAGGGATACGAATAGCCAACAAAGTCCACACAATACAACAAGTTTAGAAAAGCATCCAAGTTCATACAGAAAGAGAAAACTAGATGATTATTGAGTAGAAGATCATCATTGTCATCAAACCATGACATGTTCAAAATTGCTTTGCAAATTCATTGAACAAAAGAAGGGAAATACTCAATGTAAATGTATTGATTGTATTATAACAAAATACAAAGTGTCAACTATTCATCATCAGATCGTGTGTCAGATTCTATGGCAGTATTGTCATGAAGAAATTCTCTGCTAGCGTATGCATCCAATAGATGTGCATTATCCTTATTTCCACTAAGCTCAATATAAGTGGAATACAATGAATAATGAGAGCTCTTTAAAGGAACATTCCCATTAGTAAAACCTAAAATGTTCAAAACATAAGATCTTTTGACAAAAATGATCTTATTTGTCTTAACAAATTTATGTCCTCCTAGGTAAAATGATAAAGCTTTCTGTCATTATAAGACTCTCCCCAACTGGGCTCAACTTGGAATGAGGAATACAGATCTCATTCTTCAGGAAATGCCTAAGATAGTGGCCAAGTCCACTATCCCTCTGGAACGAGAATGCGTGTTGTCTGAAATCACCTCGTCTTGCAACAAAATCATCAATTATGAGACCATCCTGCAATAGGAAATATGTTAGCAAAAACATATTCAGTGATTAAAAACATTGTAATGCAAGGAAGTTTAAACACTTACACATTTTTCATCATCAGCAGCAACCAAATCAGGATGATCAATATAATGACCACGTACTGAAGTGTAATCATCAGTGAAATGCATTAATGATGAATGAGGGAAGCCCATCTGGGATTGAAATGTCGTGAATTTCTCATCGGATGGTCTGCCTCGCCCATCCTCAGCAATATTTAATAAAGCCTTAGTCAACATTCTTCATTGGTCATAAGTCCCTCCTCATCATCAAAATCAATACCATCAACAAGGTCATCTGTTTCAAAATCTACAAAGTCGGAAAATTCGGAAATTGTGCTGGATAATAAACATAGAACCTCATCTTCACGATAGTAAAAAATTTTACATAGATCAGCAGTAATAAAATATAGATCGTCATTAATATAATATATAGGCAAATTGAAAAGACATTTAGACTCCTCTATCGGGATCGATTCATTAGCAGATGTATTTTGGCCGATAAAAGAATCCCGGAGAACATCAGTATTTACATCAATAAAGATACTTCCTCATCATCTGGGATCTGAAGTAAAAGGAAAAGTACGAAACCACTCTGATATTCTACGTACGGTCGAAGATCTTGCGTAATATAGCCCTCCCGCCTATCAACAAGGGTTAGATCACTGGATAGGTACCTAGCTATACATAGATGCTATTTTTAGTTAGTTTCCTACTTTCTCCCTTAACTCTACTCACCACTAACACTACTCTCCCTTAACTCTACTCCTCTACACTAACATTCATCATGATTGTAGGTGAAAGGAAGGGGATGATTAGAAAAGATGGAGGGAAAAGAAGATAGAAGAGAGAGACAGAGGGAGGGTGGAGGTTAGCTCAAATGCACATTATACTTGCTAAAGGAGAAACATAAACTATTGAAACCAAAAAAGCATGAACTTGAAAGCAATTGAAAACAACAAGAGCAATAGCAAGCATTGAATTGCAAATGAGGATGCTTCTCTTCCAAAATTGGTAGAGTTTCCTCCTCCTCATTAAGCATGAAAATAGTGTACAAATGGTGTCTTTTTATAAAATGGGAAAGGCCTTTGCCCCTCAATCCTATTGGCTAATATTCACAATGATCCTATCCATTCATCTTGGACCCAACTTGATCCAAGGGTCCACAAAAAGTACATTGGTGATCACAAGATTCATGTGAGTCCCAATTTGGACCCAACTCTAAAAAGTAATCTCTAAGTTTAAAAATGACTTTGGGCCTCTAGTTTTATTTTAATTCCAAGGCCCAAGTCAAGTTTATTTTATTTACAACTTTACTTGCATGCTCATTGGGCCATGGGCTTATGCGCGCAAGATGCCATGCCCTCGCAACACATTTTATTGGATGATTTTATTTATTTACACTTTGTTGGGAATACCCCCAACATGACCCACGGCCTGAAGTAGTGTCGGTCCCTCAGCACTCTGTCGGTTTAGTAGAGCGTTTTCTTCGCCTGCCTTTGCTGGATGAGGTAGGTGGTGACATCCTCCATAAAGTTGAGGCAGTCCAATTTCTTCAAGTCCTTTGGCGTGTGAAGAGACTTGTAGGCCCCCCGCAGCCAATCTTGGTCGACCCATGTTTGGAATCGGCGTGTCCATGGATCACCTTGAAGCGCAGCTCAATAATAGACCTGAGCTATTGGTAGCTGATCTTCAATTTTGTCTGAAGGTAGCGCCTTATTAACATCAAAAAATATGGATGGGAGAAAATTGTCCCATTTAGTTTTGATCCCCATCACATGTTCCAAGTCCCAGGCGTAAGTGGTTGTCACGCGGACTGTTGGATCAGGACAATTGATATATTGGTTGGCGAACGCGGTGAGATCCCTTCTGGCGTCTACATCCGTGGTCCACCTATATTCTGATGGTATTACCAGCCAATTAAAATTCTGTAGTGTGATCTTGTCCAGAGGGATGCCGCATTCTGCCCATTTGGATCTTTGTGGACATGGCAGAAAGTGCGCGTTCACCCGTAATTGTTGTGGACTTGTCACGTAGGCCCTGATGGCCGCAGAGTCTCTTTCGAACATTTGCTGACGCCACTCTGGTTGTGGTCGGAGGGCAGGTAATACTTGCAGTTCGTTGCCCTTTATTGTCTAAGCAGAAAATGATATCTGACAACCGCCTCTTGATGACTTGTGGAAATACTTTGACAAAAATTCGTTGATTTTCTCCTCCACGGACTTTGGTTTACGGAAGGCCCGGCTGGCAAATATCGTACGCGAATCTATGAATGATGTGGCTTGGCTTTGGCTGGTAGTTGCGACTTGGCCCTGGTCTCGCGTCTCAGCAGCCGTATCTGTTTGCTCTTGGTCCTGGCCTTCGGACCCTTGATTTTGTTGAAATCCTCCTGCTGCCTGCTAGCTCTGGTCTTGGCTTGTACTGGCCTGTGCACAATCAAAAGTAGGTGGCAGTGGAATTACCATGGGGTGGGCTGGGCCTTCGTTTCCATGAATTTCTGACAGGCCTTGAGGGCTTGCTTGGCCTGGGCGAGCTCGTGCGTTGTGCTTGTCCGATATTTAGTGAACTCTGCCTAGTAGTTGTTTAAGGTTTGGCTATAAACCTGCACCTGACGTCGTAGAAGATTCATTTTTGATTGAGAAAGTGGCCTTGAGTCCGGTGCAGATTGAGCTAACCAGATGAGCTTTTCTTCTTGTAGGGCTTTGACCTCCGTCCTCAAGTGCGTATTTTCTGTTTCCAAAAGGCTTAGTTGTGCTTGGATGGGAGCAAGCCGTTGAGACGCTTCAGATTGAAGCTCTCGCACCTTCATGGATGCCTCAGTCAGCACTTTGAAGAGGCTTTGGGTATAGTTGTTGAGGCCCTTCTCCTTCTGCTGTAGCTTGGCAATCTCCTGGTGCCCTGCTTGTTCGTGTTGTTGAGCCAAAATCAGCTCTTGCTGCAGCTTGGTGAGGTCTGCTCGCAGATGTGTGTTACTCTTCGTCAGATGTAGTACCTTGCTTTTCAGAATGGCTTTGGCTGCTACCATATCCAGGATGTATTTTATCAGAGTTTGGTACGTCGTCGTTAGATCTATAGGAGCAGCCGGTACACTGGCACTGGCAGGGGCTTGTGTTGTATCGGCCCCGATGACTTGTAGAGTACCGTCGTCATTGTCTTCTATCAGGTTCTCATTGGACCTGATGCCATCTGGGGCGGTAGGATCAGCTCAATCTAGCAATGGTACAAACATTGTTTGGACAAATGTGTCATCAAGCAACGGTTGGTTGCCCTCGGCAACCTTTGTTGGCGAAGCAGGTGGGGTTTGAGAAACAACTGTGGAAACAAGGGTGAGGACAGTTTGTCTAAACGAGATGATGGGAAGAACAGAAGAGAACTAGAGGGTGGTGTGGAGTATGGAAGATGGTGAGGATGGAACAAAAAGTGTCCGACGTGGGGGTGAAAATTTGATGACTTGCATCCACGCCAGAGTGTCGGGAGACAATTGAGAATCAGAAGGATTGAATGGAATGGAAGCAACGATGGCGGCAAGAGTGATGGAAGATGCGATCGTGATGGATGGATTAGTGGATACTGGAAGAGAAATAGGAGTGGTATCAACAGAAGAAATGGGGATGGAGACAGAAACAAATGTGGATGGAACAGAAAGAGAGGTAGCGACAACAGAAATCGGAGTGGGGGGTTGCACGGAAGAAGACGTGGCAGTGGTTGATGGATTGGTTAGTGCGGTAGTGGAGGGACATCTTTGGGTAGCAGGTGGAGATGTGGATGTAGAGGCAGCTCCACGCATTCGTTTGCTGGCCGTTGTGTTAATAACTGCAGGTTGGGAGGAGGTGGATGCTTGAGATGGCAGATAAAGGTTAGTGTGTGGAATGAGGGTAGACAAAAGGGATGAGCGTTGAAAACCGCGCACCTTTGCCTCGAGAAGTGCATAGGCAAATTTACACAACAGGGGGCCTGCTACGATTCGCTCATGGTTGTTGGGTTTTGATGGAGTTGGATAGTTCTCGAAGGAGGAAGCTATGCCAGTTGTATGGCACAACGGAGAGGCTAGGAAATTCCAGAAAGGATTCCACTATCTGACTCAACAGCTTAGATTGGATTCTGTCCTTGCGAAATATTGAAATAACCAGAAAGTTATTCAACAGATGCGCAGCCGTCTGAATGACGGGTTCTGTGGTAGCCTCTATAGGTAACCATTGTTAGTCTGTATGGGATTTTTGGTGCAGTTTGGGTGACGAAAGGCTTGATCAGAGTTTTGGCATTGTGATGGGAGAAGGGCTGATGATCACCGGACATAATGCCAATGGTAACCATTGAGTCAGCATTAATCCTGACCTTGTATGTGGTACCTTGGTACAGAAAGTGGAAACGAGGCTTTTTCTCATCCTAGGTGGCGTAGGCGTGAAGGGCGAGGCCCATGTTAATCTCAGAATTGAAGAGCGTCAGGTAAAAATCCATTGCCGCTAGAAGTGGACCGGCTGTCTATAGCCATGGTTGGATTAGAGCGTCAGAGGGTAGAGGCCAAATCTGTGTGGCCTCAAGGATGTCACGTTGGATCACCTGTTTGGCGCCAGAGTCTTCAGAGGATGAGGAGGCCATGTTAGCAGTGATGATTAGAGGACAGAAAAATAGAAAAAATGGTGGAAAATGGAAAAGGGTGTGGAAGCGGCAGAAAACTGTGAATAACGAGTGTTGGATGACAAGAAGTGTAGTTCAGAGCGCAGATCGGTGTTCAGTATGATCAGATGATAGCTGGTAGAAAGTTTAGTTGCAAACAAAGAACTTGGTAATTTCAGTATAAATTTCGGCAGAGCTTCGCTAGCAAAGGTGACAAATGACTCAAATTCAGCCCTTATATAGCGAAATTTAGAGTGCGTATTAGGTGAAATCCACTTTCCCTTGTTTAGTTCCACCCAAATTTTGGCAGGCACCTTCTTCACAAAATTCTAAGACCTTAGGGAAGTTTGCGAGAGTTCCTAACGTGATTTGTCTGTTATGCGAAGGTTTTGCGAGGGTTTAGGCTGTCTGCAAGGGTTCAACTCTTGCAGGAAGTGATCTCTTGCACAACTTGTCCCTGTGATTGGATTTTAAAGATCAAACCATGTAGGCAGACTAATTTTACTGCTCTGATTTCATTTAGACACATTGCGAGGGTTGGTAAGATGATCTTGAGGCTTTGCGAGGGTTCTAAAAATTTAGCTTTTGAGAACTCTCGCTTACACTAAAAAATGATGATTCCTCCATCAAGAACTCTCACAGAGATTTTTATGGATGCATCTGGGTCAAATCTGGTGACTGTCCAAGTTTCAAGAGCTCTCTCCCAGGGGATCCCAAAAAATCATGAAAAAAGTGCTCTTTCAGAGTGTTTTTAGATGAGATCTCGAGATGTTCTGATTTTTAACTTTTGTAAATTGGTAATCAACTTCATCCATGCTTGATCTGACTGTTGGTGGTTCTCTGGAAATTCTGATGGATACTTGGTAGTAGATCCATCAGTTAGTCTGATGATCTGTTTCCTTCTTGATCCTATCTGGATATGGATCCTGATGGATTTTTCCGATCTTGCCAGATCTGGCTGAATCTAGATGGATCTAGCTTGATTTGGCTTGACCTTCTTAGATCTAGCGGTGATGGTTTAGTAGAATAGCTTTTTGTAACGTGTCATCGCCAATCTAGATCTATCTTACTGCGGTGGCCAGTATTTGTGCAACCGGCTACCGTTGATGGGTGTATCGAATGGTGTCCCATCTAGATTTTCCAAATTCACGGCTCCATGATTAAGAATTTTCTTGATCCTATAAGCACCTTCGCCTGTGAATTTTAACTTTTCCTTGATCGCCTTGGTTTTATACATTAGGACCAGATCTCCGGAGCAAAGATCCTTCTTTTGTAACCTATGATCATGCCATGCCTTGCATCTTTCCTTTTGAGCTGCCAGTGCGTGCACAACTAGTAAGCGTGTTTCACAAAGTTTATGCAGAGCTTCGTGGCATAGTTGTAGAGATTTGGACTCATTAAGACGTTGCGTGGTGGCAATCCTTAATGAAAAAACTAAAAACTCTAAGGCATTACAGCATCCTGACCATATACCAATTGGAAGGGAGTTTGATCAGTTCTTCCTCTATATGTTGTCCTGAATGCCCACAGTACAGCATGCAACTTATGTTCCCAATCTGATATGCTAGCTTCAACTGTTTTTGTGAGCACGCTACACATGATCTTATTGGATGATTCTGCTTGCCCATTACCAGGAGGATAATAAGGCGTACTGGTTCTATGGATCACGAAATTCCTCCAACAGGACCTTGATGGTCTCGTTGATGAAATGGCTTTCGCGATCGCTACCTTGTTCCACCGAGCATCCGAAGCGTATAATGATATTTTCATAAAGGAACTTGGCAGTGGTCCTAGCATCAGCTACTCTTACTGCATTGGCTTCAACCCATTTGGTGAGGTAGTCTGTGGCTATGATTATGTATCGAGCCTAGGAACTCCTTGCTGTAGGGTGAATTGGACCAATGTCATCCAATCTCCACTTTTTGAATGGTGCTTGGGCTAAGACTGGGTGTAGTAAGTCGTAATTTAATCTCGTTAGTCTCCTTGCCCTTTTGCGCACATCAGTTCTTGAAAGTCTTAGGCATCTCGTGAATTGACGCTCGTCGAGATTCCTCTTTCAGCATATATCTTAGCCCGACTGGTCATTTTTTGATTTTCTGTCACCTGTGTAGAAGATGACGCTATATCTGAGTCCAACTTGATTGACTTCAAGGATTCCAATACTTTATTTTTGCTCTTTTTTGTCATCTTGGTGGATTCGTCCTTGTTGTCCTTCATTACGACTGTCGTGACATTCGCCTCATGGTTGTGAATATCCACATCCACTGTAGCTATCGCCTCATCGGGTAGATCACTCCAATGGATCACCTGGTTGTAGCGCTGCTGCAACTGATTCTTCTTATTCGCAGGTGCCTTGGGTGGATCGATCCTTGAGACCTTCGCCATAGTAGACTTTTGTGGTGGTTGAGCTGGTACTTTCCTGATTCCGTAACGATCTGGGTCCATGTGGTGTAGTAGGACCTATTCATCAGTCAGTTCAATCTCTTTATTATAAGTTAGAGCATGTTGCCAAGGGACCAAATCATCATCCACTGGGTTCTCAATAGGTTCCACTGACAGCCATGCTACGTTTATCATATTCATCCCAAATGTGATGGGTGTGTCCATAGTGTAAAACTTGGGTGAAGATGTACTAGGTTCTGGATTTGATTCATATTGACATGCCTGGCAGTCAATAGTTGCTAATGCATCCATCCATATCACGACATTCGTCTCTGAATGATAGTGGCCCCCCTTGGCTGCCCTTGGGCGATCAATCGTGTGATCTGTTGTGGATGATTCGTCATCAGCTTTGGGTGCAATAGGTTTCACCACCCATGTGGTTGGATAAACCTTTACAGCCTGCTCTCTATTCTCGAAGGTGAGTTTTCCCGTACCCCAGTTGTGTACTACTTGCGCAGTCCTCAACCATGGTCTTCCCAGTAAAACATGGTATGCATATGGGGATTTAGGTATATCCATGACTATAAAAGTAATCACAAACTGCATGCCCGCTATCTTTATAGGGATATCGGCAACTACACCTTTTGGTTTCACACAAGATTGATCTGCTAGTTTGATGGCGAATCTTGCTGGCTTCAATCCTTGTAGATCCCATTTTTCATACAAAGTAGTGGAGATCAAATTGACACCTGATTCTCCATCTACCATTGTCGCCTCGTCCTCGTATCTCTTGTGTTTGATTGGCAAAGTGATGTTGTGTTCCTCACTTTCCCATGCTGCTCCAATGTAAAGGACATTATTTGTTTCTTCATAGCTTGTACAATATATGGGCTCAGGCGGTACTGGATCCTCATTCGCTTTGGCCCATTCAGCTAGAAGGCTTTTCACTTGTGGTGCAATTCGTAGTAGTTCTCCGAGTGGTAAACTAACACGACTTGGCAGTAAAAGTGCAAGCCTTTCAGTGCGTGGTTCCTCGGGCTCCACCATGTGAAAAGGTGGTTCATGTTCGTGCAACTGATCATTCTAATCAGTTCACAGTGGTGAGCCCATTTGCGGTTCCCGTTCGACGCCAACTGAAGGTTCCGTAGGATTATCTCTTTCTTGCTCTTTTTTCGCCGCTTGTGCTTTCTATACCCAGTGTCTTATTTTCTGGTACTGTCTTCTTTCTTCCCTCACATTCGAATATGGCAGTGAAGTTGAGGGATGGTCGTCAGTGACCGATGGTGGTGGTGAGGGAGCCACTTCCTTCCTCTTCTGCGCTCACATAACAGCTAACACATGAGCGTGGAATTGTCGTCCTTCCGATGGCATCCTGCTAGAACTGTTGGTTGTTGTATTGCAATGAAGTTAAAAGGTGCACTAGTTCCAGGTTTAAATGGACAATTCTTGTAACAATGTCCATAACTGTATTCTCGGCAGAAGGATGTATATTGTCCCTTGTAGGGACATTCTGCAATTCTGTGTCCTTCGCCGCATCCATAGCAGCCGTAGTTTCTTCCGCCTTGACGCTGAGTTTGAGTTGCATAGGCCGCGATATATTCATTTATGGAAGGATCCATAAATGGTTCATCCGGTCCGTACCATTGCTGCTACTCAGGCTGAGGTGGCATTTGCATCTCTGGTTCCGTTGTTGTCAGGTTTACATGGGCCACTTGTTGATTGGCTGGCCCTGGTGGAGCACGTAAGGCCTTACGCTATGGTTGATTTGGTGCGCTGTACCTTGGTGTTGTGTTGGGTGCCCCTTGATGGTAAGGATAAGAATTCTAATAAGGACTTCTTTTCTGTTGAACAATCCGGAAATTGAACGGGCAAAATGTCATATCGTGCGATGTTGCATTGCACAGATGGCATAATCTATGTGTCAGTCTAAGATTTTGCTTTAGGACTGGACACTCATTCGTTGTATGGTTTTGCGTGCACACTGAACACCATACATTCTCCCATCTTGGATACTGCAGTTGGTTTGGTTCCGGTTGATGTGGCATTACTGCTATAGCTCCTTGTAAGACTTTCAGTTTTTGGTCAAACTGTGCCGTAAGTTGCTCCATCTACTGTTTTTACTCCTTGCACTAATTGACCTGAGATTTTGACAGTAGCTGGATCTGATGCAGATCTTTCCACTGATCTAGTCTGCAAGGATTCTCTTGTGCGATTCTGAATCGATTAAGAGGGTCTACGAGAGTTCTTACTGGAAGGATTTGTTGGATCTTCACTTTTTAGTGATTTTTTCACACTTAAATCCAATTTTCTGCTCACTGGAATCAGACTAATTCTTGCAAGCTCTTCTGTGTCCTTGTCTCACTGAGATGAAACTTCAAAATCCTCTGTGAGAGTTCTTGACCACTAGAACTGAAAATTTTGCTGTCTGCGAGGGTTCACTTGTACTTTCCCATCTTTTTTTCACTGGGAACTCTCGCAAGCTTCTCTGTGTCCTGGTCTCACTGAGATAAAACTTCAGAGGGCTTTGCGAGAATTCTTATGAAGATTTGAATTTTTTCAAGGGTTTTTTGAATTTTTTTTGATTTTTCTCTGATTTTTACAATCTGCTTGGAACTAACTCTTGCAGGCTTCTATGTAGGTCTGAGACAGTACCCTGGAGCTGCTGCTTGTCATGCAAGGGTTAATTCTCACTGATTCTTGAGATATAAAAATCTGATGAGATTTTAGGCTCTTTTTCTCTCCAAAATACAGATTGGTGTGTTTTTTGGGTTTCAAGCCCTTAGAGGTTGTTCAGGACCTCCTCTACCCTCTCACACCTCTTCCACTGGCTGTGAACATTCCAAACACAAAAAAATACAGAAAACTAACTCTAAACACCCAAAACTCTACCTAAAACTACCCTAAAAAGCAAGAAAATAGCTAAAATGCAGCTAAATTAGTTAGTGGAAACCTATCCCCGGCAACAGTGCCACTGTAGGGTCAAAGGTCTTGCGTAGTATAGCCCTCCCGTCTGTCAACAAGGGTTAGATCATTGGATAGGTACCTAACTATGCATAGATGCTATTTCTAGTTAGTTTCCTACTTTCTCCCTTAACTCTACTCACCACTAACACTACTCTCCCTTAACTCTACTCCTCTACACTAACATTCATCATGATTGTAGGTGAAAGGAAGGGGATGATTAGAAAAGATGGAGGGAAAAGAAGATAGAAGAGAGAGATAGAGGGAGGGTGGAGGTTAGCTCAAATGCACATTATACTTGCTAAAGGAGAAACATAAACTATTGAAACCAAAAAAGCATGAACTTGAAAGCAATTGAAAACAACAAGAGCAATAGCAAGCATTGAATTGCAAATGAGGATGTTTCTCTTCCAAAATTGGTAGAGTTTCCTCCTCCTCATTAAGCATGAAAATAGTGTACAAATGGTGTCTTTTTATAAAATGGGAAAGGCCCTTGCCCCTCAATCCTATTGGCTAATATTCACAATGATCCTATCCATTCATCTTGGACCCAACTTGATCCAAGGGTCCACAAAAAGTACATTGGTGATCACAAGATTCATGTGAGTCCCAATTTGGACCCAACTCTAAAAAGTAATCTCTAAGTTTAAAAATGACTTTGGGCCTCTAGTTTTATTTTTAATTCCAAGGCCCAAGTCAAGTTTATTTTATTTACAACTTTACTTGCGTGCTCATTGGGCCATGGGCTTATACACGCAGGATGCCATGCCCTCGCAACACATTTTATTGGATGATTTTATTTTTTTTACACTGTGTTGGGAATACCCCCAACATTCTACCAATCGACATTTCTTGTTGCAATAAGGACATGTTGAACTACTTTTGAAAAGATCAAACAATTTGGTGAACATTCTATCTAGTCTATGTTTGAAAGCTGGAAAGAAATGAACAAGATCAGTATAATACATGTATTGGAGTGAACCTATGGAGAAAACAGACTTACTAAGCATATATTTGAATCTAACATAATGTTCATAAAATACGTCAGAATTTGGTTGTGCAGTTCTGAAAACATGTAGATATGGCCTGAATAGGCTATGGAAGTAGTCTAGATTTTCAGTAATTCCAAATTCACTAAGAAATGAACTCAAGCCTGAATCTCGTGAGGATCCTGATGAAGAGGCCATGGAAATAATGTAGATATCGCACTTGTGCATGAGGAAGAACTGAAACAAAACTAACTATCAAGATTGCGCACAAGAGGGATATGTACGACGGGTTGATACCGAATATCGCACTTGTGCGCAAGTAGGTAGCGTTGGAAGCAAACAGACAACAATGCGCGCGCACAAGACCGATATGCCACAAATTTCGAGAACGACAAAAGTAAAAAATTAATTGGGTTTCGTGCCTTTTATACTAAATTTTTGCATGTGTGGCAACGGTCAAAGGACACGTGTCTACTTTCAATTGGACTACAGAAACTGGCATGTGTGAGGTGACACCTGGACACGTGTGAAATGACAACTGTACGTGTGTCTCGTGTTCATTCATTTGTTCGACAACACATGTCGCTCGCACATTCGTTCGTACAAATCCCACATGTATAAAGTGACAGGGTGACACGTGTCGCTTTTGCATTGGACTGTACAAGTCTCACACGTGTGACAGGACGTTCTTTCGCACGTGCGAATTGCGATATAAAATCACAAACTTCGATGAATTTTTTTCACTTTTTTTTTGCTCCACATATCGCACTTTTGCGCATCCTTCGCAATCGATATTCTTCCTAACACCTTCCATGCGCACAGGTCCGATACATCTGCCTACGTGTCTCCTTGTATCGCACTTGTGCATCTTTCTTCAATACTAATCTATCTCTCTTGTAATCAGCTCGCATAGGTCCGATATACCGTACATTTTGTCCGTACATATCGGTCTTCTGTGGGTGCTTTATCATCTTTCCCTGCTCATCCTAGCCGTCACGCACAAGTCCACTATCCCATAGTACACATCCATGGATAGGAGAAAGCAGACAAGGAGGGCCTCCTTCTCTGTTGGCTCATCCTCAGCTTCTACGGTTGCCATTACACCTCCTGCCAGACCTAGAACGTTCAACCGCAGCAGGTGGCTTTCTGAGATACATAAGTATCAGAGATCCATTGCTCTATTGATTCCAAGAGCTCCATTCTACCGTGCTGTCCAAAACATAACTAGAAATGATCTCAAACAGTTGATTAGATTCACACCTAGTGCTCTTTAGTGCCTTCAGGAGGCTGCTAAAGATTACATAAGCCTGTTTTTCGAAGATTCATTTTTGCTAGCGATCCATTCCAAGAGAGTCACCATAATGCCCAAGGATTTTCAACTCCTGATGAGAATGAGGGAGAGGTTTTGCAAATTGCATGTAGCTCAGCCTGCTGCTCCCAGACCAACTCCTCTAGATAGGACTGATCTTCCTACCAAGAGACCTAGGAAGCAGACAACACCCAAGAGAGCTCCGAAGAAAGTAAGGAGGGTAGGCACCACAGAAACCCTAAACGCTAACCCGAAATCAATTGTAGATAACGCTGCTCTTGATACTGTTGTAAATATAGCTACATCTATTTTGGATACCCCTTCAATCCCTGTAGATACTACACATTCACCTCCTCCTCCTCCCTCAATAATTTATACATATATAGATTCCGATGACTATCTTAAATTTGAGAAGGACATATCCGATGCTATAGATACAATTGGTACTCCTTTTTGTTTTAGACTAGATGAACTTGATTTTAGTATAAATTATAGAGTTCTTGATTGTTTGGATCTCAAAGACAGACGAGCTTCTATCAGTGATCCTGTGATAGGGTCCGGGCTTACACTGTTGCAATATGACATTGCAAGATATTCATCCAATGAGTTGTTGGTGCTGAGTAATTTTTTGCTTCTGGCCTTCAAGGAGAATAATGACACATTGTCACAGTGTCTAACTAGTGGATTCACACAAACAACAAAATATTTGCTCATCCCTTATCATACCAAGTAAGATATACTAAATGCTTCTTCTTGTTTTATGCATTAACATTGGCATTGTCAATGGAAATAGTTTTTAGAATTGCAGCTAAAGAAATTTCAATCTTATTTTGCAGTGACCACTGGAGTTTAAACGTGATTACTATTTAGAGATCTATAGATAATAGTATTAAAGGTTTTTGTGTCAAGATGAATTCGACGAGCAATACGCATAAGGATGTAGATATTTACCTTACATATTTAAGTAAATATATTCCTACAGATGTTCCCCATTTAGTGGACTGGCAGATTGTCAGTTTGGAGGTAAATTTTGTCTTTCTTAATAGTATTTTGAAATCAGTATTCTAATGTATTTGTTTCATTCTAATTCATTATGTTTCATAATTGATTTCTTGTGTGCTAACTTTTTTTGCAGTCACCTCAGCAAAATGATTCATTCAGTTGTGGGTGGTACACATTATACAATGCCAAGTTATTTTTTGAGTGGTTCAACCTTCAGGAAGATGTTGATATTTCTAAGGTAATAAATTCTGTTTATTCTTATTTTTGGAATCATGATTAGTTTTCTATTTTATTGATGTTTTTAGCCATTACTAATACATGAATGTTCTATCTTGCAGTTTATACTTTCTGAGTACACATCAAGCCAGGTGTACAGATTTAGACAAGAAATTATCCTGAGTATACTAGCTAGGGTAAGGCTTCAGCCTCCCGTTATTGATAATGGTGCAAAGGATGATGTAGTTATACCAAATTAAGATCAGAACAAATACAGATAGCATAGAACAAAAATACATGTATAGAATTCATAGATAAATAAACATTGATATATCAAATAATGCTCCATTTTATGAATTTGGGAGCACAAAATACATGTACTGATGCCCAACTTGGGCTTTCATTTATTGAATGAAAGAGTGTATACACAGAATTTTACTAAAGTTTATTTGAAACTAGTGTTCTCTCACAATGGTGATTGTTGTAGGTAGATCTTTGCAGCACATTATCAGCTCCTGTCTTTTTCGCATCTGTGACATGACAAATATTAGTGAATGTGCAATTGTAAATGATGACATTTTCTATTTATTTGTTCTATTTTGAAATGGAAATAAACATAAAGTACTTACGAGTCTTCCGTTGATGATAAATCTGAAATATGTTGGTAGATTGGTTTGTAATAGCATGAGCTCTGTTCTAATAAAGTCAAGCTTCCAATGCTCTTCCACCTCAACCGTAGTCAAATATTCCTCATTGTAAATAATGCTTATCTCCATTCGGTTTGTGTGACCATTTAGTTCAAAGTCTTGATCCAGTGGTAGCCATGTACCTTCAATTTTCTTGTATCTCTGGTAGCTAAATGTGAGACTGAGCATTTGCTTTTTGATATGATAACGAAAGATCATTGAGGACTTTTTAATCCTGCATTCTATGTCATTATTTGTTTTACTATCCCAGCCTTGATCCATGCAATCTGACAAAGTCTCATATGATAAATCCTTGCAAACAAATAAAGTTGGTGTCCTAAGAACATTAGCACTTGAGAAAAAATCAACAAATATATGTAATGAGATAAACCAACTTAGGTGAACAATTTTCGAGCATGTGCTTATCTTCATAGCATTTTTAATATCAATGAGTAGCTTGCATCTCAAGGATTCAGAAACAATGCTATCAGGAGTAGGCCACTCATCACTTTGAAAACTAGGCAATGGTATCGCTTCGAGCTTGCCAAAACCTCCAACTATTTGTAGCGTATATAAAGATTCATAAAAATAGATACCACAATCTGCAAGTTCCTTTGGACTTCTTCCTCTGTATTACAACTTTCCAACATCAGAGTGAATCACGTCTAATATTCCTACAAGTGATTTTGCGGGCTCCCATTCACTTATGCATGATGGATATAAATCTGAAAGAAAATAACAATGTTGAAGCATTTAAATCATAATCTGAAGAGCATCAATAAAGAAAATCACCTATGATTGCTGTAGAATGCATATGTTTTGATATACTTATAATTATATTTTTGATGATCATGAGGATTGATATCATGTACTTTGATTTTTGAATGCATATATACATGTTGTACTAAGACTTCTGATATCGATTGACCTCCCGGGATAGTCTTAAACTCCAAAATTTTTGCTTTCCAATAAGATTTGTAAGTCATTTTTGCTCTTTTCTTTTGTCGAAAATTGCCCTTTGATGATGGATGCAGCAATACCCATGAATTCTTCATATATTTTGTTGGCTTCCAGTTATCAGCTTCGTCTTTCTCATTGTAAAGAATCACAGACTCGATTGTAGAATTGGGTCTCCTTGCCATTGCTATTTTCAAAGCTTGGGCGCCAAAAATCTCTGATATGATACTTAATTTCAATTTTTCGTATCACATTTAATCTAATGTGAATGCCAACATAGTCACAGTTACTCCGTATACCATATTTTATGTAACTGTACATACTATATTTCTATAATTGTAACTAGTATAGTTAGAAAATTTCATTATACTAACCAGCATAGTCAAGTAGATTTAACTTGAGGTATTGACGTCGGGTAGATTAGCACGTGTCGGGCAGGAAGAAGAAATCAATGGGATACGTCCATGCTGCCCAGATACTAATTTTAAAGTTTTCTATATTGCATTTTTATTTCTCAGTTAATTTGAACTACGTTACGTAGATTTCAAATCTGTGCATTTTGATTGGGCCTGGTGATGGTCGAAACTAAAGAAAAAAAATAAAAGTATCTTTACAAAGGGTCTTTTTGATATTGAGAATTTCTCTAATGACAGGGAGAGAGCATGTGGTAACATTCTAGAATAGGATATAATTGTACAGTTCGGGAGTTTTGATTAGCACTCTACTATGTTCTCATTTTTTTTTTCTCTGCGTGTGTGTTTAGGGTTTAGGGTTCAGGGTTTAGGGTGTGTGTGTGCGTGTGCACGTAATTATGATGCCATTCATTTATGTTTCATGATCACTAGTTTATGCTACCCTAATTCATAGTATCTTGATTTATGTTTCATGCTTACTAGTTCATGCTACTTGAATTTGTATGATCTTAATCTATACATGCTACTTTAATTTGCAGGGTCTTAGTTTTTGTGTTGTGTATTAGTTATGTTTCATTCTAAGAGAGAGAGAGAGAGAGAGAGAGAGAGAGAGAAAGAGTTAAAGGTAACCAACACTCTCAATTCTAAGAAGTTAACCTCTCTCTTTTTTTCTCTTTGTGTGTGTTTAGGGTTTAGGGTTTAGAGTGTGTGTATGCGTGTGTGCGTGTGCATGTAAGTATGATGCGATTCGTTTATTTTTCATGATCACTAGTTCATGCTACCCTAATTCATAGTATCTTGATTTATATTTCATGCTTACCAGCTCATGCTACTCTAATTTGTAGGATCTTAATTTATTTATGCTACTTTAATTTGCAGGGTCTTAATTTATGTGTTGTGTACTAGTTATGTTTCATGCTTATAGAGAGAGAGAGAGAGAGAGAGAGAGAGAGAGAGAGAGAGAGAGAGAGAGAAAGGTAATCAACACTCCCAATTCTAGGAAGGTGTGTAGCCCTTGTTTTCTTCCACTAAAGACATGGTTCAAATGTTTTTGTTGGATGATAAGTTCCACAAAAAAGCCCAAATGGTATAGGGAGGGAGCATGTGGTGACATTATGGAATAGGATATAATCATACGGTTTGGAAGTTTTGATTAGCACTCTACTATGTTCTCTTTTTTTTTTCTCTTCATGTGTGTTTAGGGTTTAGGATGTGTGTGTGCGTGTGTGTGTGTGCGTGTGTGTGTGTGCGTGTAAGTATGATGTCATTTGTTTACGTTTCATGCTTACTAGTTCATGCTACCCTAATTCGTAGTATCTTAATTTATGTTTCATGCTACTCTAATTTGTAGAATCTTAATTTATTCATGTGTGTTGTGCGTGGTTCCCATATCATAGTCCGAGTTTTTTGAAGGTATTGAGTCAAATCTACGAGGGCAATACCAACATATAAAACAATTTTCCATCTATAATTCACCACAAACCATAACCCTAACAATATTAATGATGACATGAATCCATTGACGATGCAAAGGGGGCTAACTGGCTCTACAATCGAGTTGTCTTTGCTGGTTGAGTATTTCGCCTAGAAATGACGACACCAAAGAAACATGCGGTGTGTAGGTCGTCGTTCTCCGGCCGAAAAAAGAGAGATCATAGGAGGAGTCACCTCAACGACGGCTCTTGTTGTGGCGGTGATGCCAATGATGTCGTACTTCATGCAGTGCTTCATGCGGTCTCAAGTCCCGCACGTCCATCTAGCAGGCCTCATCGTAGGAAAGTAATGTGGATGGTGCGTGATACTATGACTCTTGCATCTGTCACACCTGATTATCCCGACACCCCCAGACTCTCTCCTCACATTTTTCTTTCTTCGTACCCACGCCCCCTATGGGGTCTCCATGGCACTGTGATCCCTCTTGCCAGGCCACTTCACCCATTTTTTCTCTCATTCAAACCCTTGTTGATTACACTCCCGCTCAAACTCCTCCCCAACCTTCTCCTCTTCATACCCCTCCCCACTCTTCTTGTGATCGCCTTCAAACTCCTCCCCAAATTTCTCATGTTGTATTCAACTCCCCCACTCCTCTCGACACTCGCTTTGTCACATCTCCATCAGATGACGTCTTGCCATCCTATGACATAGATGTCGAGAAGAACAAAGTGGAGGATGACCATGGTGATCGCGTCATCACTCGCATGAGGCAACTCACACATGTGGTTTTCAACAGGGACATTTTCAAGGACTGGTGCAAAGAAAGTAATGAGAAAAAAAATTATGTCATTGACCAATTGCATAGAGAATTTCCAATCCCCTCCCTTGATTTGGAATATCCAGATCGTTTCAAGCAACAAAGAGAGACAACTAAGAAGCATATGGAGACGGCAGTGCCCTTGCACCTGGGCAGTGGTGGCCAAGGTTCTTTTTATGCCCATTTCATAAGTCTGCCCACCCATAAGTTGAATTTGATATTGTTGTAATTCATATTTTATTTGTGAATTTGTTTGAAAAAAATTAAATTACAATCATCGATTTGTCGGTTCATGCAAAAATCTGTCGTAAAGCGGTCTCCCACAAAAGATGAGTACAAGTATGCATATTCCAACAACATGCAATCAATTATTGGAGAGACAAGGAGTGGGAATTGATTGGGATAGATATTCTGAGGTATGTATTATGATTTCAACATATATTCTGACTTCACCACATTCATATGGTCGGACACTCTAACAACATCATTTACAAAATTTACACATCTTCATTGCATGCAAGTATCGCAGTCCCAGTCTCATGCATCGCAGTCACATGAGTCTGATGACCATGGCTAGGATGGGTACGATTCAGCTGGATCTAATAATTAGCCATTTTATTCTGATATATATTTGTAATTGAAATATTTATGCATCAATATCTATATTTTGTTTAAGTTAAGTCCTCTACATGAATCTCCAATTGTATGGAGTCTATTTTTAGGACAGAATGGAGCAATTTGATAGGGTTATAATGATGTCCATGGGAGAACCTTGGCCACCGCTCCCAAGGTGTGAAGGTCTCTAAAGTCTCCTGCAGCTTCTTAGCGGCCTCTCGTTGTTGTTTGACGCGATCTGGATTTTTGAGGAATCCTTTCTTCACAAACTTCAAGACTTCCTTGTGCTTTGATTCAGATGGATATTTTAGATCTGAGGTATATATGGCTTCAAGATATACTTTAACTTCACTACATTCATGTGGTCTAAGTTTCACTCTCATCACATTTCTCAGATAATTGGATCATCTTCATTGAACGTAGGTATCACGGTCTCAATCCCATGCATCGCAATCATGTGAGTCCAATTGCGATGACTCACATGGTTCTAATTATAATTAGGTATTTAAATAATCCAATTTGTAACATATTTCTGTACTTGGACCATTTATGTATGAATATATATTTGTTGAAGTTAAGTTTCCTTCATCAATTTTTAAGTGCTTAAAATGCAACTCAAATTAATTTTGCCTATTTTTTTATTAACGATTATGAACAAATGATCTGAATCATATCAAATTATTGACGTGGACATAAGTTCCAATGGCCATGTTAGATGCCAATTAATTGTACTGCGACATCTATAAATTTGTTGGATTACGAAGTCCATTTAAAAATTCGATTTCCACCATAGTTTTCCACCCGCTTGAGATTTGCTTTGAAATGTTTGCATGGACGTCGGAAAACATTTTATCAGATAGCACTGTATTATGAAATTTCATGAAATTCTTCAAAGACCTGCATCACAAATGCCGCTATATATTATTGTGAATGCATTCTTGGAATTCCTATTAGATTTTGTCGAAATAATGTAATTTTTTATGGCTTTGATTATTCTTCATGCTTTGCGAAACTTTTTGGGTTCAAATCTTTTTTATTTGAATGTCAATAACCTATTTTCTTCATGGATTTTTTCATAAAGCATATCAAAAGTTTTGTTCTGGAATGTAGTTATAGTAAAACATATTCTATTACAGCCATGAAAGAAATAATTCTTGATTGATTATTAATTAGATTTTATGATTGTATTTGATGGTTGGATTTTATAGTTCATTGATCAATTTCAAGTTTATTTTAGGTGCAAAATGGATGAGTAAATGCTATATTTATCAAAATTGTGGATTTAACACAGTTAGGTACTTCAAATTCATTCACTTTCTACAAAAATGAAAATACTTAAAAAATTGACTATCCTTGGAATATTGCCACGCGTGGCAAAACAAAATGAAGGCGTGGCAGTGCCACGCGTGGCATGTGAAGAATTGCCAAAAATTGGCAAATCTAGCTTGATCAAAAACCATGTAGAACATTGTAAATATTGTGTATAATTGGGTTCCACACATGTAAGGCCAAGATGCCATGTGGCAACCCACTCCTAATGTAGGTTAGGTCAAGTCAAGAGAGTTGGTCATGTCTATTTGGTGGTCATTCCTACTTTATAGGACCTACACCTAAGTTTAAGGTGAAAATTTGACCAACTAGCTACCTAGCAAGCATAACTCTAGGATCTAGGCTAGGGTTTCATTTTAGGGCAATAAGAGTGAGTTAACTTTCTTAATACATGCTGGAAGTCCACCTTACTTCAAGAAGGAAGTCGAATTTGCTATGTATTCCAAGCTCCCATAGTGAGAAGATAGAATATTTTTGGAGCTCATTGGCAATCTCAAGCTATTTACATTGAGTTTTTGTGATCCAAATGAGACCAAATTAATTTCTACTTGTTTCTCAGGTTGAAGGCCATATTAAAGCCTGTAGTACACATGTGTGGGATCAGATTTCAATGTTGATGAATGATTTTGATTGTTAATGCTTGTTGTTTGTCAAATTGCCAATCTAGATCAACTTTTTTGTGTCTAGTTTTTTGATAGATTGTTAAGAAAACATCCAATCACTCTTGTTGATCTTTTGTAGATCCATTTATGGTCCTAAAGTACAGTACTTTCACATGGTTTCAGAGCCAAGTACAAGAGCATATGCCATTGATCTAATGCAAATCCATTTTTAGCAAGTTTTGGTGCTAAAAACTAGTATGTAAATCGCACCCCTTTGCATATTCTCTCTCTCTCTCTCTCTCTCTCTCTCTCTCTCTCTCTCTCTCTCTCTCTCTCTCTCTCTCTCTCTCTCTCTCTCTCTCTCTCTCTCTCTCTCTCTCTCTCTCTCTCTTACTTCCTGGTTGTTTGCTGAGGCTTCTCTAAGGGCCTCATGCAGCCAATCAAGCGTCATGTCCTTGGGTAGAAGCATGAGGTCAGGTGGATATGACTATCTTCTATGCGCTCTCCTAAAAGTTGCTCGAATAGTTTGTCTATGAGCCTTGGCCACTTCGTATAGCGAAATCCACTTTTGCATTTTCTCGCTATTAAGAATGCAAAACTTATTTACCTTCTCCTTGAAAGACTCATTCATTCTCATGATCACTTTTTTTCCTTGAGGAACCTCCTCAACAACACGCTCATCATCCTCCTTATCCCAAAGATGAGGAATAGAAGGACTGCTATGAGTGATGTAAACCATGGAATCTTGTACTAGCCATCCTTCCGCCATGCTAGCCTCACACCTTGCTCTTTGTCTTAAGAAGTCTTTCAATATTTTCATGAATTGTTCCAAGAAAAACATCCAACGGCTATGGACAATGCCTGAATTGAAAAAATGGATCAATGTTAGTGAGAGCACATGGGAATTACCACAATAGCAATAGTCTAGGATGGACTAGGAATAGTCAAATGTCGCAAGTATATGATGTACCTGCAATGGCCACCTCATCTACCAAGTGCACAATGAGATGCATTTGAATGTTGTGACACTCACATCCGACCACCTGTACTTAGTTTGCAAGTTCAAGATTAACAAACAAGCTCACAACTTTCACATTTGTCCACCCTCATACAAAGGAGTCGATGCCAACCCACACATCATCTCTTCCTCCCTTGTCAATTTGGCCTCGGGTGGGTTCATGAAGAATACATCCATGTCCCCCTCGTGATCTTGCACTGTGAATGGCAAATCCTCATGTACTGTGTCTCCTGAGGACATATCTTCGTGCAAGTCCACAGGTGGTGTATGTGAGGAAAGTGGGTGCGCTTGCAAGTCTGAATCTTGCGGATTGCATGGCAATATCTGGTTGAATTCTCCGATAGTCATGTGAGTGTGAGTCATCATCCTACACAATACAAGTGCAACAACAGTCAAGAATAGCAAAATATTCCTACAATCGTGAAGGCCGCCAAATAACATACATGGAAAGGGAACGTCCAATCATGTTTTTTAGCAATACAAAGTGCTTTGCAAATTAGAACTCACCGAAGAACCTGTGAAGAATTGCCAAAAATAGGCAAATCTAGCTTGATCAAAAACCATGTAGAATAGTGTAAATTGTGTACACAAGTGGGTCCCACACATGTGAGGCCATGATTCCACATGGGAAACCCATCCTAATGTAGGTTAGGTCAAGTCAAGAGAGTTGGTCATGTCTATTTGGTGGTCATCCCTACTTTATAGGACCTACACCTAAGTTTAAGGTGAAAATTTGACCAACTAGCTACCTACCAAGCATAACTCTAGGAAATAGACTAGGGTTTCATTTTAGGTCAAGGAGAGTGAGTTAACTTCCTTATTACATGCTGTAAATCCACCTAACTTCAAGAAGGAAGTCGAATTTGCTATGTATTCCCTCTCTCCATAGTGAGAAGATAGAAAATTTTTGGAGCTCATTGGCAATCTCAAGCTAGTTCACTATGTACATTGAGTTTTTGTGATCCAAATGAAACCAAATCAGTTTCTACTTGTTTCTCAGGTTGAAGGCCGTACTAAAGCCTGTAGTACACACGTGTGGGCTCGGATTTCAATGTTTATCAATGCTTTTGATTGTTAATGCTTGTTGTTTGTCAAATTGCCAATCTAGATCAACTTTTTTGTGTCTAGTTTTTTGATAGATTGTTAAGCAAGCATCCAATCACTCTTGTGGATCTTTTGTAGATCCATTTATGGTCCTAAAGTACAGTACTTTCATATGGTATCAGAGCCAAGTACAAGAGCATAAGCCATTGATCTAATGCAAATCCATTTTTAGCAAGTTTTGGTGCTAAAAACTAGTATTGAGAGGGCAAGCTAGAATCTTGATTTTGGTGAGGAGATTTGATCCCAAACTTGGTAGGGGTCCAAATCCGTACTGTCCACATGTGTGGGCACCTCTGAACCTGCATATAATGCATGGTATTCATTTGATCCAAAAAAATTCAATTTGTGAGCTATTGGTGTAATTTCTGGCGGAGATCCTAGGATAATCTACCAAGATCATTTGCCATTGATTAGATTTGAATTTGTTTCATGGAATCTAATTAATCTAGGCTGAGTTCAAGTCCTATTAAGGTTAAAAACAGGTCTTGAAAGTACACCAAGAAGGAAGAAAGAGATTAAGTCATTTTTTTTGTCCAAAAATAGCCAAATTTGGCAAGATTTGATTGTAAGTAGATTTCACATCATCTTATCTTCATTCCAACTTTGTGAGGGAGTGCTAGAACTGAGATTATAAGTCCATTTGTTGGACTAGAAATCTAATTTGAGTGAAAAACTACAAGAGAGAGACCTTAGTGAGTTTCTAGAGACAATCAAATCCATTTCTTGGCAAGATTTGTTTGAAACTAGTTTTCACTTCATCTTATCTTCATTCCAGCTTTGTGAGGGAGTGATAGAGCTGTGATTATAAGTCCATTTGTTGGATTAGAAATCAAATTTGAGTGAAACACTGCAAGTGTGAGACCTTTGTGAGTTTCAAGTCAATCAAATCTATTTCTTGTTTGTAGAAGTCACTAGTAAGATGGGATCTGCTGGAGCATACCTTCTAGAAGCTAGTGAGAGATTGAATTCTACAAATTATGCTATTTGGAAGGTTAGGATGGAGTCACTCTTGGTGCTCCAAGACCTTCATGAGTTCTTGATTGAAGATGAAGATGAACCTCTAGGTGCACAGGAGTTAGTTAGATACAAGAAGAGATCTAGGCTTGCACTTCATTGTGTGAAGATGAATGTGAGCAATGATTTGTTGAGAGAAGTATCAGCATGTACTAGTGCTAAAGAGGCCTGGGAATCTTTAAAATCAATCTATGAATCTAGTAACACTTCAAGAGTACTCATGCTTAGAAATCAGATTTTGCAAAGCATGAAGAGAAGTGAGGAGAGTGCACAGGATTATGTACTCAGAATCAAGTCTCTAAATAGGGAGTTGGCTTCCATTGGAGAGAAGATTCATGATGGAGAGCTTGTACAAATTGTCCTTAATGGTCTAGGAGATGACTTTGCAAATTTGGTCCAAAGTTTTGCCATCCAAGACACTTTGCCAACTATAGAAAAACTTCACAGTGTATTCGTGGCTGAAGAATGTAGGATGCTCCATGCAAAATCTAGGATGAGTTCCTTGTCGTTGCAGGATGGTGATGAGAAAGCCAATTTCTCATTCAAGGGCAAAAAGAAGACCAATGGAAAGAAGAAGCATCCAAAGGAGGCCAAAGAAGAGGATGATGCATCAAGCTCAAAGGACAAGTCAAAGCAAAAATGCTTCTTTTGTGGAAAGAAGGGGCATTATGCATCTGAATGCTACAAGAGGCTAAGAGCACAAGTGGAGGAGGACAAACAAGGAAACCTTGCAAACGAGGAGGAGGAGGATGAAGTACATGTATTCTTGATGGCATCTATATCCTCACCAACAAGCAATAGCAATTCAAGAGACAATTGGTGGATCGATAGTGGGGCTAGCTCCCACATGTCTTGTGAAAAGGACTTTTTCTCAACCTTACACTCTTTCAATGATGCTAAAAAATTTGTCTTTATTGAAAATGATGAAGAGTGTAGGATAGATGGTGTTGGCACCATCTCTTTGTGTCTAGAATCCTCAAAATGCATGGATCTAGAAAATGTCCTTTATGTACCATCAATTACCAGGAATATGCTTAGTGTTGGTCTACTCTTAGAAAGTGGTTTGGATGTCCACTTTAAGCATGGTGTTTGTTTCATCTTTAAGAATGATGTTTGCATTGCAAAGGGATTTAAACATGGAAGATTGTTTAAGTTGGAGGCTAGTGTTGCTTTTGAAAGAATGAGCTTGGCAAAGGAGGAGATCACTCAAGAGGAGATCTTGGCAAAGTGTGATCTTGCTTGCATTGAGGAGGAGCATCAAAAGGAGGAAGATCTTGAGGATCAGCCTCAAAGCATGAGAGTTCCAAGGGAGTCCTCAATGACAATGGCCGAGTCATCAAATTGCATGCAAGTTGTCCATTCAAGTGTGCATCTTGCAAGGGTGGTGAGCATTGGAGAGTCTACTATCTTTGAATACTTTTTGGAAAGTAGTAGTAGACATGAGGTGACTTGTTTCTTACCTTTAAGATCCATGGTGTTTATTACTTTGTATGACAAGACAATGAAATGGGATGCTTTGAAATCTACATTTATTGTTGATAAAGCAATTTCATTGGATAACTATTTTTGTAATAGTTTGAATAGAGTCATAAAAGATGAAACATCATTTGCTTTGGAAATCTTTGTGTCCACATGCTTTGTGCATGATCATTCCAATGTAAGGACCAAAGATTATCCTATTTTCAATGATAGGAATAATGGTAGTGTTTTGCTCTTCAAGTAGAGATTGTAGAATCTACTTGTTTTCAACCAAAGAATTTGTCAATGGTGGAAATGTGATCTTTCAAGAGTGGAAGATTTGTAAACTTGAAGAAGCACCTTTGGATCAACACCTTATTCAATTCATTGATGTTTTGGAGTCAAGTCAAGTGGAGGATCAAGCTCAAGACCCGAGGACTCCAAGAAGAATCTTGAGTATCAAGATGGAGCCATCAAGGCTCAATCATATGGATCAAGCAAGGCAAGTTGTCTTTGGCAACATTATTTATGCACTTAATATTTTAATTGATGTATCTTCAAGTGCACAAAATGCCTTGGAATCCACGGCTTGGCATGATGTTTAGTTTTGAAGTGTGCTACATGTATATAGACACATTTATGGAACATCTTGTAAGGGATTCTCTAAGAGGTGGTGAAAGATCCTTCATGGACATCATTCTCTATTGGAGTCTCAAAAGTTCCTTGTTTGTAGCTCGATTTTTTAGACACTTCTAAAAGCTTTCATTCATCTATCAAGAGAGTTGTAAATAGATCAAGCTAAATTTGAGGAGGAGTGTGAAGAATTGCCAAAAATTGGCAAATCTAGCTTGATCAAAAACCATGTAGAATAGTGTAAATTGTGTACACAAGTGGGTCCCACACATGTGAGGCCATGATTCCACATGGGAAACCCATCCTAGTGTAGGTTAGGTCAAGTCAAGAGAGTTGGTCATGTCTATTTGGTGGTCATCCCTACTTTATAGGACCTACACCTAAGTTTAAGGTGAAAATTTGACCAACTAGCTACCTACCAAGCATAACTCTAGGAAATAGACTAGGGTTTCAGGTCAAGGAGAGTGATTAACTTCCTTATTACATGCTGTAAATCCACCTAACTTCAAGAAGGAAGTCGAATTTGCTATGTATTCCCTCTCTCCATAGTGAGAAGATAGAAAATTTTTGGAGCTCATTGGCAATCTCAAGCTAGTTCACTATGTACATTGAGTTTTTGTGATCCAAATGAAACCAAATCAGTTTCTACTTGTTTCTCAGGTTGAAGGCCGTACTACAGCCTGTATTACACACGTGTGGGCTCGGATTTCAATGTTTATCAATGCTTTTGATTGTTAATGCTTGTTGTTTGTCAAATTGCCAATCTAGATCAACTTTTTTGTGTCTAGTTTTTTGATAGATTGTTAAGCAAGCATCCAATCACTCTTGTGGATCTTTTGTAGATCCATTTATGGTCCTAAAGTACAGTACTTTCACAAAACCAACTTCCGTCCGCAGAAATAATTACTCTCTCACAATTTGTTCATACATGTGAACGTGTGATTTAGTAGTATGTTGCTCTCATCGCAGTGCATACTTACATCATGTACATGGGCATGGTATTCTCTGGTGTATCCAGGCCTTTGATCCAATATGTGATGGTCCTGCCTCATCATCTAAATATGAGAAACGTGAACTTGCCATTTGCATCGGTGCACCTTGACGGTTGACAATGGATGGAACAAAAAATTAGAAATGATCAACAATACATAAAACAAACTAATTGAATGCATTGAGACGAATACAAGGCATCTTTATAATAACTAATTTTGAGCGAATCATGTGCAACTAGTCTCTCGAATTTAGCACTACAAGGTAAATTAAACCAAATTTTAAGATAGGTCTTATTAAATCCCTACTCATTGATATTTGTGACAAGGCTAGTTAAAATTTTGTGATTCATCCTCATTGTTTGTGACAGGGCCAACTACAATCATGTGAAGAGCGAGGCCAGCCATGTAATGATGCACATAGACATGGATTGAATTTTGCCTAGATATGCGAACCATGCCTATGTGCATCATTACATGGCTAGCATCGCTCTTCAGTTTTTCTAAACCAATGAAAACTAAGGTTTGCATACAATTCTACCTCTGTATCCAATTGAGGGGTTCAAGGTATTTGATCAAAATTCCTAAACATCCAAATTCTTAAAGATTCTTTCTACACTGAGGTCACATGTTGACATCTAGTCACCATGTGTCATTGGCAAAGTATGGCATGATATCTCACAACAGGAAAATAGTGTTACGCTCATATGGTATTTTTGATCAATTCTTTTTTGCTTTTGGTATGTAGGCCTTTATGATAATCAAAGTTCTCACCAGTTCCATTAGTATACTATATTGACGATTATTCAGATTATTGGAAATAGGTCCGGACATATGTAAACGGATCCTTTGAAAATTACTATTTTGCAAAATCACTACTTTTGAAAAAAGTCAAATTTCAGAATTTTGGTAGTTGGACGCCCAAGAATAGTGATTGGATGCCAAATATGTTGATGTTTGCCAAATGAGTACAATTTAGCAGATAAAAAATTGTGTCTTTCAATGCACTGCATATTCTTTGACAAGGCTTGGGAATATAACGGTCGACAATCTTTGATAATTGTGTATCAGAATGCAACAATTTTGAGTTGATTTTAGCATTTAGTGAAGGTGTCAAAATACACCTCTCGGAAGATACCATGGAATATTGAATCTAATTTAATCAGGGCCTCGGAACAGCCCTCCGAATACTGAAACTAATGTGAGGTGTATACCGAGGGTGAGACATATTCTTGCAAATTTCGAAAAGATTGGCCATTGTCGCGGCATTTTCGAAGAGGGAAGAGGAGTGGGTGATGGTAGCAAGGGACATACATGCTGCCTTTGTCCTCTCCCTTGTTTGTTGATCCTTTCTCACTCTCTTTATCCTCCTCATTCACCTTATTCTCCTCATGTTTGAATGCTCCTCTTGCTCTTGCTTCTCTTGTTATTGCTCTTTGCTTCCTCCTCTTGCTTTTTTCTTGTTCCTCCTACCCTTACTCTTTGCTTACTCATTGCAAAATCAAACGTGGTGAGCTCAAGAAAAAAAAGAAAAGTGTAGAATGGAGGTTATTTTATTGTTGGATACAAGGTAATCTCTCTCTCTATCTATTTTTCTCACTTTCTCTTTCTCTTACATCATAGTATCCATCTGAATGTGATTGTAGTTTGGTTTTATTGACTCCACGTTTTCTATGCAGGTTTATTTTGATGCAAAGGAGTCGACGGATCCACAAAAGTTTTTTAAGGTAACAGGCAGGTTGGAGAGGCAGTTGGAATAGGCAGATCTGCAGGATTTGCTATTTCAAAGTTTATTATGAGTGTGTAGATCTATAGTTGATCCATAGTTGAGCGTATTGTAGATCTAGAGTTTTTTTTTATTGTAGATCCAAACTTACAGAGGGTCAAAATGCCTATCGAAATATGAGAATCTATGGGATTTGTTAAATTAGTGCCTATTTCGATGGCTATTTTGATGCCAAAACTTCTATTTATCAACTGGATATCCAGTTTTCTGGTGCTTATATAGGATTCCATATGGATCTTTGTTGTTCTTTGTGTAAAATTAGTTTGTTATACTTATTTTTTGTGGTAATAAACTTAACAAACTACAATACTGCAGATTTCATACGTTCTTTATAATCTTTCACCACATGGAAACCTTGTTGATCTCTTCTTAGTTACCTTTGTCCTTGATTCGAGGGACTTCTTAGAAAATGTTTTTTTTGAACCTACTAGCGAACTCCATAGTTGGCCAAAAAAAACAATTGATTTCCAATCTCAAGCCAGTCATGTTTTTCCTTCAAGTATAGACTAACCAATAATTGTCAACCATTATCTGATTTTAGAGCCTTGATAGTCTTGCTGAGACAGTTTCTCAACATATATTTGAAGTGACTTGGTTTCAAAACACAAGTTTGAACCGAGCTATACAAAAGTTTCAATAATGTTTTGAAACATGCTTAATACCAAGTATACTTGGCTTTTTAGAAGATACATACAAGTTGAGTCCAACAAATCCATCAATAAAGGTTAGTCTTACTCCAGCAAGAGCTAGGAAGTGACCTTGCTAATCAAAACTACTTTAGCACATTACATAAAAACCACCATCAAATGGATCCAACATTAGGGGAGTTTTGAGCTCCAAAAGGCCCTAATATGAACCCGTGCAAAGATCCCTTAAGAATTATTAAAATATTATACACTATTTTCAACTAATAGCTTTGACTCACCATAAATTTTTTATTGTTGCTCAGAAGTATGTCATGTAACATACATTGGAAATCGCACGAGTGCTTTTCAACGCACCAAACTCCACTAAAATCGGAATTACCAGTAAAAAGTTATGCCATCTTTAATGTGGACTCAAGAAGTTACGTTACGTAGATTTCAAATTTGAGTGTTTTGATTGGTCCATTTGTAAGAAAAATTTGAGAAAAAATATAAAGAGAATCTTTACAAAGGGCCCTTTTTTTTATTTAGAAGTCCTCTAATGAATGCAAAGACTTGAGAGAGAGAGAGAGAGAGAGAGAGAGAGAGAGAGAGAGAGAGAGAGAGAGAGAGAGAGAGAGAGAGAGAGAGAGAGAGAGAGAGAGAGAGAGAGAGAGAGAGAGAACCAAAACTCCCAATTCTAGGAAGGTGCATAGCCCTTGTTTTCTTCCATTAAAGGCATGGTTCAAATGTTTCTTGTTGGATGATAAGTTCCACAAGAAAGCCCAAACGCCCAAACAATAAGTTCCACCACAAAGCCCAAATGTCGCAGGGAGGGAGCATGTGGTGACATTTTGGAATAGGATATAATCGTATGGTTCGAGAGTTTTGATTAGAACTCTACTATGTTCTCTCTGTTTTTTTTCTCTTAATGTGTATTTAGGGTTTAGGGTTTAGGTTGTGTGTGTGCGTGTGTATGTGTGCATGTCAGTATGATGCCATTCGTTTATGTTTCATGATCACTAGTTCATGCTACCCTAAATCATAATCTCTTCATTTATGTTTCACCCTGACCAGTTCATGCTACTTTAATTTGTAAGATCTTAATTTATTCGTGCTACTTGAATTTGAAGGGTCTTAATTTATGTGTTATGTTTTATGCTGAGAGAGAGAGAGAGAGAGAGAGAGAGAGAGAGAGAGAGAGAGAGAGAGAGAGAGAGAGAGAGAGAGAGAGAGAGAGAGAGAGAGAGAGAGTTGAAGGTAACCAACACACTCCCAATTCTAGGAAGGTGTGTAGCCTATGTTTTCTTTCATTAAAGACATGGTTCAAATGTTTCTTGTTGGATGATAAGTTCCACAAGAAAGCCCAAATGCCGCAGGGAGGGAGCATGTGGTGACATTCTGGAATAGGAAATAATCGTACGGTTCATGAGTTTTGTTTAGCAATCTACTATGTTCTCCTTTTTTTTTTCCTTCGTGTGTGTTTAGGGTTTAGGGTCTAGGGTGCATGTAAGTATGATGCCATTCGTTTATGTTTCACGATCACTAGTTCATGCTACCCTAAATCATATGTATCTATGATTTATGTTTCATGCTTACCAGTTCATGCTACTTTGGTTTGTAGAATCTTAATTTATTTGTGCTACTTTAATTTGCAAGTTCTTAATATATGTGTTGTGTATTAGTTATGTTTCATGTTGTGTGTGTGTGTGTGTGTGTGTGTGTGTGTGTGTGTGTGTGTGTGTGTGTGTGTGTGTGTGTGAGAGAGAGAGAGAGAGAGAGATCATGAAAGAGTTGAAAGTAACCAACACTCCCAATTCTAGGAAGGTGTGTAGTTCAAATGTTTCTTGTTGGACGATAACTTCCACAAGAAAGCCCAAACGCCGCAGGGAGGGAGCATGTGGTGACATTATGGAATAGGATATAATTGTACGGTTCAGGGGTTTTGATTAGCACTCTATTGTGCTCTCTTTTTTTTTTTCTCTTCATGTGTGTTCAGGGTTTAGGGTTTACAGTTTAGGGTGTGTGTGTGTGTGTGTGTGTGTGTGCATGTAAGTATGATGCCATTCATTTATGTTTCATGCTTACTAATTCATGCTACCCTAATTCGTAGTATCTTGATTTATATTTCATACTTACCAGTTCATGCTACTCTAATCTGTAGGATCTTAATTTATTCATGTGTGTGCGTGTGCGTGGTTCCCGTATCATAGTCCAAGATTTTGTAGGTATTGAGTCAAAGCTACGAGGGCGATACCAACATATAAATCAATTTTTCATCTATACTTAACCACAAACCATAACCCTAACAATATTAGTGATGACACGAATCCATTGAGAAAGCAAAAGGGTCTAACTGGCTCTATGATTGAGTTGTCTGTGTCAATTGGATATTTCGCCTAGACAACACCAAAGAGGTAGTGGTGTGTAGGTCGTTGACGTTCTTAAACCTCATGGTTCACCACATTAAATTGAGAAAAGTGTGTCTACTACTTCAAACTCAATACCTCTAAAAGGTTGCATGAGATTTATTTACAGGTCCTCTGTTGCAGAGGATCTACCGGCTTCCTCTTGTTCTTTTAGAACAATTTTGAACAGTTTTTGTCTGTTACCAGACTCATTTGGACATTTATTAGATGTTTTCTTGTTTGTTACAATGCCTAGATCATACAGAAACAGACTGATTAATGTTTTAGTATTTGTCCTACCTGTCAGAGGACACTCAGGTTTGTCACTCTTGCACTGAAGCACATGCATTAACGACCACAATCAATCAAGCATGCATGCCAAAATGTTCAACCATAAAATCAGCATGTAGAACCGTCGAACAATGACTGAAATCCTACTCTAATACTACAAAAATGAGTTATAATCAGATCCTAAACATACTACACTTGCAATAATCCACAGAAGTGAAACAAGAAACTATTCTAGCAGCATTTAAGAAGTCCAAGAATCAAGAAACCAACCAGTCTTTTGATTATTGGACATCCCAAGAACATCAAGAATAAGGTTGTAAGGGGATATGCAAGAATTACATCACAAACCCAGACTATTTAGTTTACCTGAATGTTGAATCCTACATTAATCCACAAGCAAGAAAGGAAAACTAATCCACTCTAGAAAAGCAGAAAAACTAATCCACTCTACTATCCACAACCACACACAAAGGAGGGAAGGGCAAGATCATGAATGCATCACTCAAGAAACAAGCATGATCACGGAGCTCAATGGATGTTGGCTGATTCTGACAAATCCCCAAGATAATGGGACATAGCAACTCAAGAGCACCTCTCACCTTAGACCGACGAGGTCTCTGAGAAGATGAGACTAACGAAGACTGAGAGCCGAACATGAGAGCCGAGAAATGCTAGTTAGGAACGACAAGCAAGAACTGTGTAAGCCTCATGGTGAATCCCGGAAGATGGAATGACCATGTAGGAACTAGTATTTCTAGGCTAATGTAATAAATGCAAGTAGACCCCTCTTAAAGAAAGTAGAGTGAGCCACCATTTCAGTTGTAATTTGTGAAATGTGGAAATTCCACTAGGATGCCACCTAAGGAGCTCTCTTGCTTATTTAAGAGACTCTCTCTTTGTGAAGAGGAGCCTTTTGCATTGTATCTACTCCACTTTACTTTCAAAGTCTTGGATTGTAGTTGAAGTAGCTACATGGGAGGGAACTGCACATTTGATGGTTGTAATTTCATGCTTGAGTTCTATAATTTCCTTCCTTATTCTTGCCATAGCCTCTCTAGCAAAACTTCTGCAAAGTAGCTGGCAATGTGGATGACAACGAGCAATGCTTGATCAATACTTGATGCAGCAGTGATGGAGCATCAGCCACGCGGACGTGGAGTCTCAAGTACCACTCAGAAAACAATGGAAAAGGCATGAGTTGTGACGAAAGCAGTTGCACGATGGATCTCAAAGCTACAATAGCAGCATGCTAGCATGTCATTCATGGGGGCAACACAAGAGCAAAAAGGTGCCGAGAGAGAGAGAGAGAGAGAGAGAGAGAGAGAGAGAGAGAGAGAGAGAGAGAGAGAGAGAGAGAGAGAGAGAGAGAGAGAGAGAGAGAGAGAGAGAGAGAGAGAGAGAGAGAGAGAGAGAGAGAGAGAGAGAGAGAGAGAGATGGTGATATTTTTTTTACTATTTTTGAGACTCTTATTGGTTGTTTGCAGTATTTATCCCTCTTCTTCCGTTGCACCCGTTATGTCAGAGGGTGGATCCTCTAGCCAAAGGTCAGGCCATAGTCATAGTCACGGGTCATCCCGTCTTTCTTCTATGAGTGAGACTCATCTCATTAGCTACCTTGATACTTTGACATCCTCGCAGCATGATAGGGTCTTAGATCGACTAAGGGCTCGACGCGAGGCTCGTAGCTCTAGCAGATTGGTTGAGTACACATCATCAACCAAGGAGATTCAGTACACTCCTCGTGTAGACCAGTCACATATTTTCCCTTCCTGTTAGGGTCACTCCGACGAGAGTCGCACCCCCATCCATTGTGCTACTGCCGGTGCTTCCTTCCGACACTCTCGCTACAGGAGGAGGAGCCGCCTTGGTGTCTCCTATTGTGGAGGATGTGGCGATGACCCGAATCTCCCTGATGTGGCCATGAGTCCTGCACGTCCGTGTAGCACATCTCATCGTGGAGAGTCTCTACTTCGAGAGACACATACGACACACAATACTATGACTTCTGCATCTGTCACACCTCAAAAATCCGGCACATCCACTTTCACCACTCACATTTTCTCTCTCTCTGGACCCACTGCCACTGAGTTCTGTCCTCTTGGCTATAGTCTGTGAGGTCACATTTCACCATGGGGTTTTCATCCCACTCACTTCCAATCCCCCCCTCCCCCCCCCCCAACTATTCTTCCATCTCAACGTCCCCATTGGCTATTCTCCCCTCGGTTCTCCCCCCTTGCCTATTCTCCCCTACAGTACACTACGTACACCCCACATCATCAATATTCTTCCATATTCAAGGCATTTCCCATACCTAATGCCACCCTCGCAGACACTCCCAGGGCCACATCTCCCACACCAAAGGCCACTCCCATAGACACTCTCATGGCCACATCACCACCAACTGTCATCCCATTGTCGTACGACATTGAAATGGTTGGGGACATCATTGGTGGCAGTGATGCCGATGATGTTGTGCTTCATGCGACCTCGAGTCCCACACGTGCATCTAGCAGGCCTCGTCGTAGAAAAGCAATGCGGATGGAGCGTGATACTATGACTCTTGCATCTGTCACACCTAATTATCCCGACACCCCCACATAAAATCATGATTATTTGAAAACAGTTCCAAGAATGCATGCACCCAGTACCTAAATTCTCTGTGACAGGAGGGATGGCTAATTTAGTGAGGATGGAGGTCATTGAAGATATGATCATTCAATGGAAGAAGGCGCAGCTAAGTCACGCAGGAATCCAAAGAACTTTTCCAGTTGAAATCTTGATTATTTGACGCTTTCCTTGGCTGTTGGTGGCTGCTGTGGTGTAGAACTGACGGAGGTCCAAGGCATCGTGGTGGGTGGTTGCATGCTGAAAGCTATAGCACAATGGGCTGTCTGCCATAGTCAAAGCGTGACCCTGCTACGTGGTTATGGACTAGGTAGCGGGCGTGAGCAGGCCCGCTACAATGTGTAGCAGGCAACCTTCACGCACCGAGCCGTCCTGCGGCGAGGTGTGTTGAAGGCTACCTTTACAGAGTGTAGCAGGCCTGCTCACGGCCCACTACCGAGCATAATTAAAGTTTTGGCCCTTCAACAAAGCACTATGGCTCTGTGTTCAGAGCCTATCAAAATGGGACACCTGTCCGCTACAAGCCCAAACATCAATTACGACGGCTGAGAGACTGTTGGGAGGTCCTGGCCTCTTCTCTCACAACCCCTTTAGGGTTTTTGTGGCCTCTTTCCCTTAGTCTTAAAGGGACATGCGTAGCCTACCATTTCAAATTCGAGTAATTACCTAAATATCAAAGTCTCGTATAGAAATAAAAGTCATAGTCAATATTAAGATATAAATGTGCTTAACTTTAAAAACCTTTGGCAATTTTTCCTTTAAATTACGTAAAATTTTTGCTTTAAGTTATTAACGTAAAATTTTCAAGTAATTACGTAAATTTGAAATCAGGGTGCGTAGGCCTTTACCATTTTTTTTAAGGTCTTCTCGATAGTCAACATCCTCATGGTGACACGTGACTGTTATGGTGCATGCCGATTATTCAAGAAGTGGCCAACCCAGGTAAAGGGAGTTAAATTGTACTCATGGATTTCAAATGGGATTTTTTGGAATAAAAATTCTTGGAAATTCTTATGGCTTTTTCTTTTTGTAATCGTCTATCATTTTGGTTCATAGATTAAGGATTGACGACAAGATACTCGTTTCTCAAGGTTCCAAGATGGTACTCGGTTCAGAAAAATATAATTTTTCTGGTACTATGCTTGATGGTGACTGAAAAACTTTGGAAGCATGTGTTTTTATTAGTTAGAAATTTAAAATTGAATTTTTTTCTTTTTAATTGAATTTCAAGTTCGGTTAAAATTTGGAATGGGTTACTTGTTTGGTATATTTCTAGTTAATGCTAATCATTAGTGCAAGATACTCGTCAAAATTGAATTGGAAACCATCAAACAATATGAAATGACTACATAGAATGAGTGATGACAAGTACTCTTTATCTGAGCAGTGAAATCTTGTTTGGATCAATTTAAGAGTTACTGAAATCCTATTGGTAGGATTTCCATTCATGTAATTTTGTTTTCATAGTTTTGTTACAATTGACGGAGTAATGTCAAACCGGTCAATAAAAAGAAAAACAGTCCAATTACATTGGAAAATCTGTAATTGTTGGGAACTGATCAAAAGTAAAAAAAAACTGATTTCATTTCCAGTTAAATCCTATGGTGAATTATATGCAAAACATCAGACTAGTACCATTTCATACTAGTAGGTGATTTTTTGTATATCAATGATTTTAACCCAGGTATAGGAAAGAAATGAAATTGTTTTAGACTTTTTCTTACAATAATTCATTTTTTTACATTTACTAATGTCTTTATATCTTCGTTGTACCTTAGCTGAAAGATTTTTAGGGGATTGAAAATTTTAAGGGGGGAAGAATAGTGGACATCAAAAGTAGTAAGTGTGATCGGGAAATGTATTTCGCAGTTAAGATTTTGTTAATCCTTGTAAATAATCACTTAATACTAGATATTAATTTCTTGGATAGAATTCATTTAGTTGAATTCATAACTAATATCTTTGTAACCATTGAGTTATCCACAGGTTTGGATGTCAATTGTGATGTTAATAGAGGAATTAATTCATGGATTACATTGGATCTATAATGGACTACATTATCGAATTTTGAAATGGACTTCGTAATCCAACAAATTGATAGATGCCGCAATGCAATAATTTGGCATCTAACATGGCCATTGGAACTGATGTCCACATCAATAATTTGATACGATTCAAATTTGATGGGATGTCTATACTTGGGTGCAAACTTTGGATTCTAATGAATACTAGTGCATATCAAAATCCAATGGTTGTTCATTTTTTATTTTTAGTTCAATCGAGCCCATTTTTGCTCACTCTTTTTTGCAAGTTTGGTGTTATTGCATTGTAGAGGTGTGGTATGGTTGTTTGTATTAGACTATGTAAGTGTTGTATTGACCATGAGCTTTTGGCTTTAGCAATTTTTTATTTTATTTTGTTTATGCAGTGGCTATGAGTGCCAAGTCTCATGCATTTATAGTTAATGAGTCAGGACATGTATCTCATAACGAGGTCCATTTTGCCATGCAGTAAAATCTCCAAAAGGTAGATGTCCTAATGTACTATTTCCTTCTCTTTGAATATATAGTTCACACCACTACAACATTCTGGAGGATTTCCAACCCTATTGCCGAGGCTTTTATGAAGATTTTTTTTTTGAAAAAACATCATAAACTTTGGTATACACCATGAAGTAAGTCTCGAAATGAGATCCTCGATAATTACCTCGGTAATCAAGGCTTCTTCATCTCATTTTTGCATGTTTGTAGCATGGAGTTACCGAGGGATATACCGAGGTCCATCGGTATATCCCTCTAAAAAGACTGTTGGTGGCATGTCTCTTCCAAGGGATATACCAAGGGGCATCCCTTGGTATATCCTTGTCAAAATGGCACCCTATGTTGAGGATTATTACAAAATCAAAAAGAAATTTAGGGCAAAATAAACTAGCTCCATTCTGGCCTAAAAATGGACTCCATCTGACTCGAGCATAAAAAGAACCTTAGCCACCACTACCCATCTGGTGTGAGGGCACTACCGTATCCATACGCTTCTTAGTTGTCTCTCTTTGTTGCTTGAAATAATCTAGATTTTCTCAAATTTCGTTCTATGCAAACTTCCAATCGTTCTTGTGCACGTTGTATGACCTAGATTTGCCAACTTTCATCGCATCTAGGATCTCCGATTTGCGGTGGCTCATCATGCCTCCCATGTGTCAACCCATCCAGATTTGGTCAAATTCCAAATCATGGGAGGGGACTAGAAATTTTCTATACAACTGGTCAAGGATATAATTCTTTTTCTCATCACTTTGTTTGTGCCAGTCCTTGAAAATGTCCATGTTGAAGACCACATGCGTGAGTTGCCTCATGCGAGTGATGACGCGACCACCGTGACCATCCTCCACTATGTGCTTCTCCGCATCTATGTAATAGGAGGGCAAGACATCAGTTGATGGAGAGATGGAAAAGGGAGTGTCGAGAGGAGTGGGGGAGTTGACTACAACATGAGAAATTTGGAGAGGAGTTTGAAGGCGATCACGAGAAAAGTGAGGAGGGGTATGAAGAGGAGAAGGTTGGGGAGGAGTTTGAGTGGGAGTGTAACCAACAAGGGTTTAAATGGGAGAAAAAATGAGTGGAGTGGCCTAGCAAGAGGGATCACGGTGCCATGGAGATCCCATAGGCGGCAAGGCTACCGAAGAAGGAAAAATATATGCTTACCTTTGAAATATAGGCTTCACAGAAGCAGGGAGAAAGACCAACGATTATTTAGTAGGGAGTAAACAGTTTCAAGGAGGTAATTGCTCCCTCTCTACTCAGCCTCACATTGAAACTTATTACAAAAGAGTTAGCACAACTGCATAGCCAATCCATGTTCCCAAAACATGCAACTACACGGGAGGATAAAACCTCTGATCCTCCATATGCAATCCCGGAAATCCTAGTTTCTTTTTTCACTAAGAGTTCATATCACATGAAAAATTGATTTAAAACCAATCTTTCAATGAACAGAAGCTCAAAAACAAGATTCAGGCATAACAGACTCATGCAATTTATGCTAATCCAAGACTAAGCATAATCAAGCTGTTAGACAAGCATGTGACCTTTTACAAGAGATCATTCAATCACAATCTGAAGCTTCCCCCAAAAACAGCAAATTTATGAATACATTCACCCTAATTCTCAGCATCTTTAATCCAAAATAAACTATGTAGACGAGCACTCTACCACAGTTTCAGTAGGACAATTGATTTCCCTAATATTTGTGGCCATAAATCTGACACTTTTTCAGAGTCTTTTAAGTCATCTCGTGCATCTTTTTATCTTTGGCACCATTAAGTGCTTCCAAATTGTGCTCTCCACATTCTTGAATATGTGCATCAGGTCCAAAAGATGGCTTATCAACAATTCACCTCAATATGGAAGTGCATTAAATATTGATAACCTCTTCATGCCAAGAGCATGCCAAGAGGGGGTTGGCCTAGACCTTGAATGGATCTCCAAATTTGAAACCTATCACTTGCCTACAACATTAAGAAACAAGCACACACATTCAACTGAAAAACTTGTCGCTAGAACATATTTAAAGAGAGGCACCATTAAAAATATAAATGACATTGAATATTGAGATTTGCTTTGAAATTTTTGCATGGACGTCGGATAACATTTTATCAGAAAGCATTGCATTATGATATTCTTCTGTTCTGATAAAATCAAGCTTCCAGTGCTCTTCCACCTCAACCATAGTCAAATATTCCTCATTGTAGATAATGCTTATCTCCATTCGGTTTGTTTGACCATTAAGTTCAAAGTCTTGATCTAGTGGTAGCCATGTACCTTCAATTTTCTTGTATCTTTGGTAGCTAAATGTGAGACTGAGCATTTGCTTTTCAATATGATAACGAAAGATCATTGAGGACTTTTTAATCCTGCATTCTATGTCATTATTTGTTTTACTATCCCAGCCTTGATCCATGAGATCTGACAAAGTCTCATCTGATAAATCCTTGCAAACAAATAAAGTTGGTGTCCTACAAACACTAGCACTTGAGAAAAAATCAACAAATGTATGCAATGAGATAAACCAACTTAGGTGAACAATTTTCGAGCATGTGCTTATCTTCATAGCATTTTTAATATCAATGAGTAGCTTGCATCTCAAGGGTTCGAAAACAATGTTGTCAAGGGTAGGCCACTCATCACTTTGAAAACTAGGCAATGGAATTGCTTCGAGCTTGCCAAAACCCCCATCTGTTTGTGGCATATATAAAGATTCATAAAAATAGATATCACAATCTGCAAGTTCCTTTGGACTTCTTCCTCTATATTGTAGCTTTCCAACATCAGAGTGAATCACGTCTAATATTCCTGCAAGTGATTGTGTGGGCTCCCATTCACTTATGCATGATGGATATAAATCTGAAAGAAAAAAACAATGTTGAAGCATTTAAATCATAATCTGAAGAGCATCAATAAAGGAAATCACCTACGATTGTTGTACAATGCATATGTTTTGATATACTTACAATTACATTTTTGATGATCATGAGGATTTATATCATGTACTTTGATTTCTGAATGCATATATACATGTTGCGCTAAGACTTCTGATATCGATTGACCTCCCGGGGTAGTCCTAAACTCCAAAATTTTTGCTTTCCAATAAGATTTGTAAGTCAGTTTTGCTCTTTTCTTTTGTCGAAAATTGCCCTTTGATGATGGATGCAGCAATACCCATGAGTTCTTCGTATATTTTATTGGCTTCCAGTTATCAGCTTCATCTTTCTCATTGTAAAGAATCACAGAATCGATTGTAGATTTGGGTCTCCTCGCCATTGCTATTCTCAAAGCTTGGGCGCCAAAAATCTCTCTAATATGTTACTTGATTTTAATTTTTCGTATCACATTTAATCTAATGTGAATGCCAACATAGTCACAGTTACTGCGTATACCATATTTTATGTAACTATACATACTATTTCTATAACTGTAACTAGTATAGTTAGAAAATTTCATTATACTAACCAGCATAGTAAAGTAAATTTAACTTGAGATATTGACGTCGGACAGATTAGCACGTGTCGTGCTGGAAAAAGAAACCAATGGGATACGTCCATGCTGCCCGGACACAAATTTCAAAGTTTTCTATATTGCATTTTTATTTTTTAGTTAATTTGAACTACGTTACGTAGATTTGAAATTAAAAGTATCTTTACAAAGGGTCTTTTTGATATTGAGAACTCCCCTAATGATCCATAATGTTGTTTCCAGTTGAAATCTTGATTATTTCTTGGTTGTTGGTGGCTGCTGCTGTGGTGGATGGTTGCATGCTGATCTGCCATAGTTGAAGCATGACCCTGTTATGGCGGCTGAGAGACTGATGGGAGGTCGTGGCCTATTCTCTCATGACCCCTTTATAATCAACATTGTGGTTTCTTTTTTGGACCAATGAGAAACTGCCACATGGCGGTCTGACGCGCACACTCTGACTCGGACTGACGCGCGTTTGGATTGTGCTTCAGAATTTTTAAAAAAAAATTAAAAAAATTCAGTGACATTTTATGCTTGTTGAAAAGTCCAAAAACTGGGTGTAATCATCACAAAGAATCCATTACGTAAATATCAAAATCTCATATAGAAATAAAATTCAGAGTCAATATTAAGATAAAAATGTACTTGTAACTCTCAAAAACTTTGGCAATTTTTGCTTGAAATTTTTTTGAGATTTAATAGTTGTTAACGTCCATTAACGTTTCTTAGTATTAAGTTATTAACATAAAATTTTCAAGTAATTACGTAAATTTGAAATCAAGGTGCGTAGACCTTTACCATTTTTTTTTAAGGTTTTCTCGATAGTCAACATCCTCATGGTGACGCGTGACTGTTATGGTGCATGCCGATTATTCAAAAATTGGCCAAACCAGGTGAAGGGAGTTAAATTGTATTCATGGATTTCAAATGGGATTTTTAGAAATAAAAAATCTTGAAAATTTTTATGGCTTTTGTTTTTTGTAATCGTCTATCATTTTGGTTCATAGATTAAGGATTAACAACAACATACTTGTTCCTCATGGATTATCTTTTCCAAGATGGTACCCGGTTCAAAATAAATAAATTTTTCTGGTACTATGCTTGTTGGTGACTGAAAAACTTTGGAAGCATTGTTCTTCCCAGTTACAAATTTAAAATTGAATTTCTTATTATTATTATTGAATTTCAAATTTAGTTCAAATCTGGAATGGGTTACTTGTTTGGAATATTTCTGCTAATCATTAGATAAAATTTGACGGGATGTCTATACTTGGGTGCAGACTTTGAATTTTAATGGGTACTAGCACATCAAAATCCAATGGTTGCTCATTTTTTGATTTGTTGTTCAATCTAGCCCATTTTTGCTCACTCTTTTTTGCAAGTTTGGAGGTGTTATTGCATTGTAGAGGTGTGGTCTAGTTGTTTGTATTAGACTATGTAAGTGTTGTATTGGCCATGAGTTTCTGGTTTTACCAATTTTTCATTTTATTTTGTTTATGCAGTGGCTATGAGTGCCAAGTCTCAAGCATTTATAGTTAATGAGTCAGGACATGTATCTCGTAACAAGGTTCGTTTTGCCATGCAGTGAGATCCCCAAAAGGTAGATGTCCTAATGTATTTTTTTTTTCTCTCTGAATATATATATTTCAAACCACTACAACATTTCAGAGGATTTCTGACCCTATTACCGAGGCTCTTATGAAGAATTTTAAAAAAAAAAAAACATCATAAACCTCCGTATACACTATGAAGTAAGTCTCGGAACGAGATCCTAGATAATTACCTCGGTAATTGAGACTTCTTCATCTCATTTCTGTTTTTTTTGTAGATATTGAGGGATACACCGAGGTCCCTCGATATATCCCTCTGAAAAGGATATTGGTGGCATGTCTCTTTTGAGAGATATTCCAAGGGTCATCCCTTGTTATATCCCTGTCAAAATGGAACCCTATGCATACAAAATAAAATTAAAAAAATTAGGGCAGAATAAGTTGGCTCATTCTGGTCTAAAAATGGACTCCATCCAACCCAATTAGTCTTTTGCACCACTTGTTATGAAGTTGGTAAGCAAAATCATTTGTTCATAATTGTTAATAAAAAAATTTACGAAATTTATTTGAGTTACATTTTAAGCACTTAAAACCTGATGGAGGAACCTTAACTTCAACAAATATATATTCATACATAAATTTTTCAAGTACAGAGATATGTTACAAATTGGATTATTGAAATACCTAATTATAATTAGATCCAGCTGAGTCGTCCTCGTCCACGCCATTGATGTCGCAATCGGACTCATATGACTATGATGTATGGGATTGAGACTGTGATACTTGCATCAAATAAAGATGATTCAGTTATATGAGAAACGTGATGAGAGTGTGTTAAAAATGTAGCAAAATTATTCCATTTGATCCTAGAAATGATGGGAAAACACCTACTTATGATCCAAACAAGATCTAGAAGCTAGATTACTAGTCAATGCATTGATTCCTAGCTTATTTTGGCTTGAACTCCATGAATTAGCTCCAAACCTCTTCACACGTGTGAAAGTACGGTCTGCTACTGCCTATGTACTGTACCTGCAACTCCAAACTCATTCAATCATCACAAAAAATCCTATGCCAATAGCATTCATCAATCAAATCATAGACTCAAACTAGTCATGAAGGAAAATCTCGATTTTGTTCATAATTGGATGGAAATCCCATCACATATTTATACATGTAGAGTTCATATCTGAGCATCTTAGGGCTTCTATGTATTCATCATAACCTAACCCTGACATCTAACCTAAAGATCCACTTGATCCACCCTATTTAGGGTCAATGCCTCGAGATCCAAAAATAATGAGAAAAGTGCTATGTTTAGCTCCTACTTTTTCTCTACCCTATCTATGCACTCTTTGGACATTGGACATATCCCAAAGGTACCATTCCAAAGCTAGGTTAATGATTTGACATAGAATAAGGTATCCTATGCTTTTGGCACATGTGACATCCCACAACATGGCCTCAAAGTCATTAACAAGTGGTAATTGTGCAAACTAGCTTGTGTAAATTTAACACTCCTCCTCACCACTAGTTTGAAGATAACATAGACCTGCTTATCAACCCTAGGGCTGATCTTAACTTCACAAATGCAGCTCTTTGAAGTGGTTTAGTGAGGATATCAACAATACATTCACTACTTGTCACATGCTCAATAGACAAGGAGGGGGAACCAAGGGGAGAATAGCCAATGGGGGGTCGAGATGGGAAAATAGCTGGGGGGGGGGGGGGACTGGAAGTGAAAGAGATGAAAATCCCATGGTGAAACACTTAGAATTTGCTTTGCACAGGAACACAGATCATGCTACACAGTAACTTAGACATAAAATCACTCTCCTCAGCAAGCTCACATAGCAACTGTATTTCTCAAAATGAAATTACACTACTTGTCACATGCTCAATAGGCAAGGAGGGAGAACCAAGGGGAGAATAGCCAATGAGAGGTCGAGATGGGAGAATAGCTGGGGGGGGGGGGGGGGGGGGACTGGAAGTGAGTGGGATGCAAATCCCATGGTGAAACTTGACCCCACGAACTATAGCCGGGAGGATACCTACAAAAGCTTGGACTATGATACATGAACCACGCATGCACACACACACACACACAAACACACACACACACACACACACACACACACACATGAATAAATTAAGATCCTACAAATTAAAGTAGCATGAACTGGTAAGCATGAAACATAAATCAAGATACTACGAATTAGGGTAGCATGAACTAGTAAGCATGAAACATAAACGAATGGCATCACACTTACATGCACACGCACACACACACACCCTAAACTCTAAACCCAAACACACACGAAGAAAAAAAAAAAAAAAAGAGAACATAGTAGAGTTGTCATGTCCAAGGCCAGTAAGTAGGATTCAGTATACTCCCAGTCTTGGATACATGGTACTCCGGTAAATCAAGCTGTTAGTTATGCCACACCATACTGGATGTGACCCGAAAGTAACTAATATCTTGTGAGGCCCAGAACACACTAAATGGAGTTTAGACAAGATATGAGACAATGTATGCATGTGTAGAGTTATCAATAGCAATTCTATGAATAGTTGGTCCATGCTTGGGACTCTATTCTAGGTGAATCTATGTATAGGGAACTTAAGGCTATGCATGGCTATGTGCCCAGGTTGCTTTTGGCTCTATATATTCAGGCCAAACTCACCCTACTCCTCATTGCGGTCATTGATTCATTGCCAGAGTTTCACTCTACCTTCATGCTTCCTATTCCTTGGCTTGGGGGTGAAGCTTCTAGAATTGATTTGTTGCTTCTACTTGGTTGGGTGGTTGCTCCATAGTGTGTTTTCCATTGTGTTTTGTCTTGTAAGCTGGATCTTAGGGATCTTCCCTTATAGTGGTATCAGAGCAAGGCTTTCAAAGATTGGAGAACTTGAAGGCAAGCTCTACATGGGAAAGGAAGATCGAAGCACTTGGAATTACATCCCGGTTTGAGTGCTGATTTGTCAAAGGAGGTTTGGAATTTGAATTGTTAATTCTTGGAGCTCTTCAAAATTGTTGGTAACATGCTTATCATCATGTTTTCATTTTGAAGGAGAACCTAAGAGTTAGTCAAGTAATTTCATTCTGAATTTTCTGGTTTTGTTTTCAGAAAATTTTCAACTCATGTAGAATGATTTGCATTTTGTTAATCACCTGATTGTTGTATGGATTTTGCATAACATAGAGAGTTTTGATAGTTGCAAAGATTCATAATATTGTTTTGGGGGATTCGATTCATGCACAGCTGATTCTCTTTATTAATAGAGTATAAAAGGTCAATTTATCTAATTGTATAAGCAATTAGTGATGTTGTTTCTTGAATCAAATCATTGCATGAAGGGATTGAAGTTATCTCTCTAATTTTGATCCTTATGTAATGCATGCAAACCAAAGACATAGAATGAAATTGCAAAGCTGTCAATTCTCTGGTATGAAGCAATCTTACAACCCTGTTTAAGAATCAAACTTGATAAACAAGATATTGTGTGGCCTGATTTTCTGAAACCCTGGTTTATACAATTCCTACAACTGTCTGGATTTTGCAAAAGTCAGAAAAATCTAGTTTTACTGGTTAAACCTGTCAAAGAGATTTTTTGACTATAGCAAGGTATTATCCCAGTTGGAAAGTTGTAGTGACTTGAGAACTGGTTGTGTTGGATGACATTGCTCTCTAGTCGTTTTCAGACCGTTTTGATGGGTTGGTTGATTAGTTTTCTTTTATGAAGCTTGAATGTTGTCCTATCCTATAGAATGGTTTCCCGTGAGAGATTGTTGATGTTACAGGAGGGTGCTGCTCCCTTGAATATCATATTTAATGGATGGCTACCTACGATTTTCCGAGCGCTAGTATAGTGAGAAGGAGTGTGTGCATCTGAAGCAGAATAGACAGTTGTGGGAAGTGGAAACTCGAGTAGCTTGATCATTCTTGGTAGCCAAGAGATGTTGTAGTGTATTGGAGGTGGATGGAAGTAAGCAGTGAATGTGCCGAGGAAGAGTGCGATCCATGCTATCTGTCCCTGTCTCTCTCTCTCTCGCGATCCAGCCCTCTTTTTCTGGTTGGAAGGCATGTCAATAATCTCTTCCTCTCTCTCTCTCTCTCTCTCTTGGGGGTTGCGGCTGAGTGTACATCAAACTTTTTTGTGGTGGCGGTTGTAGGGCTTTGTGCTCTTTTTTTTAATGGATAAACCTTTCTTTAGGATTTTTGAGAATGTGATGGTTGCTTGCCTTAAGAATAAAGGTTATGGTTTTTGCTTAGTTGTAGAAAACTTTGCATTGGAAGGTTAATTTTGGATTATCCAGGGTTTGAACTGTTTTTTTGCATGTGAAGAGAGTCTATGTTTGGTAATAGATTTTCCATTCGTTGGCTACTTTTCCAGCAAAGGCATGGGAAATAGTTAAATTTAACTAATGGATTACCATAAGTAACCTCATGTATGGATTTTCAAGGCTATAACCGATGTTGGAGGTAACAATATAAAATTTGCTATCCTAACAGGCCATCTATGAATTCGGTTCATAGATTTAGTATTGAGAGCAAGATATTCGTTTCTCATGAATCACCTTTCCAAAGCGGTACCCGATCAAAGAAAATTTAATTTTTCTGGAACTGTGTTTGGTGGTGACTTAACTTTGGAAGCAAAGTTCTTCCCAGATTGAAAGTTAAAATTGAATTTTTTTCTTTTTTGTTGAATTTCGAACTTGGATTAAAGTTTGAAATCTGTTACTTGTCCAAGATATTTCTAAACGATATTGATCGTTGGAAATGGATCAAGTTAACGTTTGTGCAAGATACTCGTCAAAATTAACTTTAAAACCGTCAAACAATATTAAATGGCCAGCTAAAATGAGTGATGAGAGAACTCTTTATCCGATCCATGGAATCTTGTTTGGATACAGTTTAAGAGTTCTGAAATCCTATTGGTAGGATTTCCATTTATGTAATTTCATATTTTGAATTTGGATAGTTTTTATCAATATTGATGAAGTAATGCCAGACCAGACAAAAAAGAAATAGTCCAATTTTATTAGAAAACTATAATAATAGAGATTTAAAAATTGAATTCATTTCCAGTTAAATCCTATGGTGAATTATATTCAAAAGATCAAACTAGTTGTGTTTTTTATTGATAGTTGATCAATAATTCAGTCCAGGTATAGGATAGAAATGAAATTGTTTTAGTTTCTACATTAATTAATTTTAAAATATTTACTAATGTCGTTACATTTTCTTTGTACATTAATTGAAAAAGATTTTCAGGGAACTGAAAATTCTAAGTAGGAAAGAAGAGTGGACATCAGGGATAGTAATTGTAATTGGAAAATGTATTATGCAGTTAGGATTTTGGTAATCCTAGTAAATAATTGCTTAATACCTGATATTAAGTTCTTGGATTAACTTCATTTAATTAAATTCATAAATTATATCTTTGTAACTATTGAGTTATTGGTTTGGATGTCAATTGTGATATTAGAAGTAGAATCTGATACATGGATTATATTGGATTTGTTAATTGATAGAAGCTTGTCCCTAGAGTTAATGATCTTGGATCTAGTGAAATTCGAAGCTTATCATTAACCAGAAAGGATCAGAATGTAATATTGAACCATGTTAATTCTATTGTTTAGATTACAAGATTAGGTGTGGATTGTAATATCCATCTAATAAGCATGGCAGTCATCTAAATAAATGGATTCTCTAGTGTTGGGAACAAGAGATAATATCTTATATGGATTATAGGACAGCTAGATGATTAATGGATCTCTAGAATATCAGATAAGGTTGTTAAGGATTTTTTGGAAGGAAAAGCTGATGGTATGAGACATCACTAATTTCAGAAAGGGAATTCTAGGACTGTAAAGATCTGATGATCAATGGTGTGTTTTAGTACCTAGTCGCGATATGGGAAAAAAAGAAAACCATTCGATCAAATGTGGGATATTTTGGAAAATTTTGAGGTTTAATCTAGATCCCTATGTGGTTTCTCATTATTTACAAAATCGGAGTCCCTCAAATCTATTTCTCGCTTTCTTAATTAATCCTTTACTTCTTAGTAATTTCTCGAATATAAGATATCAGACTGATTTATATGATTCTTTTTGGTGTGAAGTTATTCTTCTGAAAGACTGTTATGTCATATAAATTACAACTTGTTGAATAGACTTGGAATTCAGATAAATTCTAAGGTTAAAATGTTTCAATATCTTAAATCTAGAATGTCTCTGTTGCATACATGAATTTCGATGGAATAGTAGCTTCTATCATTCAGATTGAAAATATTTGGAGGAGAAGTCCTGTTTGTAATGAAGTGAATCCTTTAATGGAAGCACTTATTACTGACTTTTCTTAGATTTGCATATTTTCATATGTCATCTTTCCAGTTAACTTTTATTAAAATCGATAAGTCCTTTAAAAGGAGAGGTGGTGGTGGAATAAATTTCTATTTGAGAATCTGTGGGTTGCATATTTTTTGGAAGAGAACTAGCTAGGGTATAGAAATGAGATTTGGTTTGAAAGGAATTTTGGATAGATTCAGAGTAAGATGCCTAATTGGAACTTTTTGAATAATAGAAATTCTCTAGGGATTGTGTGGACAATCTGGAACTAGAACCGGTTTGATATTTGAATTATTATCTATAAGTAGTACAGTGAAAGGTCAAAGGTTACTAATTTTATTCTGATTGGAATAGAAGTAAGTTTGATCAAAATTTAAGTCTAAGAGTTCTGTATTGGATCATCCTAATTTTAGTTGAGTACTTGGATCAGAGAGGGGTTGATTGAGTGGAAGAAATTATGTAATTAGAGGTAAGTTGGATGGGAAAAATGCTAAGAGTAAATGTTATTCGTCTCAGAGATTTTTCGAATATGTTATTTACTCGTGAGAAATAGAAATTATTTTGTAGCTAAGTTACAAGGTGAGTAACATATGTGGGTTCTGGAGGAATCTGCCAAATAAAAATGTGTTTATGTACTGGGTCATAGTGAGATTATTCACATATGTGCACGATTAATCTTGTATGAATATACTATGTATTCCTGGTTACTAGGGATATTTGGTGCACTTAACCTAGTCGGCGAGCATAAGCATATGATTAAGTATTGTTTTGATAGATACTTGTAGAGTTAACAAATCTTTGTATAGAAGATTTATGGATTAACTAATAAATGATTTGGGTAAGGATCGAAATGTGGCGTCATACTTATATAATTGAATTCTTCACCTAGACATTTGAGATTTCTGAATCATTGACAATTAACTTGAGTAGTTCATTACTCCACGATGGAGTTAATTGGTAAAACGATCAATGTGAAGAGAATTCACCAGAACTGATGGTTTTTGAATTATATTGCTTGTAAGACGCATGATTAGTGAATCATTTGGGTTCATTAGTTAAAATTATGTGCATTGGATATACAGTATTCTTGAAATAGAGGATTCCTTAGTTAAGGGATAGACTCAGCTCATTAGTGGTTGTATCCCAGAGAGTTCAAATGGATAACGAATCATAATGAATCCAAGAATAACAACTGAATTGATATTCAGCAGAACTTTGGGTATCTAGATTTAATTCTAGACAAGAATCTAAAGTCTTTTTGTAGTTGAAGATGATTGTCATTTTGGTATGCAATCAATCTTTAATTACTAGTAGTTTATAGAACATGAATCTTGCACTTCAGTTAAAGAATCATATTTAAAGAATATTCCTAAATCCAGTATTTTCTTAGTGGAAATATTTTGGAATGATTTTTACTTTTCTTGAGTTATGTTGGACATATACTCTAGTATCCTATAAATGATTAAGTATAATTTTGGATTCCAGAAAATTATGATTGATGAATCATACAAATCTAAATATTTATGATTGACGAATCATAAATAGATACTTAATTATTGTCAGAGTATTATTCAAAATTGTGATAATTCTTAAGTGTGACAATTAGTTCTTGATCTATTATTTGAGTAAGAATTCATATCAATGTTTTCATTAGAGGAGTTCTCAATATCAAAAAGAACCTTTAAGGAATGCCATGTAGGATATAGAAAAATATCTAAAAAAAAAAAATATTGTTTATCTGCTTGCCCCCACCACTCCCGAGGCCTCTCCAACTCCCAATGATCTAACCACAGTGTCTATAGTCATAGTTAAGAAATGTAAACAGTTCGAAGTATAACTTGACTAAATTCAAAAATATTCCCTCCATTGGTTACGAAAAGGGCAATATTTTCACTGGATTTAGAATATGACCACCATCCCCAAATTCGAATCAGAAAAAATAGCAAAATGTTTACATATGCATTCCTTCCACGAGAATGAAAATATGGGTGCCATCTCCAATTATGAATGCCATCTTTACATTGGAATGGAAATATGAGCGCCAACTACCTATTGGAATGAAAAAATGAGCATCATTCCCAAATTTGAATCAAGCATACAAGCATGGAGATTGGATTGATCGTACAGAGTATATAATATAATCAAAGATGAGTTTTTCATTTTGCTTCATAGAATTGGTCATAGTACTTTGATGCAACTGATTACTCTATTGTTTTTTCTGATGATGACATTGTATCATCTACATGTGGATATCCCTATTGATTTGGCACCTTTGCAGAGAAGAGGAGGCAAAGGAATTCAAATATCTACTGAGGATCGTTCTCGTTATAGGGTAGAAGGAAAGAAAAACTTGAATTTGTGGATAGATGAAACATTATATCCACAAGATCCAAGCACTTTGACACATCCCACATTCTCCTCAATACTCATTTAGTTACATGGATATGCAATGGGCATAGTGGGTTACTAGGATATTGTGAAACATTGCAGAACCATGAAAACAACTTTATATAAATAAAGTTCACTTTTTAGAAGGTGAGTTAATTCGGATATCCTCTTATTGTCTAAATAGAGAGGCTGCCAAACTTGCATAGTCGACTGTCATTCACCGGAGTGTCAAATCTTTTTCTGTCCAAATGTTCTAAATGACCACTCCATCCATAGTTCAATATTTCTTTCACTCTATACGGTCCTTCACCTGTGAACTTCAATTTGCATTTAATAAGTTTTATCTTATACATTAGTGCTAGATTTCCTCCTCTCATATCTGTTTTGTGTAATCGGCGATCGTGCCATGCCTTGTGACGGGTTTTCTCAGCTGCTAATGCATGAAATGCCATCAATATAGTCTACCAAAGTTTTTGTAAAGCCTCATGAGGCATCTGGAAGGATTTAGCATCATCCAATCGTTCTGTTGCTGCTATGCGTAGAGATGGTATCAAAAATTCAATTGACATAACTACATCTTGTCCATAAACAAGATGAAATGGTATTTGATTCGTACTACCTTTGTAAGCGGTTCTAAAGGCCCATAAAACCAAATAAAACTTATGTTTCCAATCAGAATGACTTGCTTCTACCGTTTTTGTCATAATGTTGCAGAGAATCTTGTTGGAAGATTCAGCTTGGCCATTACCCCTCAAATAATACAAAGTACTAAACCGATGAATAGCAAAAAAGTCTACCAATAGACACTTTATTGTTTCATTCACAGAATGTGTTATGTGGTCACTAACGATCTCGATAGTGTTAAAATTCTCTTAGGACCTAGTGTAGTATGCAGATCACATCAATCAATCACCATAGACACTCCGCACAAGCTCTCAAAGATGGCACAAAGAGACACAAAGAGCTATTAGACTACAAAGAGACACTGTACATATAGAGTATTCACAAACTGCATAAAAAATAGGTGAACTAAAAAACAGTTTGGCCTACCACCTATCAAACTAAGGTCGGGCCCAATATGGCATAATTTGACCGACAAACTTGGGACATGCCCCCAAGTATAGCATACACTGTATATAACTCTGTACAGACTAATTTTTCCTATGTGTGGCTACTCGGCTAACCCAAGTAGCCAGCTACGGGATCAGCGCCCGACTAATGTCACAATAGTGGGTCACGTCCTAAACAACCAAAAAACTTTAAATCCTAATTAACTAAAGATATGTATAGTTAATCACAATATTGCATTTCGATCTTACAATAAAAACATATCAGATCAAATCTGATTCTTAACACTCTCCCTTAAGGTCAAATGCAGTATGAGTAAAGAAATATATTGCAACAGTGTCTAGAGTATCCAAAAGATGTTATGCATATCCCTGCTACCCTGTACTTGACTCACACTCAAGCACACCATCAAACCACCAAGTTTGGCACACAAAGTATCATGCAAACACAATGCTCATACAAAGAGTCTACCATAGTCTCGACCAACTGACTCGTCCCCAATCCGACTTGAACACAAGTGGACCACATGAGCGACATGGCTCAAACTGAGGAAATCCCACTACCACCATGAGACTTACATCTTCCATCTAGCTAGGCTGACATCCTATTAGGCACTTACAAGCACAAACTTGTAAAACTTACATAAGTGAACGACTGAGGCTCAACCTGAGGAAATCTTACTGCCACCATAAGACTATACCCTCACCAGATAAACAGCTAGTAGACATAACGACAAGGCAATGAGCATAAAATGACTACTTTGTTTCACTGTAGCAAATGCACAACCTCATACGACTCCGACTCAGATTTAGATCTCTTTTGACAAGGTAACATGCAAGCCCACACACACTTATGCAAACTATCAGAAATGATAAAGTGTCAAATACATGACCAAGGCCTGCCCATAAGTGGTATCCTATCGTACCAGCACCTATGCCACCTATAGATCCACTGCTACACCATTGGTCTCCAAATCAGGTCTCCAACCATGGCCCGCACCTGTAACCAAGATGTCCTCACATCCAAGCATATCACATACATGTCCTCATACATCATCCAAGATCAACCATCTCAAACCAATGAGTGCTCCAAGCCTCATCCCTGATGTATCTCCCAAACAAAGCTATGCTCCAAACCGCTTTGCCCTGACATCCTATCCAATAAGCCTTGAAAGTCGATCCCCATCCATTCCCCATGCTCCAAGCACAAGAGTCTACCAAGGACTCAATGAATGAATGTACACAAACCTCACCATAGGCTATATCTGTGTAGCTCACGTATCTCCATGAGATACTGATGATGATTTGCCTCTTCTACACCTCATGCAAGCTCAACTTCCCATGCTTGACATTGCCAACTTTGATTTGACCAGTATATAGGCCTGCCACCAAGGAGCCTATCTCACTAATATTGTATCCATCATAGCGTGCAAGCCAAATCAAATGCAAACTAGATCCACTATCGCGATGAATAACCCACCCACGATCCATAGTATATCAGGTAGGATAGCTCCAAAACCTTGTACCCTATACCATCTGATCACCAAATATCCATTACCTGCGAATAGCTCCCGAAGAATCTGTCCACCTATAGTGCAACTAGACTCCAACTGGATCGAACCAAACTCTGCATCCTGCTTACCAAATAATGATGGATAGAAACAATATGTGATGCCAACCTAGAGATCACTATGCTTATAACCATGCAACTCACTGAGCAATCATCTCCATCCCTATCAGTTGTCACTCCCTAAGCAATCATCTCCATCCCTATCAGCTCACAACCATGGGCATGCTGGATCCACATCACCCCGTAATGCACTTCATGCACTCAAGATATGAACCACCACTAGGTACACTCCATGCCACCTACCTCCAAGTAGGCTTGACCCGTCCCTAGGTCACCACATGATGCACCAGCTAAAGAACATTGTCCATACATAAAATGACATATCATACCTAAGCAACTGTAGCATCTCCCTGATTTCCACTCCAAATGGACGCGCCATCCACATACTATGCCCACCTGATGTCTTCGATCCTGGTCACCATCATGCTAGACAAGACGAATTCCAAAGCATCATATGCTCCACCTGGCTCCTAGCATCTGCTCGCTCTCCCTGGCTATGTGCCACTCGACACCATGCCAATGCAAGCATGTCCCTGAGTCGTCGCTCATGGGATCCTAAAACCATTGTCTCCCTGATAGTACTGAGGTATATGGCTCTGAGTGACTTCCTCTAGGCTGGTCCATGATGTCACCAACTGAGAATCTGCACGATGGAAATTCCAACACCTGTGCCAAGCCTAGACTCCTTCAAATATATCCAAATGCATCAAAGCTATAAGTAGCTTATCCATGCCCGTGATGGTAGATGCCTCCCCATCGATGCCAATGCCAATGACTGGCCCACTGTTGTAATGCCAACCTGTACTCCCAAATGAGCACATCATGAAGTCCTTGCCATCAGTGTCCCCTCTAGTAGATCGCTAGCAAAACACCCACCATAGTGCTTGCCTTCCAATCACACCTTGTGCAATCTCCATCAGCTCTCCAACCTAGAGCTGGCTCTCAAAGCTTCACGCTTTGTCCGTTTGTGTTTGCAATCTTATGATTCCATCATGAATTCCACCTTTAAGTCATGTCCATGCCAAAGACTCAAGTCCAATATGAAATAGCTGCCCCCCGATGATCACCCCATGTCATCCTACAGTGCTATCTCTACCAAGTATCCCAATGCCATCCCTAATCACAAAGATCTGAGCATCTACATTGTAGTGTCCACCTGTATTCTCCCAAGTTAGCGCCAAGTTGCTCCTGTGAATGGTTCCAATCCACTCCCTGAGAATACACTGAGATGTGAAATCCAAAGCCACATCAAGTCCCTCACATAACTGTGCATGCCAATATCCCTCCAAGTGAACCTGTGAGATCTTCCATGGCCCAAACCAAATGATCTGCACTCTATTATCACTGGAATCTACATCCCTAACGCACTCATGATATGACAAATTGACTTGACTTACCCATAATAGGCAGTTGAAGTTTATCTCCGGATGACAAACCCGATACACTGCTCCCCAACTACTTTGACTTGATAAAAAATGACTTACCGACTACAAAACCACAAAATCATCACACTCACCACTCACCAAGAGTCTCCAAAGTGTGATAACTGATCCGTTCTTCAACCTCTGCATGTCCTACACACAACTCATCCAATGCAAGTCCGCTATCTTGCCCAATGGCTTCCAATTGGCGCCACCTTGCACTTCCATCACCTGTGATCGCCAAAATGTGTGTATCTCCAAGCTAGCCCATATTTCCCTCCGAAAGAGATATTTCTTAGTTGCAAATGTGTGGGTCAATGCAGCTATCTGATGACTTGACAATGTCACTGCCGATCATGCCTGTGAGAGCGTTCTCCCAAAACGCCACTTGACGTTGGCTGGTTCGAACCCCAAGAGTTGAACCTGATCTCATGAATTTCTCACCTATAACCGGCGTATCATGCCTACCTCTCACCTGTGATTGCTTGCCCTCTCAAAATTCTTGCCAATGATGAGTAGTCACGCCGCGAAACTACACTTCCATCGCCAAAACTAGATTTCTCCACACAATTTCGCTACCATTGGCTCTCATACTGCATTTACCGTTTCGAAACACCATGTTACCCTATCATAAGTAAGCAATAATGATTACGAAGAGATAATACCTCATTGTACCTGTAGTAGGTTTCCACCAGCCAAAAATTGCCCCAAATTTGGCCCTACGGTATCCAAATGGCGAATGTAGTCCATCACTAGATCACTCGCACTCCGCTTGATAGAATGGTAATGAAAACACCCCAAAACACCTTTTTCCCTGCTCTGTGACGTCGCTCTATCCGCTGGCTCTGAGCAGCCAGTTTCAAGGGTCATTTTGGCCCAAGAATGGCCAAAAAAAGTGTCTTCTAGCCAAAGATAGGTCCATTTCCTAAAACCCATTTGGTCATATAATCAGTTGCAACAATGATATATCTCGCCTAAGATCCTCTTGTCGCAGGATGAATAGGACCAACAAAGTCGAGGCCCCATTTCTCGAATGGTGCTTGCGATAAAATTGGATGTAAAGGTACTTCATAATTCTATCGAGTAGAACAACGTGCTCCTTGACAAACGTCGCATGACTGAATATAATATTATGTATCTTTGTGAAGTGTAGGCCACAAACATCCTGATTGTAGGCCACCATCATCCACTTCAGTATTAATAGGCGCTTATTCAATTCTTGAAACATGGTCGGCTAGATAGTATTGTTTTCCTACCTGAATCACAACACGAAAATCAAATTCGGTGTCCCTCAATTTTTTCTCAAGAAAAGGGCTGGAAATTGCACATCTTGTTGTAGTTTAAATCGACTGTTATTGGGCCTTATTAACATTCTAAAGTTTATCTCTAAGTTCAATATGCATATTGGCCAAAATTGCCAATTAAACTCAACATGATAAATCTCAAACTAGTTGATAAGTTACAAAGAGTGTATTCTTGTGGTCAAGGGTGATAAATAAAAGAAGTTACTGTGATGATGCACTTCTATCCCAAGAAGAAGCATGGACCATTTAAACAAGATATAATTTTCAATGGAGGCTATTACTCAGTAGATTCTTAGAAAATGTTATAATTTTGTTTACGAAACATATAGGCTCCATCCCTTAATGCTTTACGGATGAAGAATCTCCTAATAGTGCGTAGATTATGAAGGAAATACTTGTGCTAGAGCTTATATGCTTATGCATAACAAAATAACAAAACAAAAGTAAGGGTAGTTATGTTGTATATATCCCACTAAAGATCAAGAATATCATGTCTAAGGATGCAAAATGGATGGTTGAATAAGAAGTGTTTCAAGACTTCCTACACATTTTGAGTGTTTCTATGAAACATGTTTGTTGAGGCCAATGCTTTTGTGTCGAAGAGTGTGTTATCCAATTAGGGGATTCCTTCTAAAACCAAGCCTATATAATTTGAAATTATGAACCTCAAGTTTTTTAAAAATGCAACAAATCTTACACAGGATAAGCAATCTAATATATGTGTGGATATATTTCTTGTCTTTTCACAATATAATAGATGATTTGAAAGAATTTGAGTTCAATAAAACTTATGAAAGAAGACCCCTTTGTAGGAGAATAGTTGGTGTGATTAGTCATAATGAAAATGATTGTTTTTAGTAATATTGTAAGTGCTTCATGAATATTGTGCTCTAATAAGTGGAAATTTGATGTTGAAGAAGTTTTGTTATCTATAAAAATGTAGAGTTTGAATATAAGCAGTCACACGATAGTCTAGAACGTCTTCTATGCATTCATGATTTGGTAGGATCATATGGGCTACGATTTGTGTGGTGTGTGTGTGTGTGTTTGTGTTTTGGGGGTTTCATTGTCTAAAAGCCTTGGATCTACAATCCATGTGCATTCTTGTTTCCTTTGTGACAAAGTTAGCATACATAAAAACAAGTTATTCTCTTGAAAAACTTTGTATACCAGCAAAATTTGCATGTCATATATAAACATGATCAGCCAAGTCAAAAGTAGCTGAAGCAAGCTGGTCATTGCTTCCCAAGCCAAGGCTGCTAGTTGTCATTGTGGATCGACGTCGTCATTGCCTCCTTCTTCATAGTGATGCATGACAAAGGCTAATGAAAGACCTCCCATGGTTCTCTTGCTTGATGTTGGTGCCTTTTTGGGATCCACCGAAGGTGGTTGCCATTTGTTCTTCACTTCGTAAAAACCACAACCACAACCCATAATCTCACATATAATACTCTCCAATGTGGCACTCTTTACTCTTCTATTGAGGCTCTCAAATATAGCTCTTCACCTTGGTAGCTCTGAAGTCCATGAGTAACTACAAATTAAGCCATAGGCAGGGTACAGTTCATCACAATTAATGTGATAGTGGAAACACATACCATATCCAGCAAAATGGTGATGGGTTGAGGTGAATCTCTTATAATTAGAAAACCAAAGGCAGCTCATGTGTTCTACTTCTCTCCAAGGAGGAACACCCATGCCTATTTTGTGAAAGGATATTGAGACAGCTTGACACATGCATTGTATAAAACTTGACAACTCATGTCCAAAACCCACAAAGGGTGAAGGTAATTGTTGCAACAAATGTGTGTACTCTTCACTTGCATGTGCAATTTCAAAATGATCCCGAAACTCCATGTCCACGATCAACCTCTTTGTCACCCATGAGTTGTTTTTTTGTAATTGATGAAAAGCAACATCGATGTATTCGTAGGTGTGTTCTGTAATTTTGACAACAACATAGACCAAGACTTGGTTCAATTTTTCAAGAAACTCACAAGATTGAATACTAAGTTATGTGCAATCAAACTCACGAGACGGAAATGAGATGAGATGAAAGTGACCTTTCATTTTGAAGCCCCTCCATTTTGATCTGCAAATGCCAGCATCATAGCCCGCAATACATAGCACTCTCAAAATGGCTAACTTCCTATCTGCAACGGAACATTGTATATGGGTAGTTCGAAACAGGTGGCGCTCTAAATCCATCACAAATGCGAGGACATCGGCAATCATATCATGCTCTGAGTAGGCTGACTATCGGGCGGATTCAAAATCCAATACCATTTTATTGAATTGTGGAAGGCTGCAAATTGTACTATTGTAGATTCTGCACTCCAAAACACAACTTATTATCTACTTGATCATAGGCCAAGTTTTCCTACTACGCCACTGATGTGGATTATCTAATTTAAATTAGTACTCAGATGAGTCCCGGAGCCCTCTGCAGATAAAACTAAAGAGATTTGAATGAAAATCTGAACTACAATATGAATGGAGCTAGTTGTAGTTTTTGGTTCTATGTAAAACTTATAGATTTCGAGGATGAAGATGGGTAAGATACCCTTTTACCACCAATACAGTCCCAGAAACAACAGTCTTGATGGTTTAATGAGAGAGAGAGAGAGAGAGAGAGAGAGAGAGAGAGAGAGAGAGAGAGAGAGAGAGAGAGAGAGAGAGAGAGAGAGAGAGAGAGAGAGAGAGAGAGAGAGAGAGAGAGAGAGAGAGAGAGAGAGAGAGAGAGAGAGAGAGAGAGAGAGAGTGGAGAAATTAGATGAAACCTACCTAATTTTCATAAATAAAGCAGGTACTGAACCATAAATCTTCAAAAATTACATGCATACATTATATGAGTAGTCATCAGGAGGAAAGAAATTAACTACGAATTGGTCAAATCAGTAACAAACTCTTTTACCTTTTCAGTGATGAAATTAGTGAGAATGTCTGGGCTCCACTATACTTGCTAACTTTAAAGAACAAGGCAGAGAGAGAGAGAGAGAGAGAGAGAGAGAGAGAGAGAGAGAGAGAGAGAGAGAGAGAGAGAGAGAGAGAGAGAGAGAGAGAGAGAGAGAGAGAGAGAGAGAGAGAGAGAGAGAGAGAGCATAGCGAGCGAGCGAGCGAGAGAGAGCACTAACATAGCAAGCTGGATGTAGAAAATGGATGGAGTATGTGTCCAATTATTTTTATTCTTTTGATTTTAGCTTTTGTTGTTAAAGCTAGGTGTTAATCACTCTTGCATGAGTTTGAGAATTAAAATGCATTTTCTCAAAAGTATTCTTTTAAGTCTCTAGAATGCAATATTTGTATTTTTTCTTACAAATTTTACATCGTTATGATGCAATGATTCTTGTGACGTATATTATAGATCACCTTGTCTATTGGCATGCATGGAATGCATGGAAAATAGATAGCCAATTATGTACTAGGTAACGACAGGCATGAGCAGGCTCGCTATCGACCGCCATAGTGTGTCTTCATCACTTACTAAGCCGCTCTGCGTCGAGAGATAGGTGGTCACGACCACTTTGCTCGATAGCGATCCTACTCACACTTGCTACCTGGCGTAATTGACATTTGATCCCATGTGAGAGTGAGTGTATTCATGTCGAGGTAGGCAGCAAAATATGAATTTGAATAATGGTGTTCAAAGCCCATGAGCATTTTCCACTTATTAAATACAACTCCAAACAACAATTATTCGAGATGGCACCCAACACTATTTAAATAAAGTCATACAATTTGTAATATCAATAATTAAAAAACCATTATTCAAATCAATTTAGGTGGAATTATATTAATAGGTAAGTGAATATGTTTCAAAACTTTTGAAATATTGTTACAAAGAATTTTTAAATGAAATGGAATAAGCTTTGAAATTCTCAAGATGTAAGTTTTCTATGTTTTCTATGTTCATACAATGTGATAATTAATCACAAAGTGTTTGGCCTAATTCAACTTGTTGGTGATGCACGGATAATTAACTACAAAAAAACTTGATAAATATAGCATTTACTCATCCATGTTGCACCTAAAAGAAACTTGAAATTGATCAATGAACTATAAAATCCAACTATCAAATACAATCATAAAATATAAAAAATTTATTTCTTTCATGGTTGTAATAGAATATGTTGCACTATAACTACATTCCAAAACAAAACTTGGATATGCTTTATGAAAAAATCCATAAAAAAAAGTTCGGTTATTTACAATCAAATAAAAAAGGTTCGAACCCAAAAAGTTTCCCAAAGTTAGTCACATGCTTGTCTAACAGCTTGATTATGCTTACTCTTGGATTACCGCAAATTGCATGAGTCTGTTATGCCTGAATCCTGTTTTTGAGCTTCTGTTCATTGAAAGATTGGTTTTAAATCAATTTTTCATGTGATATGAACTCTTAGTGAAAAAAAAAACCAGGATTTCCGGGATTGCATATGGAGGATCAGAGGTTTTATCCTCCCGTGTAGTTGCATGTTTTGGGAACATGGATTGGCTGTGCAGTTGTGCTAACTCTTTGGTAGTAAGTTTGAATGTGAGGCTGAGTAGAGAGGGAGCAATTACCTCCTTGAAACTGTTTACTCCCTGCTAAATAATCGTTGGTCTTTCTCCCTGCTTCTGTAAAACCTGTATTTCAAAGGTAAGCATAGATATAAAATCATGATTATTTGGGGTTTTCAGTTCCTAGAATGCATGCACCCAGTACCTGAATTCTCTGTGATAGTAGGGATGGCTAATTTAGTGAGGATGGAGGTCATTGAAGATATGATCATTCAATGGAAGAAGGCGCAGCTAAGTCACGCAGGAATCCAAAGAACTTTTCCAGTTGATTATTTGACGCTTTCCTTGGCTGTTGGTGGCTGCTGCTGTGGTGGATGGTTGCATGATGATCTGCCATAGTTGAAGCGTGACCCTGTTATGGCGGCTGAGAGACTGATGGGAGGTCGTGGCCTCTTCTCTCACGACCCCTTTATGTTTTCTCCTTCTTCGAAACCCTTTGTGTTTTAAGGGTTTTTGTGGCCTGTCACCCCTTATTCTTAAAGGGACATACATAGCTTGCGATTTCAAATTCAAGTAATTACGTATTATAGAAGGATCCGGGCACAGGCCATTCTGCCCGGTAAGGATTTTCAAAATCATTTGGGCGAGGCCTGGAGGGGCCGAGCCTAAATTTTTTTGGAAAGCCGAACCGGGCAGAATGGCTTGTGCCTGCCTCCTTCCATTGCGTAATGGAGTCTTTGACTTTTCCACATGCCAGTTACAAAGCATAATCAGCACTGTGGTTTTTTTTTGGACCAATGAGAAATTGCCACGTGGCTGTCTAACGCGCACAGTCTGATGCGGACTGACGCGAAGTCTGACGCGCGTTTGGATTGTGCTTCAGAATTTTAAAAAAAATTTACAAAAAATTCAGTGACATTTTCTGCTTTTTTAAAAGCCCAAAAACTAGGCGTAAGCAGCACAAAGAATCCATTACGTAAATATCAAAATCTCATACAGAAATAAAAGTCAGAGTCAATATTAAGATATAAATGTACTTGAAACTCTCAAAAACTGTGACAATTTTTGTTTGAAATTTTTTTGAGATTTAATAGTTGTTAACGTTCATTAACGTTTCTTAATATTGAGTTATTAACATAAAATTTTCAAGTAATTCCGTAAATTTGAAATGAGGGTTCGTAGGCCTTTACCATTTTTTCTTTAAGGTCTTCTCGATAGTCAACATCCTCATGGTGACGCGTGATTGTTATGGTACATGCCGATTATTCAAAAATTGGCCAAGCCAGGTGAAGGGAGTTAGATTGTATTCATGGATTTCAAATGGGATTTTTAGGAATAAAAATTCTTGGAAATTCTTATGGCTTTTGCTTTTTGTGATCGTCTATCATTTTGGTTCATAGATCAAGGATTGACAACAAGATACTTGTTCTTCATGGATTATCTTTTCCAAGACGGTACCCAGTTCAAAAGAAATAAATTTTTCTGGTACTGTGCTTGATGGTGACTGAAAAACTTTGGAATAATGTGTTCTTCCCAATTACAAATTTAAAATCGAATTTTTTTATTATTATTGAATTTCAAATTCAGTTCAGATTTGGAATGGGTTACTTGTCTGGTATATTTCTAGTTGATGCTAATCATTAGATATGGGTCAAGTTAACGTTTGTGCAAGATACTCGTCAAAATTGAGTTGGAAACCATCAAATAATATGAAACGACCAGATAGAATGAGTGATGACAAGTACTCTTTATCCAAGCAGTGAAATCTTGTTTGGGTCAGTTTAAGAGTTACTGAAATCCTATTGCTAGGATTTTCATTCATGTAATTTGTTTTGATAGTTTTGTTAAAATTGACAGAAAACTGCCAAACCGATCAATAACAAAGAAAACACACCAATTATAAAAAAAAACCAATTTTATTTCCCGTTAAATTCTATGGTGAATTATATGCAAAAGATCAGACTAGTACCATTTCATACTAGTAGTTGATTTTTTGTATATCAATGATCTCAACCCAGGTTTAGGATAGAAATGGAATTGTTTTAGATTTTTTCCTACAACTTTTTGACATTTACTATTGTCTTTATATCTTCGTTGTTCCTTAGCTGAAAGATTTTTAGGGGACTGAAAATTTTAAGGGGAAAAGAATAGTGGACATCAAAGGTAGTAAGTGTGATCGAAAAATGTATTTTGTGGGTAGGATTTTGTTAATCCTTGTAAATAATTGCTTAATACCAGATATTAATTTCCTTGATAGAATTCATTTAGTTGAATTCATAACTAATATATTTGTAACCATTGAGTTATCCACAATTTTGGATGTCAATTGTGATGTTAAAAAGGAATTGATTCATGGATTACATTGGATAATGGACTACATTATCGAATTTTGAAATGCACTTCATAATCCATAAAATTTATAGATGTCGGAATCCAATTATTTGGCATCTAACATGGCCATTGGAACTGATGTCCACGTCAATAATTTGATACGACTCAAATTTGACGGGATGTCTATACTGTGAAGAATTGCCAAAAATTGGCAAATCTAGCTTGATCAAAAACCATGTAGAATAGTGTAAATTGTGTACACAAGTGGGTCCCACACATGTGAGGCCATGATTCCACATGGGAAACCCATCCTAGTGTAGGTTAGTTCAAGTCAAGAGAGTTGGTCATGTCTATTTGGTGGTCATCCCTACTTTATAGGAACTACACCTAAGTTTAAGGTGAAAATTTGACCAACTAGCTACCTACCAAGCATAACTCTAGGAAATAGACTAGGGTTTCATTTTAGGTCAAGGAGAGTGAGTTAACTTCCTTATTACATGCTGGAAATCCACCTAACTTCAAGAAGGAAGTCAAATTTGCTATGTATTCCCTCTCTCCATAGTGAGAAGATAGAAAATTTTTGGAGCTCATTGGCAATCTCAAGCTAGTTCACTATGTACATTGAGTTTTTGTGATCCAAATGAAACCAAATCAATTTCTACTTGTTTCTCAGGTTGAAGGCCGTACTAAAGCCTGTAGTACACACGTGTGGGCTCGGATTTCAATGTTTATCAATGCTTTTGATTGTTAATGCTTGTTGTTTGTCAAATTGCCAATCTAGATCAACTTTTTTGTGTCTAGTTTTTTGATAGATTGTTAAGCAAGCATCCAATCACTCTTGTGGATCTTTTGTAGATCCATTTATGGTCCTAAAGTACAGTACTTTCATATGGTATCAGAGCCAAGTACAAGAGCATAAGCCATTGATCTAATGCAAATCCATTTTTAGCAAGTTTTGGTGCTAAAAGCTAGTATTGAGAGGGCAAGCTAGAATCTTGATTTTGGTGAGGAGATTTGATCCCAAAATTGGTAGGGGTCCAAATCCGTACTGTCCAAATGTGTGGGCACCTCTGAACCTGCATTTAATGCATGGTATTCATTTGATCCAAAAAAATTCAATTTGTGAGCTATTAGTGTAATTTTTGGTGGAGATCCTAGGATAATCTACCAAGATCATTTGCCATTGATTAGATTTGAATTTGTTTCATGGAATCTAATTAATCTAGGCTGAGTTCAAGTCCTATTAAGGTTAAAAACAGGTCTTGAAAGTACACCAAGAAGGAAGAAAGAGATTAAGTCATTTTTTTGTCCAAAAATAGCCAAATTTGGCAAGATTTGATTGTAAGTAGATTTCACATCATCTTATCTTCATTCCAACTTTGTGAGGGAGTTCTAGAACTGAGATTATAAGTCCATTTGTCGGATTAGAAATCTAATTTGAGTGAAAAATTACAAGAGAGAGACCTTAGTGAGTTTCTAGAGACAATCAAATCCATTTCTTGGCAAGATTTGTTTGAAACTAGTTTTCACTTCATCTTATCTTCATTCCAGCTTTGTGAGGGAGTGATAGAACTGTGATTATAAGTCCATTTGTTGGATTAGAAATCAAATTTGAGTGAAACACTGCAAGTGTGAGACCTTTGTGAGTTTCAAGTCAATCAAATCTATTTCTTGTTTGTAGAAGTCACTAGTAAGATGGGATCTGCTGGAGCATACCTTCTAGAAGCTAGTGAGAGGTTGAATTCTACAAATTATGCTATTTGGAAGGTTAGAATGGAGTCACTATTGCTGCTTCAAAACCTTTATGAGTTCTTGATTGAAGATGAAGATGAACCTCTAGGTGCACAGGAGTTAGCTAGATACAAGAAGAGATCTAGGCTTGCAATTCATTGTGTGAAGATGAATGTGAGCAATGATTTGTGGAGAGAAGTATCAGCTTGTACTAATGCTAAAGAGGCTTGGGAGTCTTTAAAATCAATCTATGAGTCTAGCAACACTTCTAGAGTTCTTATGCTTAGAAATCAAATTTTGCAAAGCATGAGGAGAAGTGAGGAGAGTGCACAGGATTATGTACTCAGAATCAAGTCTCTAAATAGGGAGTTGGCTTCCATTGGAGAGAAGATTCATGATGGAGAGCTTGTACAAATTGTCCTTAATGGCCTAGGAGATGACTTTGCAAATTTGGTCCAAAGTTTTGCCATCCAAGACACTTTGCCAACTATAGAAAAACTTCACAGTGTATTAGTGGCTGAAGAGTGTAGGATGCTCCATGCAAAATCTAGGATGAGTTCCTTGTCATTGTAGGATGGTGATGAGAAAGCCAATTTCTCATTCAAGGGCAAAAAGAAGACCAATGGAAAGAAGAAGCATCCAAAGGAGGCCAAAGAAGAGGATGATGCATCAAGCTCAAAGGACAAGTCAAAGCAAAAATGCTTCTTTTGTGGAAAGAAGGGGCATTATGCATCTGAATGCTACAAGAGGCTAAGAGCACAAGTGGAGGAAGACAAACAAGGAAACCTTGCAAAGGAGGAGGAGGAGGATGAAGTAGATGTATTCTTGATGGCATCTACATCCTCACCAACAAGCAATAGCAATTCAAGAGACAATTGGTGGATCGACAGTGGGGCTAGCTCCCACATGTCTTGTGAAAAGGACTTTTTCTCAACCTTACACTCATTCAATGATGCTAAAAAGTTTGTCTTTACTGTAAATGATGAAGAGTGTAGGATAGATGGTGTTGGCACCATATCTTTGTGTCTAGAATCCTCAAAATGCATGGATCTAGAAAATGTCCTTCATGTACCATCAATCACCAAGAATATGCTTAGTGTTGGTCTACTCTTAGAAAGTGGTTTGGATGTCCACTTTAAGCATGGTGTTTGCTTCATCTTGAAGAATGATGTTTGCATTGCAAAGGGATTTAAACATGGAAGATTGTTTAAGTTGGAAGCTAGTGCTGCTTATAAAAGAATGAGCTTGGCAAAGGAGGAGATCACTCAAGAGGAGATCTTGGCAAAGTGTGATCTTGCTTGCATTGAGGAGGAGCATCAAAAGGAGGAAGATCTTCAGGATCAGCCTGAAAGCATGAGATTTCCAAGGGAGTCCTCAATGACAATGTCCGAGTCATCAAATTGCATGCAAATTGTCCATTCAAGTGTGCATCTTGCAAGGGTGGTGAGCATTGGAGAGTCTACTATCTTTGAATACTTTTTGGAAAGTATTAGTAGATATGAGGTGATTTGTTTCTTACCTTTAAGATTCATGGTGTTTATTACTTTGTATGACAAGACAATGAAATGGGATGCTTTGAAATCTACATTTGTTGTTGATAAAGCAATTTCATTGGATAACTATTTTTGTAATAGTTTGAATAGTGTCATAAAAGATGAAACATCATTTGTATTGGAAATCTTTGGGTCCACATGCTTTGAGCATGATCATTCCAATGTAAGGACCAAAGATTATCCTATTTCAATGATAGGAATAATGGTAGTGTTTTGCTCTTCAAGTAGAGATTGTAGAATCTACTTGTTTTCAACCAAAGAATTTGTCAATGGTGGAAATGTGATCTTTCAAGAGTGGAAGATTTGTAAACTTGAGGAAGCACCTTTGGATCAACACATTATTCAATTCATTGATGTTTTGGAGTCAAGTCAAGTGGAGGAGCAAGCTCAAGACCCGAGGACTCCAAGAAGAACCTTGAGTATCAAGATGGAGCCATCTAGGCTCAATCATATGGATCAAGCAAGACAAGTTGTCTTTGGCAACATTATTTATGCATGTAATATTTTAATTGATGTATCTTCAAGTGCACAAAATGCCTTGGAATCCATGGCTTGGCATGATGTTTAGTTTTGAAGTGTGCTACATGTATATAGACACATTTATGGAACATCTTGTAAGGGATCCTCTAAGAGGTGGTGAAAGATCCTTCATGGACATCATTCTCTATTGGAGTCTCAAAAGTTCCTTCTTTGTAGCTGGATTTTTTAGACACTTCTAAAAGCTTTCATTGATCTATCAAGAGAGTTGTAAATAGATCAAGCTAAATTTGAGGAGGAGTGTGAAGAATTGCCAAAAATTGGCAAATCTAGCTTGATCAAAAACCATGTAGAATAGTGTAAATTGTGTACACAAGTGGGTCCCACACATGTGAGGCCATGATGCCACATGGGAAACCCATCCTAATGTAGGTTAGGTCAAGTCAAGAGAGTTGGTCATGTCTATTTGGTGGTCATCCCTACTTTATAGGACCTACACCTAAGTTTAAGGTGAAAATTTGACCAACTAGCTACCTACCAAGCATAACTCTAGGAAATAGACTAGGGTTTCATTTTAGGTCAAGGAGAGTGAGTTAACTTCCTTATTACATGCTGGAAATCCACCTAACTTCAAGAAGGAAGTCGAATTTGCTATGTATTCCCTCTCTCCATAGTGAGAAGAAAGAAAATTTTTGGAGCTCATTGGCAATCTCAAACTAGTTCACTATGTACATTGAGTTTTTGTGATCCAAATGAAACCAAATCAATTTCTACTTGTTTCTCAGGTTGAAGGCCGTACTAAAGCCTGTAGTACACACGTGTGGGCTCGGATTTCAATGTTTATCAATGCTTTTGATTGTTAATGCTTGTTGTTTGTCAAATTGCCAATCTAGATCAACTTTTTTGTGTCTAGTTTTTTGATAGATTGTTAAGCAAGCATCCAATCACTCTTGTGGATCTTTTGTATATCCATTTATAGTACTTTCACATATACTTGGGTGCAGACTCTGAATTCTAATGGGTACTAGCACATCAAAATCCAATGGTTGCTCATTTTTTGATTTGTTGTTCAACCTAGCCCTTTTTTGCTCACTCTTTTTTGCAAGTTTGGAGGTGTGATTGCATTGTAGAGGTGTGGTCTAGTTGTTTGTATTAGACTATGTAAGTGTTGTATTGGCCATGAGTTTTTGGTTTTAGCAATTTTTCATTTTATTTTGTTTATGCAGTGGCTATGAGTGCCAAGTCTCAAACATTTATAGTTAATGAGTCAGGACATGTATCTCATAACAAGGTCCGTTTTGCCATGCAGTGAAATCCCCGAAAGGTAGATGTCCTAATGTACTATTTTCTTCTCTTTGAATATATACAGTTCAAAATACTACAACATTTCAGAGATTTCTGACCCTATTACCGAGGCTCTTATGAAGAATTAAAAAAAAAAACATCATAAACCTCCGTATACACCATGAAGTAAGCCTCGGAACGAGATCCTAGATAATTACCTCGGTAATCGAGACTTCTTCATCTCATTTCTGCTTTTTTTGTAGATACCGAGGGATATATCGAGGTCCCTCGATATATCCCTCTGAAAAGGCTGTTGGTGACATGTCTCTTCTGAGATATATTCCAAGGGTCATCCCTTGGTATATCGCTATCAAAATGGAACCCTATGCTTACAAAATAAAATAAAATAAAAAAGGGCAAAATAAGTTGGCTCCATTCTGGTCTAAAAATGGACTCCATCCGACCCAATGAGTCTTTTGCACCACTTGTTATGAAGAAATGATTTGTTCATAATTGTTAATAAAAAAATTTACAAAATTTATTTGAGTTACATTTACAAAATTTATTTGAGTTACAAAATTTACAAAATTTATTTGAGTTAAAAACTGATGGAGGAAACTTAACTTCAACAAATATAAATTCATACATAAATGTTCCAAGTACAGAGATATGTTACAAATTGGATTATTGAAATACCTAATTATAATTAGATCCAGCTGAGTCGTCCTCATCCAGGCCATTGACGTCGCAATCAGACTCATATGACTGTGATGCATGGAATTGAGACTGTGATACTTGCATCCAATGAAGATGATTCAGTTATATGAGAAATGTGATGAGAGTGTGTTAAAAATGTAGCAAAATAATTCCATTTGATCCTAGAAATGATGGAAATATCCAAACAAGATCTAGAAGCTACATTACAAATCAATGCATTGATTCCTAGCTTATCTTGGCTTGAACTCCATGAATTAGCTCCAAACCTCTTCACACATGTAAAAGTACGGCTTGCTGCTGCCTATGTATTGTACCTGCAAATTCAAACTCATTCAATCATCACAAAAAATCCTATGCCAATAGCATTCATCAATCAAATCATAGACTCAAACTAGTCATGAAGGAAAATCTCGATTTTGTTCATAATTGGATGGAAATCCCATCACATATTTATACATGCAGAGTTCGGATCTGAGCATCTTAGGGCTTCTATGTATTCATCATAACTAACCCTAACATCTAACCTAAAGATCCACTTGATCCACCCTATTTAGGGTCAATGCCTCGAGATCCAAAAACAGTGAGAAAAATGCTATTTTTAGCTCCTACTTTTTCTCTACCCTATCTATGCACTCTTTGGACATATCCCAAAGGTACCATTCCAAATCTAGGTTAATGATTAGACTTAGAATAAGGTATCCTATGCTCTTGGCACATGTGACATTCCACAACATGGCCTCAAAGTCATTAACAAGTGGTAATTGTGCACACTAGCTTGTGTAAATTTAACACTCCTCCTCACCACTAGTTTGAAGATAACATAGACCTGCTTATCAACCCTAGGGCTGATCTTAACTTCACAAATGCAGCTCTTTGAAGTGGTTTAGTGAGGATATCAACAATACATTCACTACTTGTCACATGCTCAATAGACAAGGAGGGGGAACCAAGGGGAGAATAGCCAATGGGGGGTCGAGATGGGAAAATAGCTGGGGGGGGGGGGGGGGACTGGAAGTGAAAGAGATGAAAATCCCATGGTGAAACACTTAGAATTTGCTTTGCACAGGAACACAGATCATGCTACACAGTAACATAGACATAAAATCACTCTCCTCAGCAACCTCACATAGCAACTGTATTTCTCAAAATGAAATTACATTGTACATATAGTTGTTCACTCAGGCAACCCATGCATGACCCAGGTTGCCGTTGGTGGGACGCGTGCCTCGTCGACTTGCCTCGTGGCGAGGCCAACTGATCCTTATCCACTGATAGGACCCACAGTACAGTAACACAGTGATTCTAACTTTAATTCTAACTCTCTCCCTTAAAGTAGAGTCACTTTTTATACAGTCATATACATAGCTTTAAAGTCAACAAACTTTAAATACAGAAAGTTTTAATCTAAACTTATCAAAGTTTTCTCCAGTAAGTGGCTTAGTGAAAATATCAGCTAGTTGTTCTTCTGTGCTACAATGAATAACATGAATTTCACGACTTAGCAGCCTTTCACGTATGAAGTGATATTGGATCTCAATGTGTTTAGTTCTCGCATGGAACACTGGATTCTTTGTTAGCTGAATGCCACTTTGACTGTCGCTATGTAAAGTTGTGGGATTTTTCTGGTTTATGCCAATCTCTTCCAAGATTTGTCTCAACCATATAGCTTCTTGTGCAGCACTACACATTGCCTTATACTCTGCTTCTGTGGTGGAAAGAGCAATTGTACTTTGCTTCTTACTAGACCAGGAATTGCAATTACCATAAAACTGGAATATATATTCTGTGGTGGATCTATGATCATCATAGTCACCTCCCCAGTCCGCATCCACATAGCCACACAACTTAGGTAAACCATCATGCTTCCTGTAAATCAATCCATACTCTGATGTGCCTTTCACATAACGCAAAATGTGTTTAGCTGCTTTCCAATGCGTTTCCGTAGGTGTTGCCATAAACTGACTTACAATGCCAACAACATAGCATATATCTGGTCTAGTTGTGGTAAGGTAAATCAAGCTCCCTACTAACTGTCTATATAGCATAGCATCAAATGACTGTGATTCATCAAGCTTAGAAAGCTTTTTACCTGGTTCAATAGGAGTGTTTACTGGTTTGCAATCCTGCAACCTAAACCTGTGCAGCAATTCTGTGACATATTTCACCTGTGTTAAACCCACTTCATGTCCTTTTTGCCACACTTCTACTCCAAGGCAGTAATGCATCAGGCTGAGATCCGTCATCTCAAATTGTTTCATGAGGTCTTTCTTGATTATGTCTATCATCTCTTGATTATTTCCCGTAACAATCAAGACATCAACATAAAGAGCAATCAAAGCAAACATACCATCAAAGCATAAGACATATAGATTTGGATCAGAATGTGTTCTCACTATCCCCTTTGAACGAAAGTAGGCATCAATCCTGCTATACCACGCACATGGTGCTTGTTTAAGACCATAAAGCGCTTTCTTCAAGCGACATACTTTATTTTCCTGTCCTTTCATTACAAAGCCTTCAGGTTGATCCATGAACACTTCTTCTTCTAACTCACCATTTAGAAAAGCAGATTTCACATCCATCTGATGCAAAGGCCAACCAAAATGTGAAGCTAAAGCAATAAGTAGACGTAGAGTATTCCACTTACACACCGACGCGAAGGTCTCCTCATAGTCAATGCCTTTATTTTGTGCGTACCCTTTGATTACCAATCTTGCTTTGTGCTTTGCTATGCTTCCATCTGCATGGTACTTAGTTCTATATACCCATTTGCAACCAATGGGTTTCTTGCCAACTGGTGGTATGTTGAAGATAGACTGCCGTGCTACATGCTTCTGACCAAAAATATTTTGGTAATTTCATCTCAACTAGCATAGATCTAGCACTTTCCACAATCGTACGATTTTTGCGCTCAGCTACACCATTGAGAGCAAGAGTATGAGCTTGCATAAATTGTCTTTTAATCCCACATTGATCACAAAGATCATTGAAGTCATTAGACTTATACTCACCTCCACTATCTGATCTTAGGACTTTGATCTTCTTACCTGTCTGATTTTCGACCAAGTTTTTGAAGTTCTTGAAGTAATCAAAAGCATCTGATTTTTTCTTCAAGAAGTAGATCCACGTCTTACGTGACATATCATCAATAAAGGTCATGAAATAGACGGCTTTTCCTAAGGACATGGTCCTCATGGGCCCACATAAATCTGTGTGGATTAAATCCAGGATGTTCTTTGCTCTTGCAACACCCCCTTTATTGAGCTTCTCTCGATGCTGCTTCCCATATATACAAGATTCGCACATCGATTTCAAGTGATCTTCTATTGTAGGCAGTCTTGTTACCATCTCCAATTTTCTCATCAAACTGAGGCTTCTCAAGTTCAAGTGACCAAGCCTCTTGTGCCACAACTCAGTTTGCGAAGGAACGGATGATACAAGTCCATGTTGCCCCTTGATTGTAGCATTCAACCTTTACAATTTTGTATTGGGCTCTCTTACTCCATTCGCAATAACTTTGAACTTTTGGTTCGCATCCTTCACAAAGCAACGATCATGGGCGAATTCTACTTTCAACTTTTGATCAGTAATGACTCCAACAGAAAGTAGATTTTTCTTCAAACCTAGTACGTAAAGTACCTCTCTGATCATCCTGCTTTTGCCATCAGGCAGTTGGATTGAAACTGTGCCTATCCCCTTGATCATGCACATTTCACCATTTGCTTGTGAAACAGATGTCCCTCCTTCAAACTACTGAACCAGTTCTTGTTACCTGTCATGTGTCTTGTGGCTCCTGAGTCAATATACCATGCTTGATCATCTTGATTAGATGACAATGCAGATATGAAGATGCTAGAGTCTTCAATCTCACCTTCATCAACAAGGTTACCTGCTTGTTTTGGTTTCCCCTTGCCTTGTTCCGCCAGGAATTTGCGACATTCACTCTTCCAGTGGTCCTTTTTACCACAATGGAAGCACTTGCCTTTCTTTTTAGTTTTGCTGGAAGATCCCTCATCCTCCTGAGACTTGGCAAATTGCTGTTTAGTCTTCTTCTTGCCCTTGCCCTTGCCTTGTTTTTGGCATGTTGCAAGTGCCTGATCATCAGTATTTTGACGTCTAGCTTTCACCATTTCTCGTCGTTGCTCTTCCTGCATCAAGATTCCTGTGAGATCGTCAAAGCTTGGCAATCTTTCTCTTGATGCTATTCCGCTCACAAACATCTGATAGGGTTCTGCAATGCCGCATAATGCATTATGCACCAGCTCCACATCACGTATGCGCTCTCCAATAGAATGCAGTTCATCTCTCATTGTCTTGATTCTGGTCATGTACGTCTGAATGTGCTCTCCTTGTTCCATGCGGGCACTATTCAACTTTGACTTCAGAAACATGATTCTTGACGAATTTGATGTCTCGAAATGCTCTTTTAGCACATCCCATGCCTGTCTGGGTGTAATAGCATCACAAATGTGGGTAATGATGTGATCCTTCACTGACAAGTTAATGAAGGTCAAAGCTTTCCTCATCTTTTTGTTGAACACTTTGATGTCTGCTTCATTTGGAGGCCTTCTCTCATCACCTGTGACGACTTCCCACACATCTTTCTCCATCAGTAAATTTTTCATTTTGAATTTTCACACTGTTTAGTTGGAAATCTCGTCCAATTTGCTACTTTCACTCAAAATGGACTCTCCCATGTCTGCCATCACAAAACTGCTTAAAACTTCTGCCTTAGGCTAAGAACAGTATGTTGAGGCCAACAGTGATGTCAGAAGTTGAAAATAATGACCTGCACTTTTTTTCTTACCAGGCCACTCGCCGCTTTTCCACCAATTTGAAAGCCAAATCGGCGTCGCCTTCCGAAATGCACTCAGTCGTCAATTCCCAACAACGTGCCCAGTGGAATGGTGAAACTACTTCTGGCATACTCCGAACACTTTCTCCACTGCAACCGCTCTGTTTTGCTATACCGTACTTGCAGGTACAGTCCGGATGCCCTTCGTTTGGAGGTTATAGCCTTTCGTTTGGGTCAAAACGGGCAAAGGACCCAAAAATAGGGACTTTTCTAGATTTTGAACCGTTTCTTCACTTTGAAGAAACTTCACTCTTCACTTGCGAAGGGACCCCACTCAACTTTCAGTATGCAAATTTTTAATGAAGTTGAAGGCCAGAATGCACTTCAATTCTTCAGGACCCTGTTTAAAGCTCATCCAATGGCTGAACCAAATCTTGTGGTTCACATTTCTCTCCCAGCACAGATGCTGGACCGTTGATTCATTTGACACCTCATCCATAGGTTCAAAGTACATCTGGGCATCAAACTAAACTCTTGCAGATGCTATGGTCTTCGATACACTAAGCTGAGTGTTGCGTTGGGCGCGCGAAAAGCCCGCGACTTCCCTGCCTGCGGCCGCGCCTTCCTTCCCTGAAAAATGTTGGATCAAGCTCTCCTGTAGATCGTTTTGAGCACGATCTGAGGCCTGGAGCAGGGTCGCCCTACTGAATCCATGACTGTAGAGTGTTCAGTCAGGAAATTCCATGGAGAAACGGTGATTTTAGCTCAACTTGACAAAGTGGCTTTTTCACCTTTTTACCGCAAATCTGCTAGGTTAACTGTCTGGAGACAAATCTTTGACACAAACCTCAGAATCTCTCCATGGCTCATTGACAATGTGATTAGATTCCTCCCTGTCCTTATGGCATCCAAAACGGTGCACAAACAGTGAAGAAATCACCAGTTATGTATAAAAACCGTAACCCCAAGTCCGGTTTCAATTTTCAGCTGGCTTCGAAATTGTCAATTTTTCACCAAAATTTTCCCTGTCTGATGCTATGCACAGGCTAATAATCCCTCTGCTGAGCTTAGCAAGCCTCTATAAATTAGAAACCGTGCACCAATGCTTCTCTTTCCGTCTTCAACCCGTCGTAAAACCCCGAACTCTCAGAAGACAGTTCTCCCGAAGCTCTCTTCAATGGCGACACTGTACTGTGTACACTCCCTGTACGGCTCTGATACCAACTTAGAATTTTCTTTGCACAGGAACATAGATCATGCTACACAGTAACACAGACAGAAAATCACTCTCCTCAGCAACCTCACATAGCAACTGTATTTCTCAAAATGAAATTACATTGTACATATAGTTGTTCACTCAGGCAACCCATGCATGACCCAGGTTGTCGTTGGTGGGACGCGTGTCCCGTCGACTTGCCTCGTGGCGAGGCCAACTGATCCTTATCCACTGATAGGACCCACAGTACAGTAACACAGTAATTCTAACTGAAACTTGACCCCACGTACTATAGCCGGGAGGATAGAACTTAGTGGCAATGGGTCCATATGGAGGGCAAATGTGAGGGGTGTACGTAATGAGTGGGTCTCTCTTATATAAAGACACTAAAGAGGAATATGATGTGTAAGCCCTTGGCAGTCCTTGAGTCGATGGTTCATAACATCGAAGGTAGAAAAGGATGCTGCTTCTTCGAACTCAACACTTCAAAGTGGTTGCATGTGGACACTTGTTTGAATCCAAATGAACCTCATGCAACCTTTTAGAGGTATTGAGTTTGAAGTAGCAGACACACTTTTCTCTCTTCGATGTGGTGAACCATAAGGTTCAAGAACGTCAATGGCCTACACACCACATGCCTCTTTGTTGTCGTCATTTCTAGGCGAAATACCCAATCAACACAGACAACTCGATCGCGGAGCCTTTTAGTCCCCAGTGCATCCTCAATGGATTCGTTTCATCTTTAATATTGTTAGGGTTATGGTTTGTGGTTAATTATAGATGGAAAATTGATGTATATGTTGGTATCACCCTCGCATCTTTGACTCAATACTTACAAAAGCTTGGACTATGATACAGGAACCACGCACGCACACAAACACACACACACACACACACACACACACACACACACATGAATAAATTAAGATCCTACAAATTAAAGTAGCATGAACTGGTAAGCATGAAACATAAATCAAGATACTACGAATTAGGGTAGCATGAACTAGTAAGCTTGAAACATAAACGAATGACATAACACTTACATGCACACGCACACACACACAACCTAGACCCTAAACCCTAAACCTAAACACACACGAAGAGGAAAAAAAGAGAGATCATAGTAGAGTTGTCATGTCTATGGCCAGTAAGTAGGATTCAGTATACTCCTAGTCTTGGATACATACGGTACTCCGGTAAATCAAGCTGCTAGTTATGCCACGTCATACTGGATGTGACCCGAAAGTAACTAATATCCTTGTGAGGCCCAGAACACACTAAATGGACTTTAGAAAAGATATGAGACAATGTATGCATGTGTAGAGTTATCAATAGCAATTCTATGAATAGTTGGTCCATGCTTAGGACTCTATTCTAGGTGAATCTATGTATAGGAAACTTAAGGCTATGCATGGTTATGTGCCCAGGTTGCTTTTGGCTCTATATATTGAGGCCAAACTCACCCTACTCCTCATTGTGGTCATTGATTCATTGTCAGAGTTTCACTCTACCTTCATGCTTCCTATTCCTTGGCTTGGGGTTGCAGCTTCTAGAATTGATTGGTTGCTTCTACTTGGTTGGGTGGTTGCTCCATAGTGTGTTTTCCATTGTGTTTTGTCTTGTAAGCAGGATCTTAAGGAGCTTCCCTTATAGTGGTATCAGAGCAAGGCTTACAAAGATTGGAGAAATTGAAGGCAAGCACTACATGGGAAAGGAAGATCGAAGCACTTGGAATTACATCCCAGTTTGAGTGCTGATTTGTCAAAGGAGGTTTGGAATTGGAATTGTTAATTCTTGGAGCTCTTCAAAATTGTTGGTAACATGCTTATCATCATGTTTTCATTTTGAAGGAGAACCTAAGAGTTAGTCAAGTGATATCATTCTGAATTTTCTGGTTTTGTTTTTAGAAAATTTTCAACTCATGTAGAATGATTTGCATTTTGTTAATCACCTGATTGTTGTATGGATTTTGCGTAACATAGAGAGTTTTGATAGTTGCAAAGATTCATAATATTGTTTTGGGAGATTAGATTCATGCACAGCTGATTCTGTTTATTGATAGATTGTAAAAGGTCAATTTATCTAGTTGTATAACCAATTAGTGATGCTGTTTCTTGAATCAATTAATTGCATGAAGGGATTGAGGTTATTTCTCTAATTTTGATCCTTATGTGATGCATGCAAACCAAAGACATAGAATGAAATTTCAAAGCTGTCAATTCTCTAGTATGAAGCAATCTTACAACCCTTACAAGATATTGTGTGGCCTGATTTTCTGAAACCCTGGTTTATACAATTCCTGCAGCTGTCTGGATTTTGCAAAAGTCAGAAAAATCTTGCTTTACTGGTTAAAACCTGTCAAAGAGATTTTTTGACTATAGCAAGGCATTATGCCAGTTGGACAGTTGTAGTGACTTGAGAACTGGTTGTGTTGGAAGACAGTGCTCTCTAGTCGTTTTCAGACCATTCTGATGGGTTGGTTGATTAGTCTTCTTTTATGAAGCTTGAAGCTTGTCCTATCCTATAGAATGGTTTCCCGTGAAAGATTGTTGATGTTACAACATGGCGCTGCTCCCTTGAATATCATCTTTAATGGATGGCTGCCTACGATTTTCCAAGCGCTAGTATGGTGAGAAGGAGTGTGTGCATCTGAAGCAGAATAGACAGTTGTGGGAAGTGGAAACGCGAGTAGCTTGATCATTCTTGGCAGCCAAGAATGTCTTGGATGTTGTAGCGCATTGGAGATGGATGGAAGTAAGCAGTGGATGTGCCGAGGAAGAGTGCAATCCATGCTCTGTCCCTGTCTCTCTCTCTCTCTCTCTCTCTCTCTCTCTCTCTCTCGCGATCCAGCCCTCTTTTTCTCGTTGGAAGGCAAGTCAATAATCTCTTCCTCTCTCTCTCTCTCTCTCTCTCTTGGGGGTTGCGGCTAAGTGTACATCAAAATTTTTTGTGGTGGCAGTTGTAGGGCTTTGTGCTCTTCTTTTTAATGGATAAACCTTTCTTTAGGATTTTTGAGAATGTGATGGTTGCTTGCCTTAAAAATAAAGGTTATGGTTTTTGCTTAGTTGTAGAAAACTTTGCATTGGAAGGTTAATTTTGGATTATCCAGGGTTTGAACTGTTTTTTGCATGTGAAGAGAGTCTATGTTTGGTAATAGATTTTCCATTCGTGGGCTAGTTTTCCATCAAAGACATGGGAAATAGTTAAATTTAACTAATGGATTACCATAAGTAACCTCATGTATGGATTTTCAAGGCTATAACCGATGTTGGAGGTAACAATATAAAATTTGCTATCCTAACAGGCCATCTATGAATTCGGTTCATAGATTAAGGATTGAGAGCAAGATATTCGTTTCTCATTAATTACCTTTCCAAAACGGTACCTGGTCAAAGAAAATTTAATTTTTCTGGAACTGTGTTTGGTGGTGACTAAATTTTGGAAGCAAAGTTCTTCCCAAATTGAATTTCATTATTTTTGTTGAATTTCGAACTTGGATTTAAGTTTGAAATTTGTTACTTGTCCGAGATATTTCTGATCGATATTGATCGTTGGAAATGGATCAAGTTAACGTTTGTGCAAGATATTTGTCAAAATTAATTTAAAACCGTCAAACAATATTAAATGGCCAGCTAAAATGAGTGATGAGAGAACTCTTTATCCGATCAATGGAATCTTGTTTGGATACGGTTTAAGAGTTCTGCAATCATGTTGGAATAATTAAGTATCTATTTATGATTCATCAATCATAAATATTTAGATTTGTATGATTCGTCAATCATAATTTTCTGGAATCCAAAATTATACTTAATCATTTATAGGATACTGGAGTATATGTCCAACATAACTCAGAAAAAGTACAAATCATTCCAAAATATTTCCACTAAGAAAATACTGGATTTAGAAATATTGTTTAAATAGGATTCTTTAACTGAAGTGCAAGATTCAAGTTCTATAAACCACTGGTAATTATAGATTGAATGCATACCAAAATGACAATTATCTTCAACTACAAAAAAACTTTAGATTCTTGTCTAGAATTAAATCTAGATACCCAAAGTCCTGCTGAATATCAATTCAATTGTTATTCTTGGATTCATTATGATTCGTTATCCATTTGAGCTCTCTGGGATACAACCACTAATGAGCTGAGTCTATACCTTAACTAAGGAATCCTCTATCCCAAGAATACTGTATATCCAATGCACATAATTTTAACTAATGAACCCAAATGATTCACTAATCATGCGTCTTACAAGCAATATAATTTAAAAACCATAAGTTTTGGTGAATCCTCTTCACATTAATTGTTTTACCAATTAACTTCATCGTGGACTAATCAGCTACTCAAGTTAATTGTCAATGATTCAGAAACCTCAAATGTCTAGGTGAAGAATTCAATAATATAAGTATGACGCCACATTTAGATCCTTACCCAAATCATTTATCAGTTAATCCATAAATCTTCTATACAAATATTTGTTAACTCCGCAAGTATCTGTCAAAACAATACTTAATCATATGCTTATGTTCGTCGACTAGGTTAAGTGCACCAAATAACCCTAGTAATCAGGAATACATAGTAGATTCATACAGGATTAATCGTGCACATATGTGAATAAGCTCACTATGACCCAGTACATAAACACATTTTTATTTGGCAGATTCCTCGAGAACCCACATATGCTACTCACATATCTCACTGAGATCTTGTAACTCAGCTACAAAATAATTTCTATTTCTCATGAGCAAATAACATATTCGATAAATCTTTGAGACGAATAACATTCACTCTTAGCATTTTTCCCATCCAACTTACCTCTAATTACATAATTTCTTCCACTCAATCAACCCCTCTCTGATCCAAGTACTCAACTAAAATTTGGATGATCCAATACAGAACTCTTAGACTTAAATTCTGATCAAACTTACTTCTATTTCAATCAGAATAAAATTAGTAACCTTTGACCTTTCACTGTACTACTTATAGATAATAATTCAAATATCAAACCGGTTCTAGTTCTAGATTGTCCACACAATCCCTAGAGAATTTCTCTTATTCAAAAAGTTTCAATTAGGCATCTTACTCTGAATTTATCCAAAATTCCTTTCAGACCAAATCTCATTTCTATACCCTAGCTGGTTCTCTTTCAAAAAATATGCAACCCACAAATTCTCAAATAGAAATTTATTCCACCACCACCTCTCCTTTTAAAGAACTTATCGATTTTAATAAAAGTTAACTGGAAAGATGACATATGAAAATATGCAAATCTAAGAAAAGTCAGTAATAAGTGCTTCCACTAAAGGATTCACTTCATTACAAACAGGACTTCTCCTCCAAATATTTTCAATCTGAATGATAGAAGCTACTATTCCATAGAAATCCATGTATGCAACAGAGATATTCTAGATTTAAGATGTTGAAACATTTTAACCTTAGAATTTATCTGAATTCCAAGTCTATTCAACAAGTAGTAATTTATATGACATAACAGTCTTTTAGAAGAATAACTTCACGCTAGAAAGAATCATATAAATCAGTTTGATATCTTATATTCAAGAAATTACTAAGAAGTAAAGGATTAATTAAGAAAGCGAGAAATAGATTTGAGGGCCTCCGATTTTGTAAATAATGAGATACCACATAGGGATCTAGATTAAACCTCCACATTCTGATCCTTTCTGGTTAATGATAAGCTTCAAATCTCACTAGATCCAAGATCATTAACTCTAGGGACAAGCTTCTATCAATTAACAGATCCAATGTAATCCATGTATCAGATTCTACTTCTAACATCACAATTGACATCCAAAACTATAACTCAATAGTTACAAAGATATCATTTATGAATTTAATTAAATGAATTTAATCCAAGAAATCAATATCCGGTATTAAGCAAATATTTCCTGGGATTACCAAAATCCTAACTGCACAATACATTTTCCGATTACACTTACTACTCTTGATGTCCACTCTTCTTTTCTCCTTAGAATTTTCAGTTTCCTGAAAAAAAAATTCAATTAAGGTACGATGAAGACGTAACGACATTAGTAAATATTTTAAAATTAATTACTTTAAAAAACTCAAACAATTTCATTTCTATCCTATACCTGGGCTGAATTACTGATCAACTACTAGTAAAAAACACTACTAGTTTGATCTTTTGAATATAATTCACCATAGAATTTAACTGGAAATGAATTCCGTTTTTAAATTTCTATTATTACAGTTTTCTAATAAAAATGGATTATATTTTTTTTTTATGATTGGTCTGGCATTACTCCATCAATATTGATAAAAACTATCCAGATTCAAAATATGAAATTACATGAATCTAGACGAAGGTTTCTAAGGTACTTGAATTGGCGAAGGTTTATCTTTCGCCTAAGGACATCATTCGCCTATGTACTATAATAAATGCAAATTTTGAAAATTTGAGCCTCTGCCCAACCTTGTTTTGGCATTCTCATCTGTCATATCGACGAAGGTTAATAAGGATTGTAGGATGCTCGGCGAAGGTTTCCAAAATGGTAAGTTTATGAACATTTGTCTAACTCAAAAATAGGTATCATCTATGGAAATGAACCTTCGCCCAACTCAGTATAGAGGTGGATGTATGATCTGAAATCTCAACGAAGGTTTCTAAGACCATATGTGCAAAATATGACCCAAAAAGTGATTTTCTAAGTCATTTTTCATCAAAAATTATGTTTTAAAATTTTTTTCCTTTCTCTTTTTCCATTCTGATGATTTTTTTGACTATTGCTCATCATTCTTCATTTTATTTTTCTTTTTTTGTCTTTTTCTAAAGAAAAAAAATCACTCAATAAAAAACAAGAAAATTGTAAAACAATCAAAATAAAAATGACAAGGTATTGGATCACTTTGGTTGAACTGGCTGATCTGGATGCCAAAACTTGCATAGTCGACTGTCATTCACCGGAGTGTCAAATCTTTTTCTGTCCAAATGTTCTAAATGACAGCTCCCCCCATAGTTCGATATTTCTTTCACTCTATACGGTCCTTCACCTGTGAACTTCAATTTGCATTTAATCAGTTTCATCTTATACATTAGTGTTAGATTTCCTTCTTTCATATCTTTTTTGTGTAATCGGCAATCGTGCCATGCCTTGCGACGGGTTTTCTCTACTGCTAATGCATGAACTGTCATCAATATGGTCTACCAAAGTTTTTATAAAGCCTCATGAGGCATCTGAAAGGATTTAGCATCATCCAATCGTTCTGTTGCTGCTATGTGTAGAGATGGTATCAAAAATTCAATTGGCATAACTACATCTTGTCCATAAACAAGCTGAAATGGTGTTTGATTCTTACTACCTTTGTAAGCAGTTCTAAATGCCCATAAAGCCAAATAAAACTTATGTTTCCAATCAGAATGACTTGCTTCTATCGTTTTTGTCATAATGTTGCAGAGAATCTTGTTGGAAGATTCAGCTTGGCCATTACCCCTCAAATAATACGGAGTACTAAAGCGATGAATAACAAAAAAGTCTTCCAATTGATACTTTATCATTTCATTCATAAAATGTGTTATGCGATCACTAACGATCTCGATAGTGTTAAAACTTTGTTAGGATCTAGTGTAGTATGCAGATCACATCAATCAATCACCATAGACACTCCTCACAAGCTCTCAAAGATGGCACGACAAAAGCTATTAGATTACAAAGAAACACTGTACATATAGAGTATTCACAAACTGCATGAAAAGGCGGGTGTCCTAAAATTGGCCTACCACCTATCAAACTAAGGTCGGGCCCAATATGGCCTAATTTGACCGACAAACTTGGGACATGCCCCCAAGTATAGCAGACACTGTATATAACTCTGTACAGGCTAATCTTTTCTATGTGTGGCTACTCCTAACCCAAGTAGCCGGCTATGGGATCAGTGCCCGACTGATGTGACAATAGTGGATCACGTCTCGAACAACCAATAAACTGTGAATCCTAATAAACTGAAGATATTTATAGTTAATTACAATACTGCATTTCGAGCTTACAATAAAAACATATCAGATCCAATCTGATTCTTAACACTCTCCCTTAAGCTCAAATGTAGTATGAGTAAAGAAATATATTGCAACAATGTCTAGAGTGTCCAAAAGATGTTATGCATATCCCTGCTACCTTGTACTTGACTCACACTCAAGCACACCATCAAACCACCAGGTTTGGCACACAAAGTATCATGCAAACACAATGCTCATACAAAGAGTCTTCCATAGTCTCGACCAACTGACTCGTCCCCAATCCGACTTGAACACAAGTGGACCACATGAGCGACATGGCACAAACTGAGGAAATCCCACTGCCACCATGAGACTTACATCTTCCATCTAGCTAGGCTGACATCCTATTAGGGACTTACAAGCACAAACTTGTAAAATTGACATAAATGAGCGACTGAGGCTCAACTTGAGAAAATCTTACTGCCACCATAAGACTATACCCTCACCGGATAAACAACTAGTAGACATAATGACAACTCAATGAGCATAAAATGACTACTTTGTTTCACTGTAGCAAATGCACAATCACATACGACTCTGACTCAGATTTAGACCTCTTTTGACAAGGTAACATTCAAGCCCACACACACTTATGCAAACTAACATGAATGATAAACCGTCAAATACATGACCAAGGCCTACCCATAAGTGGTATCCTGTCGTACCAGCACATGTGCCACCTATAGATCCGTTGCTACACCACTGGTCTCCAAATTAGGTCTCCAACCATGGCCCGCACCTATAACCAAGATGTCCTCACATCCAAGCATATCACATAGATGTCCTCATACATCATCCAAGATCAACCATCTCAAACCAATGAGAGCTCCAAGCCTCATCCCTGATGTATCTCCCAAATAAAGCTATGCTCCAAACTGCTTTGCCCTGACATCCTATCCAATAAGCCTTGAAAGTCGATCCCCATCCTTCACCATGCTCCAAGCACAAGAGTCTACCAAGGACTCAATGAATGAATGTACACAAACCTCACCATAGGTTATATCTGAGTAGCTCACCTATCTCCCAGAGATATTGATGATGATTTGCCTCCCCTACACCTCATGCAGGCTCAACTTCCCATGCTTGACATTGCCAACTTTGATTTGACCAGTATATAGGCCTCCCACCAAGGATGTCAAAGTACAGCAAAATGGACCAAGAATAGATCTGAATCAGATCCACAAGTGTGATTGGATGTTAGATTAGATCAACCTATCAATCTACACAAGATTAGATAGCATTTAGATCAAATCTAGATGAATAAATCTAACAAGAACAATCATTATTGATCAAAACTTGTACTTGCTAGTTTCACATGTGTGAAAACTTGTCAGAGTATGTACATTAGGCTGAGAATAAAGTATACGAAGCTTAGAACCCAATCAATTCATTAAAACACAAGACAAATAGAGAGAATAGAGTTGAATTGCTCCAAAACCAAGATTTAGCTTTCTTGTCAATTATGGCCAAATGAGCCACCATATATACACAAGAGCTAATGCTTACTCAGCTGATTTGGAACGTGTGAGAGTGCCTACTCATCAAAGGATCCACCAATAATCATCAATATGGCACATGGACCAAGTTTCCTAACTTATAGCCACCTCCCTTGATTTTAGGCAATTTTTCTAATTAGTAGGGACTTGCACAAATATCTACTACAAGTTGGATCTCACCTACTACTGATGTTTTCACACATGTGAGCAGTCCTTAGCACGTGTGAGATCACTCCTATCCATGTGAAATAGAAAATGATGCCAAGTGGCACATAGCTAGAAAACTAGATTTTGGCCATTTTAGCCACTAGATCTCAAATGAAATGGTATGTACAACCTATATGACTCATCTAAATGATAAATGCATTTATTTCACATGTGGGAACAGGCTCCACACATGTCTTATGATTGGCAAGACTATGCATGCTATAATAACAAAGAGTTTGTATCATATCTTCATGCTTGGTTACCATGCTAATCTCAGATCTAATGAGGCTAGATACTTCATTATGGAGATAAGTTTGCTTAGAGGATGATTCAGTTCTCTCATAAAGAGTTTACAATTTGCCTCAATACATGAAAAAAGACAATTTTTCACACTATGAGTGGACAACTCAGTCATGCTCTTGCAAGACTCAAGAGCATACATTTGATGAAATAACCATTTTCTTTCTAATTGATCTAAAATCAATTTCATATCATTAAGAACATCAACTATGTTCTCAAGAGAGACACCATACTCAACTAGTATTGCTTTACTCCAACTTTGAAATGCAAAAGTCTCACTAAAGCAAATTGATTCACCAAATGACATAAGAGAAGCAACCATGAGATGTATACTACTTGAAATGTGCTCCTCTTTCCCTTGACATGTGAGCCATATGAGCTCAACCATGTCTCTTGATATTCTTCTTGGAATCATAACTTGAGAAGGACTCTCCTCCTCAATCCTTGGCACACTTGAACCTCGAGATGACTCCTCAAGATCACCTTCTTGGTGCTCCTTCTTGATGGAAATCCGAGACCTCCATGTCTCAAAATGATCACAACAAACATGATCATATAATGTGTACTTCATGTGATCATCAACATTACTTATGCTAGAAACATAAGTCCAAAATCACCACCACTTGGCATGATTTTTCTAATATTGAAATAAAAAAGTATTTCATCTCAATAAGGCTAACTACTTGCTTATGGATATAAGTGTCCACTTTGGATGCTTCACTTATTCTCATAAGAAGTTTACAACTTGCCTTTAAAATTGAAAATTTAAAATCTTCAACATTATGAATGAACACATCATTCATGATCTTATTGAAACCAACAAAAAATACATTATGAAGACATTTCCATTTCCTTGACTTCATATTCAATGTAAGTTTACAAGGAGAACATGATTTGTTATCTATTAAGGCATCACACTCAACTAGTATTGCCTTAATCCACCTTTGAGATACAAAAATCTATTCAAAGCAAAATAGTTCTTCATAAGATTTCATGAGAGCATAAATGAAACTTTTTTCATTTTGTGATTGCTCCTCCTTAATGTTTCTTGGTTTCTCTTGGATCATAACAATAAATTTGAACGTTTCCAAAGTTCTAATCCAAATGCTTTCCAAGGACATGAAATAAATCCAAGTGACATTTATCTTTGCATCTTGAACCAAAAAATTAACTTCCAAATGCAAAACTTCAAAAGGTTTGAAATGTGTGATGATGGACTTTTGAAGACAAATCTTGTAAGTCCTTGTGAGGCTCCAAGCCTCATGCATCTTTCCACAAAGGAAACACCTTTCCTTGGATTTTTCCTTCTTGCCTTTGCACTTTGAAGTTGAAGCTCCATCCTTCAACTTGGCCCCCTTGCTTTGGTCCTCCTTGGATGGATTGGTCTTCTTTTTGTAGCATCTTGAGACAAAATGATCTCTTTTGCCACAAAGGTTGCATTTAGGATCCTTACTTGCCTCCAGTAGGTTGCCACCTATTGATGCCATGATGAGGAAGTAAAACCTTGTGATATAACTTTTCAAAATGTAATTTGTGACTCTCAAGAAACTAGATTTGAACACATTCAACAACCTAGAAGGATCTACACAAGATCTAGACCACAAATTTTGAATCATATCTCTTTTCAACCTAGTCAATTGGGAACTAAGCTTTGATTTGGTCACTAAGACAAAAGCACTCTATCAAATCACAAAAATCAGATCCAAACATCCCTATTGGACTCAAAAAATACCAATGACTCTTCCTTTTGAGAGTTGGAATGGATTTGAAAAGATTTGACACCTAGATTTTCCTTTTCTCTTGACTAGTTCACTCAACTTTTGAGATTTTTGAGCAAACTATGGGTTTTGTTTCAAATACTTGAAAATAAAACTTAATAACTTCTTTTGGACTCACTCTTAGCCCAAATAATCTCACTCTTGAGATTTGGATTGAATTTGATTTGATTTGACAACACTATACCATAAATTCTCACTTGAAAAAGGATCTACACTAGATCACATAAACTTGACATGTATACTTGATTCAAACACACAAAGATCAGATCCAATCACACCTTTTGGAATCCCTCTTGACCCAAAGAATCTCACTCTTGAGATTTGGAATGGACATGAAATGGTTTGATAACAATCTTTTTCAATAATTTTTCACCAAGCTTAAAATTTAGACATCTAGAGATTCACAGAGATCCCAACCATGCATGAACACTCAAATATGGACTCCTTCATGTTCTAGACTCCCAATGGGATCACAACTTGACCCTCACACTCTCACAAAGAAAGTTGAATAGAACTTATTTGAGTTTCATACATATAATGTCAAAATTTTGCTCAAAAAATTGAATTCATTCACCCCTATTGGACTCCACCAAGTACCAATGGCTCTACCTCTTTAGAGTTGGAATGAAATTCAAATTTCCATAAATGTGATGCTTTTCTCTCACTAAGATTTGTGATTACAAAGGGCTAATGCCACTTAGCAAGATTTGATCACAATGAATAAGACAAATTTTCCACCAAAGTCAAGAATTGATTTACTAGTTGTTGCCCTCTACAAAGGAAGGATCTCTTGAAAATTTTGGATCAACCACAACACATATGCCTCACTCACATTTATGACTTTAATTAAAGTCAAAAACACACTCACACACTTGAGTAGGGGTGAACAATGTGACTTGGATCTCAAATTTTTCTCCTAGTACTTGCCAACAATTCTTATCACCTTGTATTGGTAGATTTTGCCTTTATGAGTGTTTGTGCTTTAGAAATTCACTAAGATTTCACTTGGAGGACTGATCCAAGAGTGTCTTCTAGCATTTAGATGCTTCTAGACTCAGCCCTTTCACTCTTGAACAAATCTAGAATGAAGGTATAGTGGATTTCAATCACTCCCCTTGCAAATCACTCCTTAATCTTTGGTTTATAGCACTCTTTCTCTCTCAACTTCAATGTACACTCAAAAAATCAGAGAATCAACTTCAATGTACTGTAAAAAAGCTTTAATCCATTTATATGATTGATTTAAACCAAGAACAAATCAATGGAATAGAAACAATGCAAGTGAAAGCTTGAAAAATGCACTAAATTGACTCAAAATTGGGTGTATGAAGCTCAAAATGCACCAAACTGAATTTTACTATCCAAAACAGGTCCTATATGGCCCCAAACGTGTGGAAAGTACACCTGCAGCCCATAGCAAGATTTGGTACAAATATGATGGTTCTAGCTATCCATTGAACCTCGCTACCTCAATATTAGCTTGTTTCCAAAAACCTGCCAATTTGGGTATAGTTTAGATCAATGCCTTAAATGCACTTGTACTTGGCTCTGATACCATGTCAAAGTACAACAAAATGGACCAAGAATAGATCTGAATCAGATCCACAAGTGTGATTGGATGTTAGATTAGATCAACCTATCAATCTACACAAGATTAGATAGCATTTAGATCAAATCTAGATGAATAAATCTAACAAGAACAATCATTATTGATCAAAACTTGTACTTGATGGTTTCACAGGTGTGAAAACCTGTCAAAGTACGTACATTAGGCTGAGAATAAAGTATACTAAGCTTAGAACCCAATCAATGCATAAAAACACAAGACAAATAGAGAGAATAGACTAGAATTGCTCCAAAACCAAGATTTAGCTTTCTTGTCAATTATGGCCAAATGAGCCACCATATATACACAAGAGCTGATGATTACTCAGCATATTTGGAACGTGTGAGAGTGCCTACTCATCAAAGGATCCACCAATAATCATCAATATGGCACATGGACCAAGTTTCCTAACTTATAGCCACCTCCCTTGATTTTAGGCAATTTTTCTAATTTGTAGGGACTTGCACAAATATCTACTACAAGTTGGATCTCACCTACTACTGATGTTTTCACACATGTGAGCAGTCCTTAGCACGTGTGAGATCACTCCTATCCATGTGAAATAGAAAATGGTGCCAATTGGCACATAGCTAGAAAACTAGATTTTGGCCATTTTAGCCACTAGATCTCAAATGAAATGGTATGTACAACCTATATGACTCATCTAAATGATAAATGCATTTATTTCACATGTGGGAACAGGCTCCACACATGTCTTATGATGATATGTACTACTCATAATGGTATTCACAAGATATGATCAAGTTAGCTTTTGCCAATTTTAACAAGGAGCCTATCTCACTAATATTGTATCCATCATAGCATCCAAGCCAAATCAAATGCAAACTAGATCCACTATCGTGATGAATAACTCACCCACGATCCATAGCATATCAGGTAGGATAGCTCCAGAACCTTGTACCCTATACCATCTGATCACCAAATATCCATTATCTGCTGATAGCTCCCCAAGAATCTGTCCACCTATAGTGCAAGTAGACTCCAACTGGATCTAACCAAAAGCTGCATCTTGCTTACCAAATAATGATGGATAGAAACAATATGTGATGCCAACCTGGAGATCACTGTGCTTATAACCATGCAACTCACCTGATCACTCGCCAAAGTATCAGTTGTCACTCCCTTAGCAATCATCTCCATCCCTATCGGCTCACAACCATGGGCATCCTGGATCCACATCACCCCGTAATGCACTGCATGCTCTCAGGATATGTACCACCACTAGGTGCACTCCATGCCACCTACCTCCAAGTAGGCTTGACCCATCCCTAGGTCACCACATGATGCACCAGCTAAAGAACATCGTCCATACATCAAATGACATATCATACCTGAGCAACTGTAGCATCTCCCTAAGTGCCACCCCAATGGACTCGTCTTCCACATACTATGATCACCTGATGTTTTCGATCCTGGTCACCATCCTGATAGACAAGCCGAACTCCAAAGCATCACCTGCTCCACCTGGCTCCTAGCAACAGCTCGCTCTCCGTAGCTACGTGCCACCTTACACCATGCAAATGCAAGCATTTCCCTGAGTCGACGCTCATGGGATCCTGAGACCACTGTCTCCTTGATTGTACTAAGGTATATGGCTCTGAGTTACGTCCTCTAGGCTTATCCATGATCTCACCAACTGAGAATCTGCATGATGGAAATTCCAACACCTGTGCGAAGCATATACTCTTGCAAATACAGCCAAATGCATGAAAGCTATGAGTAGCTTATCCATGCCCGTGATGGTAGATGCCTCCCCATCGATGCCAATGCCAATCAATGGCCCCCTGCTGTATTGCCAACCTATACTCCCAAATGAGCACATCATGAAGACCTCACCATTAGTGTCCCCTCTAGTAGATCGCTAGCAAAACACCCACCATTGTGCTTGCCCTCCGATCACACCCCGTGCAATCTCCATCAACTCTCCAACCTAGAGCTGGCCCTCAAAGCTTCACGCTTTGTCCATTTGTGTTTGCAATGTTATGATTCCACCTATAAGTCATGTCCATGCCAAAGACTCAAGTCCAATATGAAATAGTTGCCCCCTGATGATCACCCCATCTCATCCTGCAGTGCTATCTCTACCAGGTATCCGAATGTCATCCCTGATCACAAAGACCTGAGCATCTACACTATAGTGTCCACCTGTATTCTCCCAAGCTAGCTCCAAGCTGCTCTTGTGAATGGTTCCAAACCACTCCCTGAGAATACACTGAGATGTGAACTCCAAAGCCACCATTAAGTCCCTCACACAACTGTGCATGCCAATATCCGTCCAAGTGAACCTGTGAGATCTTCCATGGCCCAAACCAAATGATCTGCACTCTATTATCACTGGAATCTACATCCCTGATGCACTCATGATATGACAAATTGACTTGACTTACCCATAATAGGCAGTCGAAGTGTATTTCCCAATGACAAACCTGATACACTGCTCCACAACTACTTTGACTTGATCAAAATTGATTTACCAACTACAAAATCGCAAAATTATCACACTCACCACTCAGCAAGAGTCTCCAAAGTGTGATTATTAATCCATTCTTCAACCTCTGCGTGTCCCACACACAGCTCATCCAATGCAAATCCGCTGTCTTGCCCAATGGCTGCCAACTGGCGCCACCTCGCACTTCCATCACCTGTGACTGCCAAAATGTGTGTACCTCCAAGCTCGCCCATATTTCCCTCCGAAAGAGAAATTTCCTAGTCGTAGATGCGTGTGTCAATGCAGCTATCACCTGACTCGACAATGCCACTGCCGATCATGCTTGTGAGAGCGTTCTCCCAAAATGCCACTTGACGTTGGTTGGTTTGAACCCCAAGAGTTGAACCTGATTACAAGAATTTTTCACCTATAAATGACATACCATGCCTACCTCTCACTTGTGATTGCTTGCCCTCTCAAAATCATAGCCAATGATAAGTAGTCACGCCGCCAAACTACACTTTCGTCGACAAAACTAGTTTTCTCCACACAATTTCGCTACCATTCGCTCCCATATTGCATTCACCGCTTCCAAACACCCTGTTACCCTATCATAAGTTAGCAAAAATGATTATGAAGCAATAATGCCTCATTGTACCGCCTTGTAGTAGGTTTCACAAGCCAAAAATTGCCCCAAATTTGGCCCTACGGTACCCAAATGGTGAATGTAGCCCATCACTAAATCACTCGCAGTCCAGTTGATAGAATGGTAATGAAAGCACCACAAAACACCTTTTTCCCTGCTCTATGACATTGCTCTGTCCGCTGGCTCTGAGCAGCTAGTTTCAGAGGTCATTTTGGCCCAAGAATGGCCAAAAAAAGTTCCTTCTAGCCAAAGATAGGTCCATTTCCAAAATGCCCTGCAAAATTGAACTGATTCTTCATAATGAAGATTTTTAATGAAGTGAACTTTGGGTCCCTTCACTCGATTTCAGAGTAAAAATTTTTAATGAAGAAAAGGGTGCCTTGCTCTTCAGGCCTCTTCACCTTCCATCCAACGACCATTTTCCATCTTGTGGTCCAGATCGTTTCCCAAACAATTCATCTTGGCCATCGATCTTCTAGGACCCCATCCTTCGGTGTTCCTTTCATATGCTAACCCTCCGTCCCGGCTAGGCACACGCGACTGTCCGTGAGTTATCCCTCTCCTTTGTTGCTTCTCTTCAAGCATAGCCAGGATTTCTTGCGGTTATGATCGCCCACTTAGATCTGCTAGAACACGTTGATCTCTTTAAGGCCCTCTACGTCCATTAGTAGCCACATTTCTTGTACTAGGGTGCCATATAGCATGTTATAGTACAACAAAACATCCTACAAAGAAATATCAGAGATTTTATCTCCTAAAATCCTAGCTCAAGAAGGAATGGAGGTTTCTTGGGCTCTGCTCAGTCTTTCTATGGGCTTTCACTTGCAGTTCTCTTCCTCAATGAGGTCGCCCTACCTCCAGTGTTTTGATGCAATTTACGGTTTGCCAATTGGTGCGGTATCGTCTCTGAACAAGCTGATTTTTTCATCAAACCGTCAACACCCCACGAAATCGAAAATTTCTGAAATTTTCACTTCCACCTAATTTGACCTTGTAAAATTGCCATGACTCTCCATCATCGCTCTTTGCATTCTCATGCAAGCCCCGTTGCACCAAATGGCTGTCCACATAGTGAATAATGTAGCCAACGCCAATGATTTTTTCGAAACCACTGAACTGCAAGATTTTCCATGAATCCTCTCCGGAATCCACTTACATGGATCGTTTTAATCTTCCCCGAAGCTCCAATTGAAGGAACTTTGTTGTCTCCTACCATCCAGACTGCTGATACCCTGTATAGAGTCCTCTATCCTGAGATGCTTTGAGTGCTATTTCTCCTGGTGAAAGACGCTATCCCATAGCTCCACCGGATCGTGCATACCTACAACACCCTGATGCTCTGATACCATTTTAAAATTCTATTAGGATCTAGTGCAGTATGCAGATCATGTGAAAAATTGTCAACTAGTAGTATTTTCCTAACTTGAGATTTTGTAGGCCTATGGCCAAATAAAAGTTAGAGATAGGTTCATACATGTATGTAGAGGCCCAAAGTATGTGTACACTACTTTTGAGGTCACATTAATTAGAGGAGGTCGAGTGTGGAGCTCTTCTATTGGCTCATAATTTGGTGCATTCCTATTTGACCAAATTTCTAGGTATATGGGTGAATCCTATTGGACCCCAATTTTAGCCTATCATAAGACAAGTGGCCAAGAGGCACTATGGCTGCTATAAATAGCCATCTCCACGAGTATGTACACATCTCATTTTCATTCTATTGAATGAATGTTATGCTCTTTGAAGGTCCATCTTCTTCTCTCTCACTTTTTTGTTCATATCTTGCATTCTAGCCACTAGAATTGTGATTTCTTTGTTGCTATGGCTTCACACGTGTGAAATGCAGGTTGTAGGCTCTGAAGTACGGACAGGGACAGCAAGTTTCTGTTTGTGGAAGCTTATGATCAGATTTTGATGTTTAGTTGATGTTTAGTATGCTTAACATCACAATTTCTATCATTTTTTTCAATCTAGATGTGCATAACTTCCATGGCCAAGATCTTTATGAAACTTTAGCATCTTTTGGATCTGAGTTTTTCACATGGTATCAGAGCATTAGGCGGCCAAATGTGCAGGTTTTGCCAGATTTAGAAGAGATTTGTGGGCGAGTTTGCTTTTGTAGCATTCCAATCAAGTTTCTAGCTAAAAATCTTGTTGATTTATGTGTAGAAATTGGATCTTTGTGATCAAAACATCATTTGTATGCATTTCAATTGAAGTAGGGCGAATTCCCTCTGTACTTATCAGAATAAGGAGACAAAAATTGTTTTGGAAAGAGGGAGATGCAAGATCCAACAAGATCCTATTAGTTTTCCATTCTAGCATATAGTTTTTTGATTCAATTTCTTGCTTCTTCATGTCAAAAACTTCAAAATTGATGTAACCCTCTGATTTTCAGTTTGCTGAATGATTCAAGAGTGTATTTCAATCTTAGGAGTGAGGGAAAAGCAAGTATATTGAGGTTTGGTCTTGGTTTGATCAAGAAATCATAAAACTAGTGGCTAAAATTAAGGAAAAAGTGAGGAAAAGAGAGAAAAAGTAAGGTTTTAGGTTCCAAATCTTTGTGATTTCTTCTTGTGTTTCATTTGTTGATTCAAGAGAGTGCTTAGTGCATTGGAACAGGTCAAAGATCAGAGATCAATCATTGCAACATGGCTACAAATGGAGGCTACATGTTGGAAAGCAATGATAGGCTTACCTCCCTCAACTATTCTACTTGGAAAGTAAGGATGGAGTCTTTGCTTGAGATGAATGAGTTGATGGATATTGTTGTAGGTGTGGAGGAGAGACCTTTGGCACCTCAAGAACAATTGAGGTATGACAAGAGGGCAAAGAAAGCCCTTCACATGATCAAGATGAATGTGACAAATGAGCTTATCAAAGAGGTTGGTAAGTGCACATCATCTAGTGAAGCTTGGGAAGCCTTGAAGAAGGTTTATGAATCCAAGTCTACTTCTAGAGTGTTGACTTTAAGAAGGCAAATCTTTTCTTGTATGCAAAAGAAGAGTGAGAATGGACATGCTTTTGTTTTGAGAGTTAAAGCATTGAATGATGAGTTAGCATGCATTAATGATGGCATAAATAATGAGGAGCTTGTTCAAGTGATTCTCAATGGCTTGTTGGATGATCATGCTAATCTTGTTCAAAGTTATGCTATCCAAAAATGTTTACCAAGTGTTGGAGACTTGCAAGAGGTCTTGTTGGCTGAAGAATTCAGGTTGCAAGCAAGAGTGGGAGCATCTTCTACATCTCAAGGAGGAGAAGAGGAGGCAATGTTCTCTAAAGGCAAGTTCAAGGGCAAAGGTAAAAGCAATTGGTCTAAAGGGCAAGACCAAGGTGAGCACTCTACTTTTGGCAAAAAGAAGGATAGATCTAAGCTAAAATGTTTCTATTGTGGAGTCAAAGGGCATTTTGCTAGTGATTGTTTTAAGAAAAAGAGGGATCAAGGGGAAAAGCAAACCAATCTAACTATTGATGAGGGTGGGGATGAGCTTCTTTCAAATGATGCTTTTGTTATGTCATCTTGCTTGTTGGCTAATCATGGAGACATTGATCCTTGGTGGATTGATAGTGGAGCCACTTCTCATATGACATATCATAAAGAGTATTTTTCATCTTTAATGGCATTTGATGGTGATAGGAAGGTAATCTATACCGCAAATGATGGTGAGTGTGCAATCAAGGGGATTGGCACAATTCCTATTTCACTTTCTACAAATAGGAATATAGAATTGAAAGATGTTTTGCTCATTCCATCCATTACCAAGAACTTACTTAGTGTAAGCCAAATGCTTGACAAAGGATTCAAAGTTGAGTTTGATGGTGATGCTTGCTTGATCAAAAAGGGGTGTAGTATCATTGCAAAAGGGAAAAGGCAAGGGAAATTGTTCAAGCTTGATGCATGTGTTGTTGCTAACCAAGTTGGATGCATGGCAAATGAACAAATGTCAATTCAAGAGGTATGGCATAAAAGGATGGGACATCTCAACTACAAGGCCTTGGAGGTAATAGCCAAAAAGGAGGTAGTAAGGGGACTTCCCAAGTCTCTTACTTGCTTGAATCATGTTTGTGAAGAATGTGCTTTGTCTAAATCACATAGATTGCCATATACTAGATCTATATCTAGATCTAAGATGCCTTTTTCTCTCTTGCATTCGGATATTCATGGTGTTACTACAATTAGCAATGGAGGTGCTAAGATGTATGTAACTTTCATTGATGATTTTAGTAGATTTTGTTGGGTTTATCTACTAAAGAGCAAGGATGAGGTGTTTGATGTGTTTGTCAAGTTCAAAGTTGCTATTGAGACTCAATTTACAACCAAAATCAAATGCTTGAGGAGCGACAATGGTGGTGAATACATTTCTAACAAATTCAAAGCCTTTTGCGATGAGCATGGGATCAAGAGGGAGTACACATGTCCAAGAACACCACAACAAAATGGAGTGGCCGACAGGAAGAATAGAACCTTGTGTGAGAGTGCAAAGGCAATGAGATTGAATGCTAATCTTCCTAAACCTTTTTGGAGTGATGCTTTGTTGTGTGCAAATTTCCTATGCAATAGATGGCCAAGTGTTGTATTGGAAGGAAAAACCCCTTTTGAAGCTTTGTTTGGTACGAAGCCTAATGTCAAGTTTCTAAGAACTTTTGGATGCATTTGCTACTTCAACATTACTCTTGATGATAGAACTAAGGAGGATCCATCTTCAAGAAAGGGCATTTTTGTTGGTTATAGTGAAGTAAGCAAAGCATATAGGATTTATGTTCCTTCAATCAAGAAAGTGTTCACAAGTAGGGATGTCATTTTTGATGAAGGTAACATTCCAAAAGTTGTTTCAAGTGATGATGGTGTTGTTGCAACTAATGTGCTTGATGACAATGGAGTTGATGACACATTGGATGTGGATGTTGAAGAAGCCTCTTCAAGTCAAATTCCAAGGAGAACTCCAAGGCATAAAGTGAAACCCTCAAGGCTCACTTATGATGGCAAAGGTAAGCAAGTGGTGGATGGATCCAACTATGCTTTCCTAACTTCTTTTGATGTACCTTCATGTGTAGATGAAGCAAGGCAAGAAGAGGAATGGATCCAAGCAATGGATCTTGAGTTTGAAGCACTTATGAAGAACAACACATGGAGATTGGTGGAGCTTCCAAAGGGCAAAAGTGCAATTGGATGCAAATGGATCTTCAAGGTAAAGACAAATCAAGATGGATCTATCAACAAGTTGAAGGCAAGGTTGGTGGCTAAAGGTTATGCTCAAGAGCATGGCATTGACTATGAGGAAACCTTTGCACCCGTGGCAAAGATGGTGAGCATAAGAGTAATCATTTCCCTTGCAACTCTTTATGGATGGGATCTTTGGCAATTAGACATTTCTAATGCTTTCTTGAATGGTGATCTTGAAGAGGAAGTCTACATGGAGCAACCCGAGAGCTATGTTTCTCATAGCAAGCCTAATCATGTGTGTTTTCTACAAAAAAGTTTGTATGGTCTTAAGCAAGCACCAAGGAGTTGGTATGCTAGGCTTAACTCTTTTCTACTTTCTCAAAACTTCACTATGAGTGAGTATGATCATTCACTTTACTTTAGAATTAGTGCTAATGATGTTACAATCCTTCTAATTTATGTGGATGACATTATTTTAAGTGGAGGGAACAAGGAAGATATAGAAGATATCAAGAAAGCACTAAAAAAGGAATTTGAAGTGCATGATCTTGGTCTTTTGAGCTATATCTTAGGAATAGAAGTAATTAGAACTTCTCAAATCACTTTTATTTCACAAGAGAAGTATGCTATTTCTATTCTCAATAGATTTCATATGGTAGATGCAAATCCTATTGATACACCTATGGAATCACATGTAAAGCTAACTATAAGAGGTAATGAAAGATCCTTCGAGGACATTACTCTCTATAGGAAGCTAATAGGTTCTCTTATATATCTAACCATCACAAGACCTGATTTATCTTATTGTGTTGGTAGATTAAGCCAATTCATGCAAGATCCTAGCATAGAACATTGGAAACTAGGAAAGAGGATCTTGAGATACATCTCGGGAACAAAAGATTTTGGCATTGTTTATAGAGGCTCATCACCTAACTTATTTGGTTTTTCAGATTCAGATTTTGCAGGAGACCTTATGGATAGAAAATCCATAAATGCACATGCTATTTTCATAGGTGATGGAGCTATCTCATGGATGTCGAAGAAACAAGCAACTATATCACTTTCTTCTAGTGAGGCCGAGTACAAAGCTTTGACATCATGCACAAAGGAGATGGTGTGGATCAAGAGGATGATTATGGAGCTTCATTTGCTGGATTTTTCAGAGAGTCCAATCATCTTTTGTGACAACCTTTCAGCCCAAAGTCTAGCAAGCAATCCGGTTTTCCATGCAAGGAGCAAACATATCGAGGTGGCTTACCATTTTGTGAGAGAACAAGTGTTGGCAAAAGAGATCAAGCTTGAACATGTCCCATCAAAGGAATGTGTGGCTGATATCTTTACCAAAGCATTGGGAAAGGACTTATTTTTCAAGCATAGAACAAGTCTTGGTGTACTTTCTAAATCTATGCTAAAACTAGTTGAAGAGGGAGTGTGAAAAATTGTCAACTAGTAGTATTTTCCTAACTTGAGATTTTGTAGGCCTATGGCCAAATAAAAGTTAGAGATAGGTTCATACATGTATGTAGAGGCCCAAAGTATGTGTACACTACTTTTGAGGTCACATTAATTAGAGGAGGTCGAGTGTGGAGCTCTTCTATTGGCTCATAATTTGGTGCATTCCTATTTGACCAAATTTCTAGGTATATGGGTGAATCCTATTGGACCCCAATTTTAGCCTATCATAAGACAAGTGGCCAAGAGGCACTATGGCTGCTATAAATAGCCATCTCCACGAGTATGTACACATCTCATTTTCATTCTATTGAATGAATGTTATGCTCTTTGAAGGTCCATCTTCTTCTCTCTCACTTTTTTGTTCATATCTTGCATTCTAGCCACTAGAATTGTGATTTCTTTGTTGCTATGGCTTCACACGTGTGAAATGCAGGTTGTAGGCTCTGAAGTACGGACAGGGACAGCAAGTTTCTGTTTGTGGAAGCTTATGATCAGATTTTGATGTTTAGTTGATGTTTAGTATGCTTAACATCACAATTTCTATCATTTTTTTCAATCTAGATGTGCATAACTTCCATGGCCAAGATCTTTATGAAACTTTAGCATCTTTTGGATCTGAGTTTTTCACAGATCACATCAATCAATCACCATAGACACTCCTCACAAGCTCTCAAAGATGGCACACCAAAAGCTATTAGATTACAAAGAAACATTGTACATATAGAGTATTCACAAACTGCTTGAAAAGGTAGGTGTCCTAAAATTGTCCTACCACCTGTCAAATTAAGGTCAGGCCCAATATGGCCAAATTCGACCAACAAACTTAGGACATGCCCCCAAGTATAGCATACACTGTATATAACTCTATACAGGCTAATTTTCCTATGTGTGGCTTCTCGGCTAACCAAAGTAGCCAGCTACGGGATCAGTGCCTGATTGATGTGACAATAGTGGGTCACATTCCGAACGACCAAAAAACTGTAAATGCTAATTAATTGAAGATATGTATAGTTAATTACAATACTGCATTTCAAGCATACAATAAAAACATATCAGATCAAATCTGATTCTTAACAGATAGGACATCCAAATCTAGTAATAATGTTTTCATAGAGAAAATTGGCCATTGATTTTTCATCTTCAACTCGAACTACTTTCACTTCAACCCATTTGGGCATATAATCCATTGCAACAATGATATATCTAGCCTGAGATCCTCTTGTCGCAGGATGAATAGGACCAACATAGTCGAGGCCCCATTTCTCGAACGGTGCTTGCGATAAAATTGGATGTAAAGGTACTTCATAATTCTGTCGACAAGTAGGACAACGTGCTCGTTGACAAACATCACATGACTGAATATAATCTTCTGTATCTTTGCGAAGTGTAGGCCACCAAATCCTGAATGCAAAAGTTTTCGAACAATGATATTCGTTGAAACATGTCCTCCGCCCATGCCATCATGAGAAAGCATGATAAGTTCAGGTACTTCATGTGGAAAAACAAATCTTTGTAAAATATCATCCATTCCTCGGCGATACAATTGTCCAGCAATCAATTGATAAGGTTTTTCCTTATGAGTTAATTGTCTCTTTTGTACTTTTGTTAAGGAATCATTGGGTTCGCCAACCATAAGATATTGAACATTATCTGCTGCCTACTCAAGTACTGCTTCAACACAAAATTATGCAGCGTCTGGTAGTTCATCATCCACTTCAGTATTAATAGGCGCTGATTCAATTCTTGAAACATGGTCGGCTAGATAATATTGTTTTCCTACTTGAACCACAATGCGAAAATCAAATTCGGTGTCCCTCTCAATTTTTACTCAAAAAAAGGGCTGGAAATTGCACATTCTGTTGTAGTTTAAATCAACTATTATTAGGCCTTAATAACATTCTAAAGTTTATCTCTAAGTTCAATATGCATATTGGCCAAAATTGCCAATTAAACTGAACATGATAAATCTCAAACTAGTTGATAAGTTACAAAGAGTGTATTCTTGTGGTGAAGGGTGATAAATAATAGAAGTTACTGTGATGATGCACTTCTATCCGAAGAAGAAGCATGGACCATTTAAACAAAATATAATTTTAATGGAGGCTATTACTCAGTAGATTCTTAGAAAATGTTATAATTTTGTTTACGAAACATATAGGCTCCATCCCTTAATGCCCTACGGATGAAGAATCTCCTAATAGTGCGTACATTATGAAGGAAATACTTGTGCTAGAGCTTATATCCTTATGCATAACAAAATAACAAAACAAAAGTAAGGGTAGTTATGTTGTATATATCCCACTAAAGATCAAGAATATCATGTCTAAGGATGCAAAATGGTTGGTTGAATAAGAAGTGTTTCAAGACTTCCTACACATTTTGAGTGTTTCTATGAAACATGTTTGTTGAGGCCAATGCTTTTGTGTCGAAGAGTGTGTTATCCAATTAGGGGATTCCTTCTAAAACCAAGCCTATATAATTTGAAATTATGAACCTCAAGTTTTTTAAAAATGCAACAAATCTTACACAGGATAAGCAATCTAATATATGTGTGGATATATTTCTTGTCTTTTCACAATATAATAGATGATTTGAAAGAATTTGAGTTCAATAAAACTTATGAAAGAAGACCCCTTTGTAGGAGAATAGTTGGTGTGATTAGTCATAATGAAAATGATTGTTTTTAGTAATATTGTAAGTGCTTCATGAATATTGTGCTCCAATAAGTGGAAATTTGATGTTGAAGAAGTTTTGTTATCTATAAAAATGTAGAGTTTGAATATAAGCAGTCACACGATAGTCTAGAACGTCTTCTATGCATTCATGATTTGGTAGGATCATATGGGCTACGATTTGTGTGGTGTGTGTGTGTGTGTTTGTGTTTTGGGGGTTTCATTCTCTAAAAGCCTTGGATCTACAATCCATGTGCGTTCTTGTTTCCTTTGTGACAAAGTTAGCATACATAAAAACAAGTTATTCTCTTGAAAAACTTTGTATACCAGCAAAATTTGCATGTCATATATAAACATGATCAACCAAGTCAAAAGTAGCTGAAGCAAGTTGGTCATTCCTTCCCAAGCCAAGGCTGTTGGTTGTCATTGTGGATCGACGTCGTCATTGCCTCCTTCTTCATAGTGCTGCATGGCAAAGGCTAATGAAAGTCCCATGGCTCTCTTGCTTGATGTTGGTGCTTTTCTTGGATTCACCGGAGGTGGTTGCCATTCGTTCTTCACTTCATAAAACCCACAACCACAACCCATAATCTCACATATAATACTCTCCAATGTGGCACTCTTTACTCTTCTATTGAGGCTCTCTTTACGTAAATTTGAAATCAGGGTGCGTAGGCCTTTACCATTTTTTTTTTAAGGTCTCCTCGATAGTCAACATCCTCATGGTGACGCGGGACTGTTATGGTGCATGCCAATTATTAAAAAATTGTCCAACCCAGGTGAAGGGAGTTAAATTGTATTCATGGATTTCAAATGGGATTTTTAGGAATAAAAATTCTTGGAAATTCTTATGGCGTTTAGGGTTTAGGTAATCGTCTATCATTTTCATAGATCAAGGATTGACAACAACATACTTGTTCCTCTTGGATTATCTTTTCCAAGACGGTACCCGGTTCAAAATAAATAAATTTTTCTGGTACTGTGCTTGATGGTGACTGAAAAACTTTGGATGCATTGTTCTTTCCAGTTACAAATTTAAAATTGAATTTATTATTATTATTATTGAATTTCAAGTTTAGTTCAAATCTGGAATGGGTTACTTGTCTGGTATATTTCTGCTAATCATTAGATATGGGTCAAGTTAACGTTTGTGCAAGATGCTCGTCAAAATTGAGCTGGAAACCATCAAATAATATGAAACAACCAGATAGAATGAGTGACGACAAGTGTTATTCGAGCAGTGAAATTTTGTTTGGATCAGTTTAAGAGTTACTGATATCCTATTGCTAGGATTTCCATTCATGTAATTTTGTTTTGATAGTTTTGTTAAAATTGACAGAGTAATGCCAAACCGGTCGATAAAAATGAAAACAGTCCAATTATATTGGAAAATTTGTAATTGTTGGGAACTGATCAAAAGTATTAAAAAAATCGATTTCATTTCCCGTTAAATTTTATGGTGAATTATATGCAAAAATCAGACTAATACCATTTCATACTAGTAGGTGATTTTTTGTATATCAATGATATCAACCCAGGTATAGGACAGAAATGAAATTGTTTTAGATTTTTTCCTACAATTTTTTTACATTTACTAATGTCTTTATATCTTCGTTGTTCCTTAGCTGAAAGATTTTCAGGGGACTGAAAATTTTAAGGGGGGGAAGAATAGTGGACATCAAAGGTAGTAAGTGTGATCGGAAGATGTATTTCGCAGGTAGGATTTTGTTAATCCTTGTAAATAATTGCTTAATACCAGATATTAATTTCCAGGATAGAATTTATTTAGTTGAATTCATAACTAATATCTTTGAAATTATTGAGTTATCCACAATTTTGGATGTCAATTGTGATGTTAAAAAGGAATTGATTCATGGATTACATTGGATCTGTAATGGACTACATTACAGAATTTTGAAATGGGCTTCGTAATCCAACAGATTTATAGATGTCGCAATGCAATTATTTGGCAACTAACATGGCCATTGGGATTGATGCCCATGTTAATAATTTGATACGATTCAAATATACGAGACTTTGAATTCTAATGGGTACTAGCACATCAAAATCCAATGGTTGCTCATTTTTTGATTTTTTGTTCAATCTAGCCCATTTTTGCTCACTCTTTTTTCCAAGTTTGGAGGTGTTATTGCATTGTAGAGGTGTGGTCTAGTTGTTTGTATTAGACTATATAGGTAAGTGTTGTATTGGCCATGAGTTTTTGGTTTTAGCAATTTTTTATTTTATTTTGTTCATGCAGTGGCTATGAGTGCCAAGTCTCAAGCATTTATAGTTAATAAGTCAGGACATGTATCTCATAACAAGGTCCGTTTTGCCATGCAGTGAAATCTCCAAAAGGTAGATGTCCTAATGTACTATTTTCTTCTCTTTGAATATATATAGTTCAAACCACTACAACATTTTCGAGGACTTCTGACCCTATTACCGAGGCTCTTATGAAGAATTTAAAAAAAAAAAACATCATGAACCTCCGTATACACCATGAAGTAAGCCTCGGAACGAGATCCTAGATAATTACTTCGGTAATCGAGACTTCTTCATCTCATTTCTGATTTTTTGTAGATACCGAGGGATATATCGAGGTCCCTCGATATATCCGTCTGAAAAGGTTGTTGGTGGCATGTCTCTTCTGAGAGATATTCCAAGGGTCATCCCTTGCTATATCGCTGTCAAAATGAAACCCTATGCTTACAAAATAAAATAAAAAAAATTAGGACAGAATAAGTTGGCTCCATTCTGGTCTGAAAATGGACTCCATCCGACCTAGTTAGTCTTTTGCACCACTTGTTATGAAGTTGGTAAGCAAAATCATTTGTTCATAATTGTTAATAAAAAAATTTACAAAATTTATTTGAGTTACATTTTAAGCACTTAAAACCTGATGGAGGAAACTTAACTTCAACAAATATATATTCAAACATAAATCTTCCAAGTATAGAGATATGTTACAAATTCATAAAAGAAGACTAATCAACCAACCCATCAGAACGGTCTGAAAACGACTAGAGAGCAGTGTCTTCCAACACAACCAGTTCTCAAGTCACTACAACTGTCCAACAGGGATAATGCCTTGCTATAGTCAAAAAATCTCTTTGACAGGTTTTAACCAGTAAAGCAAGATTTTTCTGACTTTTGCAAAATCCAGACAGTTGTAGGAATTGTATAAACTAGGGTTTCAGAAAATCAGGCCACACAATATCTTGTTTGTCAAGTTTGATTCTTAAACAGAGTTGTAAGATTGCTTCATACCAGAGAATTGACAGCTTTGCAATTTCATTCTATGTCTTTGGTTTGCATGCATTACATAAGGATCAAAATTAGAGAAATAACTTCAATCCCTTCATGCAATGATTTGATTCAAGAAACAACATCATGAATAGAATATACAACTATATAAATTGACCTTTTACAATCTATCAATAAACAGAATCAGCTGTGCATGAATCGAATCCCCCAAAACAATATTATGAATCTTTGCAACTATCAAAACTCTCTATGTTATGCATAATCCCTACATCAATCAAGTGATTAACAAAATGCAAATCATTCTACATGAGTTGAAAATTTTCTGAAAACAAAACTAGAAAATTCAAAATGAAATCACTTGACTAACTCTTAGGTTCTCCTTCAAAATGAAAACATGATGATAAGCATGTTACCAACAATTTTGAAGAGCTCCAAGAATTAACAATTCCAATTCCAAACCTCCTTTGAAAAATCAGCACTCAAACCGGGATGTAATTCCAAATGCTTCGATCTTCCTTTCCCATGTAGTGCTTGCCTTCAAGTTCTCCAATCTTTGAAAGCCTTGCTCTGATACCACTATAAGGGAAGCTCCCTAAGATCATGCTTACAAGACAAAACACAATGGAAAACACACTATGGAGCAACTACCCAACCAAGTAGAAGCAACCAATCAATTCTAGAAGCTTCACCCCCAAGCCAAGGAATAGGAAGCATGAAGGTAGAGTGAAACTCTGGCAATGAGGAGTAGGGTGAGTTTGGCCTCAATATATAGAGCCAAAAGCAACCTCAGCACATAGCCATGCATAGCCTTAAGTTGCCTATACATAGATTCACCTAGAATAGAGTCCTAAGCATGGACCAACTATTCATAGAAATGCTATTGATAACTCTACACATGCATACATTGTCTCATATCTTATCTAAACTACATTTAGTGTGTTCTGGGCCTCACAAGGATATTAGTTACTTTCGGGTCACATCCAGTATGACGTGGCATAACTAACAGCTTGATTTACCGATGTACCATGTATCCAAGACTAGGAGTATACTGAATCCTACTTACTGGCCATGGACATGACAACTCTATTATGTTCTCTCTTTTTTTCTCTTCGTGTGTGTTTAGGTTTAGGATTTAGGGTGTGTGTGTGTGCGTGTACATGTAAGTGTGATGCCATTCGTTTATGTTTCATGCTTACTAGTTCATGCTACCCTAATTCGTAGTATCTTGATTTATGTTTCATGCTTACCAGTTCATGCTACTTTAATTTGTAGGATCTTAATTTATTCATGTGTGTGTGTGTGTGTGTGTGTGTGTGTGCGGTTCCTGTATCATAGTCCAAGCTTTTGTAGGTATTGAGTCAAAGCTACGAGGTGATACCAACATATAAATCAATTTTCCATCTATAATGAACCACAAACCATAACCCTAACAATATTAATGATGAAACGAATCCATTGAGGATGCAAAGGGGACTAAAAGGCTCCGTGATCGAGTTTTCTGTGTCGATTGGGTATTTCGCCTAGAAATGACGACAGCAAAGAGGCATGTGGTGTGCAGGCCATTGACGTTCTTCAACCTCATGGTTCACCACATCGAAGAGAGAAAAGTGTGTCTGCTACTTCAAACTCAATACCTCTAAAAGGTTTCATGAGGTTCATTTGGATTCAAACAAGTGTCCACATGTAACCACTTTGAAGTGTTGAGTTCGAAGAAGCAGCATCCTTTTCTACCTTCAATGGTACGAACCATCGACTCAAGAACTGCCAAGGGCTTACACATCATATTCCTCTTTAGTGTCTTCATAGAAGAGAGACCCACTCATTATGTACGAGTCACTTGTTGGGCCAGTGAACCTCTTATTGATGTCTACTCGTCAATGTGGTTTGATTTGGATCATCATTTTGGCATCCGTTTCACAATACTCTATATCTTTAGCCCACGAGAGAGAGAGAGAGAGAGAGAGAGAGAGAGAGAGAGAGAGAGAGAGAGAGAGAGAGAGAGAGAGAGAGAGAGAGAGAGAGAGAGAGAGAGAGAGAGAGAGAGAGATGGATATGGTGATGTGTTTTTTTTACTATTTTTTAGACTCGTATTATTGCTTGTAGTATTTATCCCCCTTATTCCGTTGCAACCGTTATCTCAGAGGGTGGATCCCCTAGACAGAGGTCAGGCCATAGTCACGGGTCATCTCGACTTTAATCTATGAGTGAGACTGATCTCATTAGCTACCTTGATACTTTTTCATCCTCGCTGCAGGATAGGGTCTTAGTTCGATTGAGGGCTCGACGTGAGGCAGCTCCAGCAAAATGGTTGAGCACACATCATCAACCGAGCCAACTTATTCTGCCCTAATTTTTTTATTTTATTTTGTAAGCATAGGGTTCCATTTTGACAAGGATCTAGCAAGGGATGGCCCTTGGAATATCTCTCAGAAGAGACATGCCACCAACAGCCTTTTCAGAAAGATATACCAAGGGACCTCGGTATATCCCTCGGTATCTACAAAAAAAGCAGAAATGAGATGAAGAAGTCTAGATTACCGAGGTAATTATCTAGGATCTCATTTCGAGGCTTACTTCTTGGTGTATACGGAGGTTTATGATGTTTTTTGTTTATAATTCTTCATAAGAGCCTCGGTATTAGGGTCGGAAATCCTCTAAAATGTTGTAGTGGTTTGAACTATATATATTCAAAGAGAAGAAAATAGTACATCAGGACATCTACCTTTGGGGGATTTCACTGCATGGCAAAACAGAACTTGTTATGAGATACATGTCCTGACTCATTAACTATAAATGCTTGAGACTTGGTACTCATAGCCATTGCATAAACAAAATAAAATGAAAAATTGCTAAAACCAAAAACTCATGGCCAATACAACACTTACATAGTCTAATACAAACAACTAGACCACACCTCTACAATGCAATAACACCTCCAAACTTGAAAAAAAGAGTGAGCAAAAATGGGCTAGATTGAATAGAAAATCGAAAAATGAGCAACCATTGGATGTGCTAGTACCCATTAGAATTCAAAGTTTGCACCCAAGTATACACATCCCGTCAAATTTGAATCATATCAAATTATTGACGTGGGCATCAGTTCCAATGGCCATGTTAGATGCCAAATAATTGCATTGCGACATCTACAAATTTGTTGGATTACGAAGTCCATTTCAAAATTCGGTAATGTAGTCCATTACAGATCCAATGTAATCCATGAATCAATAGCTTTTTAACATCACAATTGACATCCAAAATTGTGGATAACTCAATGGTTACAAAGATATTAGTTATGAATTCAACTAACTAAATTCTATCCAGGAAATTAATATCTGGTATTAAGCAATTATTTACAAGGATTAACAAAATCCTACCTACGAAATACATTTTCCGATCACACTTACTACCTTTGATGTCCACTATTCTTCCCCCCTAAAAATTTTCAGTCCCTTGAAAATCTTTCAGCTAAGGAACAACGAAGATATAAAGACATTAGTAAATGTAAAGAAATTGTAGGAAAAAATCCAAAACAATTTCATTTCTATCCTATACCTGGGTTGATATCATTGATGTACAAAAAATCACCTACTAGTATGAAATGGTACTAGTCTGATCTTTTGCATATAATTCACCATTAACGGGAAATGAGATCGGTTTTTTCTTATACTTTTGATCAGTTCCCAACAATTACAAATTTTCCAATATAATTGGACTATTTTCTTTTTTATTGACCGGTTTGGCATTACTCTGTCAATTTTAACAAAACTATCAAAACAAAATTACATTAATGGAAATCCTAGCAATAGGATTTCAGTAACTCTTAAACTGATCCAAACAAGATTTCACTGCTCGGATAAAGAGTACTTGTCATCACTCATTCTATCTGGTCGTTTCATATTATTTGATGGTTTCCAACTCAATTTTGACGAGTATCTTGCACAAACGTTAACTTGACCCCTATCTAATGATTAGCATCAACTAGAAATATACCAGAGAAGTAACTCATTCCAAATTTGAACTAAATCTGAAATTCAATAATAATAAAAAAATTCAATTTTAAATTTGTAACTGGGAAGAACACATTATTCCAAAGTTTTTCAGTCACCATCAAGCACAGTACCAGAAAAATTTATTTCTTTTGAACTGGGTACCATCTTGGAAAAGATAACCATGAAGAACAAGTATCTTGTTGTCAATCCTTGATCTATGAACCAAAATGATAGACGATCACAAAAAGCAAAAGCCATAAGAATTTCCAAGAATTTTTATTCCTAAAAATCCCATTTGAAATCCATGAATACAATTTAACTCCCTTCACCTGGGTTGGCCAATTTTTGAATAATCGGCATGCACCATAACAGTCACGCATCACCATGACGATGCTGACTATCAAGAAGACCTTAAAAAAAAAATGGTAAAGGCCTACGCACCCTGATTTCAAATTTACGGAATTACTTGAAAATTTTATGCTAATAACTCAAAATTAAGAAACGTTAATGAACGTTAACAACTATTAAATCTCAAAAAAAATTTCAAACAAAAATTGCCATAGGTTTTGAGAGTTTCAAGTACATTTATATCTTAATATTGACTCTGACTTTTATTTCTATATGAGATTTTGATATTTACGTAATGGATTCTTTGTGCTGCTTACGCCTAGTTTTTGGGCTTTTTAAAAAGCATAAAATGTCACTGACTTTTTTTTTAAAAAAAAATTAAAATTCTGAAGCACATTTCAAACGGGCGTCAGACTGTCCGTCAGTCCCATCAGACTGTGTGCGTCAGACTGCCACGTGGTAGTTTTTCATTGGCCAAAATAAACCACAGTGCTGATTATGCTTTGTAACTGGCATGTGGAAAAGTCAAAGACTCCATTACGCAATGGAAGGAGCCAGGCACAGGCCATTCTGTCCGGTTCGGCTTTCCAAAAAAATTTAGGCTCGGCCCCTCCAGGCCTTGCCCAAATGTTTTTGAAAATCCTTACCGGGCAGAATGGCCTGTGCCTGGCTCCTTCCATAATACGTAATTACTTGAATTTGAAATCGTAGGCTACGTATGTCCCTTTAAGACTAAGGGCTGACGGGCCACAAAAGTCCTAAAATATAAAGGGGTCAAAGAAGGAGAAAACATAAAGGGTTTCGAAGAAGGAGAAGAGGCCACGACCTCCCATCAGTCTCTCAGCCGCCATAACAGGGTCACGCTTCAACTATGGCAGATCAGCATGCAACCATCTACCACAGCAGCAGCCACCAACAGCCAAGGAAAGCAACAAATAATCAAGATTTCAACTGGAAACGATCTTTGGATTCCTGCGTGACTTAGTTGGGCCTTCTTCCATTGAATGATCATATCTTCAATGACCTCCATCCTCACTAAATTAGCCATCCCTACTATCACAGAGAATTCAGGTACTGGGTGCATGCATTCTTGGAACTGAAAACCCCAAATAATCATGATTCTATATCTATGCTTACCTTTGAAATACAGGTTTTACAGAAGCAGGGAGAAAGACCAACGATTATTTAGCAGGGAGTAAACAGTTTCAAGGAGGTAATTGCTCCCTCTCTACTCAGCCTCACATTCAAACTTACTACCAAAGAGTTAGCACAACTGCACAGCCAAACCATGTTCCCAAAACATGCAACTACACGGGAGGATAAAACCTCTGATCCTCCATATGCAATCCCGGAAATCCTGGTTTCTTTTTTCACTAAGAGTTCATATCACATGAAAAATTGATTTAAAACCAATCTTTCAATGAACAGAAGCTCAAAAACAGGATTCAGGCATAACAGACTCATGCAATTTACGATAATCCAAGAGTAAGCATAATCAAGCTGTTAGACAAGCATGTGACTAACTTTGGGAAACTTTTTGGGTTCGAACCTTTTTTATTTGAATGTAAATAACCTAACTTTTTTTAAGGATTTTTTCATAAAGCATATCCAAGTTTTGTTTTGGAATGTAGTTATAGTGCAACATATTCTATTACAACCATGAAAGAAATAAATTTTTTATATTTTATGATTGTATTTGATAGTTGGATTTTATAGTTCATTGATCAATTTCAAGTTTCTTTTAGGTGCAACATGGATGAGTAAATGCTATATTTATCAAGTTTTTTTGTAGTTAATTATCCGTGCATCACCAACAAGTTGAATTAGGCCAAACACTTTGTGATTAATTATCACATTGTATGAACATAGAAAACATAGAAAACTTACAACTTGAGAATTTCAAAGCTTATTCCATTCCATTTAAAAATTCTTTGTAACAATATTTCAAAAGTTTTGAAACATACACTTACCTATTAATATAATTCCACCTAAATTGATTTGAATAATGGTTTTTTAATTATTGATATTACAAATTGTATGATTTTATTAAAATAATGTTGGGTGCCATCTCGAAATATTGTTGTTTGGAGTTGTATTTAATAAGTGGAAAATGCTCATGGGCTTTGAACACCATTATTCAAATTCATATTCTACTGCCTACCTCGACATGAATACACTCACGCTTACATGGGATCAAATGTCAATTACATCAGGTAGCAAGTGTGAGTAGGATCGCTATCGAGCAAAGTGGTCGTGAGCTCCTATCTCTCGATGCAGAGTGGCTTAGTAAGTGATGAAGACACACTATGGCGGTCGATAGCGAGCCTACTCATGCCTTTCGTTACCTAGTACATAATTGGCTGTCTTTTTTCCATGCATTCCATGCATGTCAAGAGACAAGGTGATCTATAGTATACGTCACAGGAATCATTGCATCATAACGATGTAAAATTTGTAATAAAAAATACAAATATTGCATTCTAGAGACTTAAAAGAATACTTTTGAGAAAATGCATTTTAATTCTCAAACTCATGCAAGAGTGATTAACACGTAGCTTTAACAACAAAAGCTAAAATCAAAAGAATAAAAATAATTGGACACATACTCCATCCATTTTCTACATCCAGCTTGCTATGTTCGTGCTCTCTCTCTCTCTCTCTCTCTCTCTCTCTCTCTCTCTCTCTCTCTCTCTCTCTCTCTCTCTCTCTCTCTCTCTCTCTCTCTCTGCCTTGTTCTTTAAAGTTAGCAAGTATAGTGGAGCCCAGACATTCTCACTAATTTCATCATTGAAAAGGTAAAAGAGTTTGTTACTGATCTAACCAATTCGTAGTTAATTTCTTTCCTCCTGATGACTACTCATATAATGTATGCATGTAATTTCTGAAGATTTCTGGTTCAGTACCTGCTTTATTTATGAAAATTAGGTAGCTTTCATCTAATTTCTCCACACTCTCTCTCTCTCTCTCTCTCTCTCTCTCTCTCTCTCTCTCTCTCTCTCTCTCTCTCTCTCTCTCTCTCTCTCTCTCTCTCTCTCTCTCTCTCTCTCTCTCTCATTAAACCATCAAGACTGTTGTTTCTGGGACTGTACTAGTGGTAAAAGGGTATCTTACCCATCTTCAACCTCGAAATCTGTAAGTTATTACATAGAACCAAAAACTACAACTAGCTCCATTCATATTGTAGTTCAGATTTTCATTCAATCTCTTTAGTTTTATCTGCAGAGGGCTCCGGGACTCATCTGAGTACTGATTTAAATTAGATAATCCACATCACTGGCGTAGTAGGAAATCTTGGCCTATGATCAAGTAGATAATAAGTGCAGAAACTACAATACTGCAATTTGCAGCCTTCTATAATTCAATAAAATGGTATTGGATTTTGAATCCGCCCGACAGTCAGCCTACTCAGAGCATGATATGATTGCCGATGTCCTCGAAACAGTGGCATTTGTGATGGATTTAGAGCCCCACCTGTTTAGAAGTGCCCATATACAATGTTCCGTTGCAGATAGGAGGTTAGCCATCGTGAGAGTGCTATGTATTGCTGGCTATGATGCTGGCATTTGCAGATCAAAATGGAGGGGCTTCAATATGAAAGGTCACTTTCATCTCATCTCATTTCCGTCTCGTGAGTTTGATTGCACATAACTTAGTATTCAATCTTGTGAGTTTCTTGAAAAATTGAACCAAGTCTTGGTCTATGTTGTTGTCAAAACTACAGAACACACCTACAAATACATCGATGTTGCTTTTCATCAATTACAAAAAACAACTCATGGGTGACAAAGAGGTTGATCGTGGACACGGAGTTTCGGGATCATTTTGAAATTGCACGTGCAAGTGAGGAGTACACACATTTGTTGCATCAATTACCTTCACCCTTTGTGGGTTTTGGACATGAGTTGTCAGGTTTTATACAATGCATGTGTCAAGCTGCCACAATATCCTTTCACAAAATAGGCATGGGTGTTCCTCCTTGGAGAGAAGTAGAACACATGAGCAGCCTTTGGTTTTCTAATTATAAGAGATTCACCTCAACCCATCACCATTTTGCTGGATATGATATGTGCTTCCACTATCACATTAATCGTGATGAACTGTACCCCGCCTATGGCTTAGTTTGTAGTTACTCATGGACTTCAGAGCTACCAAGGCGAAGAGCTATATTTGAGAGCCTCAATAGAAGAGTAAAGAGTGCCACATTGGAGAGTATTATATGTGAGATTATGGGTTGTGGTTGTGGTTTTTATGAAGTGAAGAACGAATGGCAACCACCTCCGGTGAATCCAAAAAAATGGGAGGTCTTTCATTAGCCTTTGCCATTCATCACTATGACCCAAGGGAGTTGGCTCAATTGGTTAACGCTTGACATCCAAAGTTTCTTTGGTCTCAAGTTCGAGCCTTCCATTGGAAACCAAGAAGCATTCATCAGTATGAAGAAGGAGGCAATGACGACGTCGATCCACAATGACAACCATCAGCCTTGGCCTGGGAAGGAATGACCAACTTGCTTCAGCTACTTTTGACTTGGCTGATCATGTATATATATGACATGCAAATTTTGCTGGTATACAAAGTTTTTCAAAAGAATAACTTGTGTTTATGTACGCTAACTTTGTCACAAAGGAAACAAGAACGCACATGGATTGTAGATCCAAGGCTTTTAGAGAATGAAACCCCCAAAACACAAACACACACACACACACCACACAAATCGTAGCCCATATGATCCTACCAAATCATGAATGCATAGAAGACGTTCTAGACTATCGTGTGACTGCTTATATTCAAACTCTACATTTTTATAGATAACAAAACTTCTTCAACATCAAATTTCCACTTATTGGAGCACAATATTCATGAAGCACTTACAATATTACTAAAAACAATCATTTTCATTATGACTAATCACACCAACTATTCTCCTACAAAGGGGTCTTCTTTCATAAGTTTTATTGAACTCAAATTCTTTCAAATCATCTATTATATTGTGAAAAGACAAGAAATATATCCACACATATATTAGATTGCTTATCCTGTGTAAGATTTGTTGCATTTTTAAAAAACTTGAGGTTCATAATTTCAAATCATATAGGCTTGGTTTTAGAAGGAATCCCCTAATTGGATAAGGCACTCTTCGACACAAAAGCATTGGCCTCAACAAACATGTTTCACAGAAACACTCAAAATGTGTAGGAAGTTTTGAAACACTTCTTATTCAACCATCCATTTTGCATCCTTAGACATGATATTCTTGATCTTTAGTGGGATATATACAACATAACTACCCTTAATTTTGTTTTGTTATTTTGTTATGCATAAGGATATAAGTCTAGCATGAGTATTTCCTTCATAATGTACGCACTATTAGGAGATTCTTCATCCATAGGGCATTAAGGGATGGAGCCTATATGTTTCGTAAACAAAATTATAACATTTTCTAAGAATCTATTGAGTAATAGCCTCCATTGAAAATTATATGTTGTTTAAATGGTCCATGCTTCTTCTTGGGATAGAAGTTCATCATCACAGTAACTTCTTTTATTTATCACCCTTGACCACAAGAATACACTCTTTGTAACTTATCAACTAGTTTGAGATTTATCATGTTGAGTTTAGTTGGCAATTTTGGCCAATATGCATATTGAACTTAGAGATAAACTTTAGAATATTAATAAGGCCTAATAATAGTTGATTTAAACTACAACAAGATGTGCAATTTCTAGCCCTTTTTTTGAGAAAAAATTGAGAGGGACACCGAATTTGATTTTCGCGTTGTGGTTCAAGTAGGAAAACAATATTATCTAGCCGACCGTGTTTCAAGAATTGAATCAGCGCCTATTAATGCTGAAGTGGATGATGAACTACTAGACGCTGCATAATTTTGTGTTGAAGCAGTACTTGAGTAGGCAACAGATATTGTTGAATATTTTATGCTTGGCCAACCCAATGATTCCTTGAAAGTACAAAAGAGACAATTAACTCATAAGGCAAAACCTTATCAATTGATTGTTGGACAATTGTATCGCCGAGGAATGGATGATATTTTACAAAGATGTGTTTCGCCACATGAAGTACCTGAACTTATCATGCTTTCTCATGATGGCATGGGCGGAGGACATGTTTCAACGAATATCATTGTTCGAAAACTTTTACAATCAGGATGTTGGTGGCCTACACTTCGCAAAGATACAGAAGATTATATTCAGTCATGCGACGTTTGTCAACGAGCATGTTGTCCTACTCGACAGAATTATGAAGTACCTTTACATCCAATTTTATCGCAAGCACTGTTCGAGAAATGGGGACTCCACTATGTTGGTCCTATTCATCCTACGACAAGAGGATCTTAGGCCAGATATATCATTGTTGCAACTGATTATATGACAAAATGGGTTGAAGGAAATGGACCTATCTTTGGCTAGAAGACACTTTTTTTGGCCATTCTTGGGCCAAAATGACCCCTGAAACTGGTTTCTCAGAGCCAGCGGATAGAGCGACGTCATAGAGTAGGGAGAAAGGTGTCTTGGGATGTTTTCATTACCATTCTATCAAGTGGAGTGCGAGTGATCTAGTGATGGGCTACATTCACCATTTGGGTACCGTAGGGCCAAATTTGGGGCAATTCTTGGCTGGTGAAACCTAGTACATGGCAGTACAATGAGGCATTATCACTTCCTAATCATTATTGCTTACTTATGATAGGGTAACAGGGTGTTTGGAAGCTGTAAATGCAATATGGGAGTGAATGGTAGCGAAATTGTGTGGCGAAATCTAGTTTTGGTGACGGAAGTGTAGTTTGGCGGCGTGACTACTCATCATTGGCAACAATTTTGAGAGGGCAAGCAATCATAGGTGAGAGGTAGGCACGGTATGCCAGTTATAGGTGAATACTTCATGTGATCAGGTTCAACTATTGGGGTCTGAACCAACCAACGTCAAGTGGCATTTTGGGAGAACGCTCTCACATGCATGATCGGTAGTGGCATTGTCAAGTCATGTGATAGCTGCATTGACACATGCATCTGCGACTAAGAAATATCTCTTTCAGAGGGAAATATGGGCTAGCTTGGAGGTACACACATTTTGGCGGTCACAGGTGATGGAAGTGCGAGGTGGCACCAGTTGGAAGCCATTGGGCAAGATAGCGGACTTGCATTGGATAAGTTGTGTGTGGGACATGCAGAGGTTGAAGAACGGATCAGTAATCACACTTTGGAGACTCTTGGTAAGTGGTGACTGTGATGATTTTGTGTTTTTGCAGTCAATAAGTCAATTTTGATCAAGTCAAAGTAGTTGTGGAGCAGTGTATCAGGTTTGTCATCGGGAGATAAACTTCAATTACCTATTATGGGTAAGTCAAGTCAATTTGTCATATCATGAGTGCATCAGGGATGTAGCTTCCAGTGATAATAGAGTGCAGATCATTTGGTTTGGGCCATGGAAGATCTCACAGGTTCACTTGGAGGGATATTGGCATGCACAGTTATGTGAGGGACTTGATGGTGGCTTTGGATTTCACATCTCAGTGTATTCTCAGGGAGTGGTTTGGAACCATTCACAAGAGAAGCTTGGAGCTAGCTTGGGAGAATACAGGTGGACACTATAGTGTAGATGCTCAGATCTTTGTGATCAGGATTGGCATTGGGATACTTGGTAGAGATAGCACTGCAGGATGACATGGGGTGATCATCGGGGGGCAGCTATTTCATATTGGACTTGAGTCTTTGGCATGGACATGACTTACAAGTGGAATTCATCATGGAATCATAACACTACAAACACAAATGGACAAAGCGTGAAGCTTTGAGAGCCAGATCTAGGTTGGAGAGATGATGGAGATTGCATGGGGTGTGATCAGAAGGCAAGCACCATGGTGGGTGTTTTGCTAACAATCTACTAGAGGGGACACTGATGGCGAGGAGTTCATGATGTGCTCATTTGGGAGTACAGGTTGGCATTACAGCAGTGGGCCAGTCATTGGCATTGGAATCGATGGGGAGGCATCTACCATCACGGGCATGGATAAGCTACTTATAGCTTTGATGCATTTGGTTGTATTTGAAGGAGTCTAGGCTTGGCACAGGTGTTGGAATTTCCATCGTGCAGATTCTCAGTTGGTGAGATCAGGGATAAGCCTAGAGGAAGTCACTCAAAGTCATATACCTCAGTACTATCAGGGAGACAGTGGTCTTAGGATCCGATGAGCGACGACTCAGGGACATGCTTGCATTGGCATGGTGTCGGGTGGCACATACCCAGGGAGAGCAAGCAGATGCTAGGAGCCAGGTGGAGTAGATGATGCTTTGGAATTCGGCTTGTCTAGCATGATGGTGACCAGGATCGAAGACATTAGGTGGTCATAGTATGTGGATGACGAGTCCATTGGGGTGACAATCAGGGAGATGCTACAATTGCTCAGGTATGATATGTCATCTGATGTATGGACGATGTTCTTCAGCTAATGCATCATGTGGTGACCTAGGGACAGGTCAAGCCTACTTGGAGGTAGGTGGCATGGAGTGTACCTAGTGGTGGTACATATCTTGAGAGCATGAAGTTCATTATGGAGTGATGTGGATCCAGCATACCCTTCGTTGTGAGATGATTGCTCAAGGAGAGACAACTGATACTTTGGTGAGTGATCAAGTGAGTTGCATGGTTATAAGCACAGCGATCTCCAGGTTGGCATCACATATTGTTTCGATCCATCAGTATTTGGTAAGCATGATGCAGCTTTTGGTTAGATCCAATTGGAGTCTAGTTGCACTATACGTGGACAGATTCTTGGGCAGTTATCAGCAGGTAATGGATATTTTGTGATCAGATAGTATAGGGTACAAGGTTCTGGAGCTATCCTACCTGATATGCTATGGATCATGGGTGAGTTATTCATCACAATAGTGGATCTAGTTTGCATTTGATTTGGCTTGGATGCTATGATGGATACAATGTTAGTGAGATAGACTCCTTGGTGGGAGGCCTATATACAGGTCAAATCAAAGTTGGCAATGTCAAGCATGGGAAGTTGAGCTTGCATGAGGTGTAGGAGAGGCAAATCATCATTTGTGTACATTCATTCATTGAGTCCTTGGTAGACTCTTGTGCTTGGAGCATGGGGAATGGATGGGGATCGACTTTCAAGGCTTATTGGATAGGATGTCAAGGCAAAGCGGTTTGGAGCATAGCATTGTTTGGGAGATTCATCAGGTGTTGATTTCACATGTGTGGACTGTCCACATGTACTTGTGATCTCCTAAGGTGTGTAGATGCACCAAGATCAAGACTAGATTGAGATTCAAGATCTATCTTTGAATCTATGGCAAAAACACACTACTACATGCATTGAATCACTTCCAACTCTCACTCACACGTGTGGAAAGTATTTATAAATTATTCTAAGTAAAAACAAGCTTCTCTCCTCGGGTAGAGAGAGAAAAACCATCATGAGCTCTCGGGTAGAGAGAGAAATCTAGAAAATCAGTTACACTCAAAATCCACTCAATCTCAAAATCAATTAGATCCAAAATGAGGAGTACAATGATACTAGTAGATCCATGAGCTACCACTATGCTTAACTATGACTGGACCACACTTTGCCACCTCTTAATCCTATTGGACCATTGAGGCTTGAAGTGCTCATTGGTTCGAGATGGTTGATCTTTGATTATCTATGTGATATGCTTGGACGTGAGGACATCTTGGCTACAGGTGTGGGCCATGGTTGGAGACCTAATTTGGAGACTAGTGGTGTAGCAACAGATCTATAGGTGGCACATGTACTAGTACGGTAGGATACCACTTATGGGCAGGCCTTGGTCATGTATTTGATGCTTTATCATTCGTGTTAGTTTGCATAAGTGTGTGTGGGCTTGCATGTTACCTTTTCACAAGAGGTCTAAATCTGATTCGCAGTCATATGTGGTTGTGCATTTGCTATAGTGAAACAAAGTAGTCATTTTATGCTCATTGACTTGTCGTTATATCTACTCGTTGTTTATCCGGTGAGGGTATAGTCTTATGGTGGCAGTAAGATTTTCTCAGATTGAGCATCAGTCACTCATTTATGTTAGTTTTACAAGCTTGTGCTTGTAAGTGCCTAATAGGATGTCAGCCTAGCTAGATGGAAGATGTAAGTCTCATGGTGGCAGTGGGACTCTCTGTATGAGCATTGTGTTTGCATGATACTTTGTGCGCCAAATCTGGTGGTTTGATGGTGTGCTTGAGTGTCAGTCAAGTACAGGGTAGCAGAGATATGCATAACATCTTTTGGACACTCTAGACACTATTGCAATATATTTCTTTACTCATACTGCATTTGAGCTTAAGGGAGAGTGTTAAGAATCAGATTTGATCTGATATGTTTTTATTGTAAGATCGAAATGTAGTATTGTAATTAATTATACATATCTTCAGTGAATTAGGATTTACAGTTTTTTGGTTGTTCAGGACGTGACCCACTATTGTCACATTAGTCGGGCGCTGATCCCGTAGCCGGCTACTTGGGTTAGCCGAGTAGCCACACATAGGAAACATTAGCTTGTACAGAGTTATATACAGTGTATGCTATACTTGGGGGCATGTCCCAAGTTTGTCGGTCAAATTTGGCCATATTGGGTGACCTTAGTTTGACAGGTGGTAGGCCAATTTTAGGACACCTGCCTTTTCATGCAGTTTGTAACCAAAGTGATCCAATACCTTGTCATTTTTATTTTGATTGTTTTACAATTTTCTTGTTTTTTATTACTTGAGTGATTTTTTTTTTCTTTAGAAAAAGACAAAAACAGAAAAAGAAAATGAAGAATGATGATCAAAAGTCAGAAAAGTAATCAGAATGGATAAAGAGAAAGGAAAGAATTTTCAAAACATAGTTTTTGATGGAAAATGACTTAGAAAATCACTTTTTGATCATATGGTCTTAGAAACCTTCGTTGAGATTCCAACTGAAAAAGTTCTTTGGATTCGTGCGTGACTTAGCTACGCCTTCTTCCATTGAATGATCATATCTTCAATGACCTCCATCCTCACTAAATTAGCCATCCCTACTATCATAGAGAATTCAGCTACTGGGTACATGCATTCTTGGAACTGAAAACCCCAAATAATCATGATTTTATATCTATGCTTACCTTTGAAATACAGGTTTTACAGAAGCAGGGAGAAAGACCAACGATTATTTAGCAGGGAGTAAACAGTTTCAAGGAGGTAATTGCTCCCTCTCTACTCAGCCTCACATTCAAACTTACTACCAAAGAGTTAGCACAACTGCACAGCCAAACCATGTTCCCAAAACATGCAACTACACGGGAGGATAAAACCTCTGATCCTCCATATGCAATCCCGGAAATCCTGGTTTTTTTTTTCACTAAGAGTTCATATCACATGAAAAGTTGATTTAAAACCAATCTTTCAATGAACAGAAGCTCAAAAACAGGATTCAGACATAACAGACTCATGCAATTTACGGTAATCCAAGAGTAAGCATAATCAAGCTGTTAGACAAGCATGTGACTAAATTTGGGAAACTTTTTGGGTTCGAACCTTTTTTATTTGAATGTAAATAACCTATTTTTTTTATGGATTTTTTCATAAAGCATATCCAAAGTTTTGTTCTGGAATGTAGTTATAGTGCAACATATTCTATTACAACCATGAAAGAAATAATTTTTTTTATATTTTATGATTGTATTTGATAGTTGGATTTTATAGTTCATTGATCAATTTCAAGTTTCTTTTAGGTGCAACATGGATGAGTAAATGCTATATTTATCAAGTTTTTTTTGTAGTTAATTATCCGTGCATCACCAACAAGTTGAATTAGCCCAAACACTTTATTGAGTGAATATACGCTTCTAAAATTGTGATTAATTATCACATTGTATGAACATAGAAAACATAGAAAACTTAAAACTTGAGAATTTCAAAGCTTATTCCATTCCATTTAAAAATTCTTTGTAACAATATTTCAAGAGTTTTGAAACATACTCACTTACCTATTAATATAATTCCACCTAAATAATGGTTTTTTAATTATTGATATTACAAATTGTATGACTTTATTTAAATAGTATCGGGTGCCATCTCGAATAATTGTTGTTTGGAGTTGTATTTAATAAGTGGAAAATGCTCATGGGCTTTGAACACCATTATTCAAATTCATATTCTGCTGCCTACCTCGACATGAATACACTCACGCTTACATGGGATCAAATGTCAATTACACCAGGTAGCAAGTGTGAGTAGGATCGCTATCGAGCAAAGTGGTCATGAGCACCTATCTCTCGACGCAGAGCAGCCTAGTAAGTGATGAAGACACACTATGGCGGTCGATAGCGAGCCTGCTCATGCTTGTCGTTACCTAGTACATAATTGGCTGGCTTTTTTCCATGCATTCCATGCATGCCAAGAGACAAGGTGATCTATAATATACGTCACATGAATCATTGCATCATAACGATGTAAAATTTGTAATAAAAAATACAAATATTGCATTCTAGAGACTTAAAAGAATACTTTTGAGAAAATGCATTTTAATTCTCAAACTCATGCAAGAGTGATTAACACGTAGCTTTAACAACAAAACCTAAAATCAAAAGAATACAAGTAATTGGACAAATACTCCATCCATTTTCTGCATCCAGCTTGCTATGTTCATGCTCTCTCTCTCTCTCTCTCTCTCTCTCTCTCTCTCTCTCTCTCTCTCTCTCTCTCTCTCTCTCTCTCTCTCTCTCTCTCTCTCTCTCTCTCTCTCTCTCTCTCTCTCTCTCTCTCTGTGCCTTGTTCTTTAAAGTTAGCAAGTATAGTGGAGCCCAGACATTCTCACTAATTTCATCATTGAAAAGGTAAAAGAGTTTGTTACTGATTTGACCAATTCGTAGTTAATTTCTTTCCTCCTGATGACTACTCATATAATGTATGCATGTAATTTCTGAAGATTTCTGGTTCAGTACCTTCTTTATTTATGAAAATTAGGTAGCTTTCATCTAATTTCTCCACTCCGTCTCTCTCATTAAACCATCAAGACTGTTGTTTCTGGGACTATATTCGTGGTAAAAGGGTATCTTACCCATATTCATCCTCGAAATCTGTAAGTTATTACATAGAACCAAAACCTACAACTAGCTCCATTCATATTGTAGTTCAGATTTTCATTCAATCTCTTTAGTTTTACCTGTAGAGGTCTCCGGGACTCATCTGAGTACTGATTTAAATTAGATAATCCACATCACTGGCGTAGTAGAAAAACTTGGCCTATGATCAATTAGATAATAAGTTGTGTTTTGGAGTGTAGAAACAACAATACTGCAATTTGCAGCCTTTCATAATTCATTAAAATGGTATTGGATTTTTAATCCGCCCAATAGTTAGCCTACTCAGAGCATGATATGATTGCCGATGTCCTCGAAACAGTGGCATTTGTGATGGATTTAGAGCCCTACCTGTTTAGAAGTGCCCATATACAATGTTCTGTTGCAGATAGGAAGTTAGCCATCGTGAGAGTGCTATGTATTGCGGGCTATGATGTTGGCATTTGCAGATCAAAATGGAGGGGCTTCAATATGAAAGGTCACTTTCATCTCATCTCATTTCTGTCTCGTGAGTTTGATTGCACATAGCTTAGTATTCAATCTTGTGAGTTTCTTGAAAAATTGAACCAAGTCTTGGTCTATCTTGTTGTCAAAACTACAGAACACACCTACGAATACATTGATGTTGCTTTTCATCAATTACAAAAAAACAACTCATGGGTGACAAAGAGGTTGATCGTGGACACAGAGTTTCGGGATCATTTTGAAATTGCACGTGCAAGTGAGGAGTACACACATTTGTTGCAACAATTACCTTCACCCTTTGTGGGTTTTGGACATGAGTTGTCAGGTTTTATACAATGCATGTGTCAAGCTGCTGCAATATCCTTTCACAAAATAGGCATGGGTGTTCCTCCTTGGAGAGAAGTAGAACACATGAGCAGCCTTTGGTTTTCTAATTATAAGAGATTCACCTCAACCCATCACCATTTTGTTGGATATGATATGTGCTTACACTATCACATTAATCGTGATGAACTGTACCCTGCCTATGGCTTAATTTGTAGTTACTCATGGACTTCAGAGCTACCAAGGCGAAGAGCTATATTTGAGAGCCTCAATAGAAGAGTAAAGAGTGCCACATTGGAGAGTATTATATGTGAGATTATGGGTTGTGGTTGTGGGTTTTACGAAGTGAAAAACGAATGGCAACCACCTCCAGTGGATCCCAAAAAGCACCAACATCAAGCAAGAGAGCCATGGGAGGTCTTTCATTAGCCTTTGCCATGCATAACTATGAAGAAGGAGGGAATGACGACGTCGATCCACAATGACAACTAGCAGCCTTGGCTTGGGAAGGAATGACCAACTTGCTTTAGCTACTTTTGACTTGGCTGATCATGTGTATATATGACATGCAATTTTTGCTAGTATACAAAGGTTTCAAGAGAATAACTTGTTTTTATGTATGCTAACTTTGTCACAAAGGAAACAAGAATGCACATGGATTGTAGATCCAAGGCTTTTAGACAATGAAACCCCCAAAACACAAACACACACACACACACACACAAATCGTAGCCCATATGATCCTACCAAATCATGAATGTATAGAAGACGTTCTAGACTATCATGTGACTGCTTATATGCAAACTCTACATTTTTATAGATAACAAAAATTCTTCAACATCAAATTTCCACTTATTAGAGCACAACATTCATGAAGCACTTACAATATTACTAAAAACAAACATTTTCATTATAACTAATCACACCAACTATTCTCATACAAAGGGGTCTTCTTTCATAAGTTTTATTGAACTCAAGTTCTTTCAAATCATCTATTATATTGTGAAAAGACAAGAAATATGTCCACAAATATATTAGATTGCTTATGCCGTGTAAGATTTGTTGCATTTTTAAAAACTTGAGGTTCATAATTTCAAATTATATCGGCTTGGTTTTAGAAGGAATCCCCTAATTGGATAAGACGCTCTTTGACACAAAAGCATTGGCCTCAACAAACATGTTTCATAGAAACACTCAAAATGTGTAGGAAGTCTTGAAACACTTCTTATTCAACCATCCAGTTTGCATCCTTAGACATGATATTCTTGATCTTTAGTGGGATATATAGAACATAACTACCCTTACTTTTGTTTTGCTATGCATAAGCATATAAGCTCTAGCACAAGTATTTCCTTCATAATGTACGCACTATTAGGAGATTCTTCATCCATAGGGCATCAAGGGATGGAGCCTATATGTTTCGTAGTCAAAATTATAACATTTTCTAAGAATCTAGTGACATTAGAGGAGTTCTCAATATCAAAAAGACCCTTTGTAAAGATACTTTTATTTATTTTTCTTTGGTTTCGACCGTCACCATGCCCAATCAAAATGCACAGATTTGAAATCTACGTAACGTAGTTCAAATTAACTAAAAAATAAAAATGCAATATAGAAAACTTTGAAATTTGTGTCCGGGCAGCATGGACGTATCCCATTGGCTTCTTTGTCCTGCCCGACACGTGCTAATCTGCCCGACGTCAATATCTCAAGTTAAATTTACTTTACTATGCTGGTTAGTATAATGAAATTTTCTAACTATACTAGTTACAGTTATAGAAATATAGTATGTACAGTTACATAAAATATGGTATACGCAGTAACTGTGACTATGTTGGCATTCACATTAGATTAAATGTGATAAGAAAAATTAAAATCAAGTAACATATCAGAGAGATTTTTGGCGCCCAAGCTTTGAAAATAGCAATGGCGAGGAGACCCAAATCTACAATTGATTCTGTGATTCTTTACAATGAGAAAGATGAAGCTGATAACTGGAAGCCAACAAAATATACGAAGAACTCATGGGTATTGCTACATCCATCATCAAAGGGCAATTTTTGACAAAAGAAAAGAGCAAAAATGACTTACAAATCTTATAGGAAAGCAAAAATTTTGGAGTTTAAGACTACCCCAGGAGGTCAATCGATATCAGAAGTCTTAGTGCAACATGTATATATGCATTCAGAAATCAAAGTACATGATATCAATCCTCATGATCATAAAAAATGTAATTGTAAGTATATCAAAACATATGCACTCTACAGCAATCATAGGTGATTTTCTTTATTGACGCTCTTCAGATTATGATTTAAATGTTTCAACATTGTTTTTTTCTTTCAGATTTATATCCATCATGCATAAGTGAATGGGAGCCCGCACAATCACTTGTAGGAATATTATAAGTGATTCACTCTGATGTTGGAAAGCTACAATACAATGGAAGTCCAAAGGAACTTGCAGATTGTGGTATCTATTTTTATGAATCTTTATATACGCCACAAACAGATGGAGGTTTTGGCAAGCTGGAAGCAATTCCGTTGCCTAGTTTTCAAAGTGATGAGTGGCCTACTCCTGACAGCATTGTTTCTGAATCCTTGAGATGCAAGCTACTCATTGATATTAAAAATGCTATGAAGATAAGCACAGGCTCCAAAATTATTCACCTAAGTTGGTTTATCTCATTGCATACATTTTATGATTTTTTCTCGAGTGCTAGTGTTCGTAGGACACCAACTTTATTTGTTTGCAAGGATTTATCAGATGAGACTTTGTCAGATCTCATGGATCAAGGCTGGGATAGTAAAACAAATAATGACATAGAATGCAGGATTAAAAAGTCCTCAATGATCTTTCATTATCATATCGAAAAGCAAATGCTCGGTCTCACATTTAGCTACTAGAGATACAAGAAAATTGAAGGTACATGGCTACCACTGGATCAAGACTTTGAACTAAATGGTCACACAAACTGAATGGAGATAAGCATTATCTACAATGAGGAATATTTGACTATGGTTGAGGTGGAAGAGCACTGGAAGCTTGATTTTATCAGAACAGAGCTCATGCTATTACAAACCAATCTACCAACATATTTCAGATTTATCATCAACGGAAGACTCGTAAGTACTTTATGTTTATTGCCATTTCAAAATAGAACAAAATAATAGAAAATGTCATCATTTACAATTGCACATTCACTAATATTTGCCATGTCACAGATGCGAAAAAGACAGGAGCTGATAACGTGCTGCAAAGATCTACCTACAACAATCACCATTATGGGAGAACAATAGTTTCAAATAAACTTTAGTAAAAATCTGTGTATACACTCTTTCATTCAATAAATGAAAGCCCAAGTTGGGCATCTGTACATGTATTTTGTGCTCCCAAATTCATAAACTGGAGTAGCATTTGATATATCAATGTATATTTTTCTATGAAGTCTATACATGTATTTTTGTTCTATGCTATCTATATTTTTTCTGATCTTAATTTAGTACAACTACATCATGTGAAAAATACAGATCCTAAGTGGATCTAAACTCCAAGATCATTGGCTTGAATGCTTGCACTCCAAACTACATAAGCTAGGAATTGGCAACACATTCTATGCTACCTAGAATGCAAAGAACTTGATCAAAAAGCATTTACCACAAATGGAAACTTCCATAAACATCAAGTGCGGCCCAAAATAGCATTATACAGTCCATAATACATCAGCCTACCACTTTTGGAAAGCACCTAAGATCATACACAATAGCTTGAAGACAATACACACAACAATGCTCTCAATGGAGGAAGAAACAATGACAATGATCTATTGATCTCAATGAAGCATACAAAAGGTTTCTCCAACCTGTTCTCCACGAATTTCATCTTAATATAGGTGAGAGAGATGACTCTCTCTCCTCTCTCTAGAACTTAGGACCCAATTTTAGGACACCAGTAACCTAAAATAGCCAATTTTGGCCTATATGTCCAAATAACATGATTTTAAAGTCATTTAGAAGGTCCCGAAGTTTGAGACTTCTTCAACATGAAATATATACTAGAATAAAAGTATCTAGGTCTCTTTCACACGTGTGAAAGGTTAGATCCAAAACTATGTACAAAAATTGCCAATTTAGGCCTCAAACTAGCTAGGAAATGTTGACAATTTTCACACTCCCTCTTCAACTTAACTTGCTAGTTTTACAACACTACTTTGCTCCAACCTAAGAATGATCTCCATCATGATGATAGATCTCTTTTCAAGTGTTCTAATATGTACAATATGAAGTACAACATAATTGATATAGATAATAGTGCCCATATAGGATGCTTCACTATTTCTTACATCAATTTTACATAGAATGGTGAACAAGATACATGTAAAAGAACATAGAATAACAATGAAAGGATTCCTCCATGTATCCACCTTTGAGTTCTCTGTAAAACAGCAGCAAACAAGTTGTAAGTGAAAGTAACCAACAGGTGTTTGCATGCCTCGTCCACATTCCACTATGCCCATAGTGAATGCACCATGTATCTCCATGAATGAACCTCCATCACCACCTTGCCTTTGTAGATCTCCAATCCACGAAAGCCCTTGAGTGAATGAATGCCAAAATGATGTGTTCTCTGTTCCATTTGAATGAGCAAAACCTGAACTTGAAATACTTGAAGTATCTCCACAAGATTTGCATATAACGCTTGATCCTACATTGTCAACAATTTGCCAATTTGCCAACACTAGGATGCTAGATCTTGAACTTTGCTCAAAAGTAAACATATTGACCACTTCCATATCTTTTGAGATTTGAATGAATGCATGTACTTGATCATAAAAACCAGCAATGATAACTATTCCATTTCCAAGATCCAAAAGATGCAAAACTGTGGAACTAGTTTCATTGAATTTTGACAATTCCAACACATTGACATGACAATGTTCATACATGAGATTAAACAAGTAAGGTAGAGTAAAAGGACACTTCCTTGCTGCTCCAAGAACCTTACTTGAACCTTCAAGGACCTGTAAAAACAGATCCAAGATGCTTTGCCCATGTGGCTCCCCTTTCATGCTTTTGACTAGCTTCCAATTGCTACTTGCCTCTTGGTGTTGATGAAGCAATTCAAGATCAACATCTTGAACTTCCAATAAAACATCAAGGACTTTGCATTTATAAACATCTTCAGATCTGAACCTCTGAAGATACTCCCTCTCAAACACATGATTAACATCCCACAAGATCTCATCATTGCTTGATTTCAACCTTTCACTATAGTTAGTGAAAACAATGTCACCATCATAAACCAAAAGATAGATTTCTACACTTCTATCCAACATGAAGTAGAGTAGATGAAGTTGAGTATCAAACCTAATAAAACCAGCCCATTTGAGCTCAAACCAAACCTCAACGAGATCTTCCTTGCCTTGAAGAAATTGCCACTTGAGTTGCTCCATGTAAATATCTTCTTCAAGATCACCATTCAAGAAGGCATTAGTAACATCCATTTGCCACATATCCCAATCATAAAGAGTTGCAAGAGAGATTAGGATTCGAATAGTTACCATCTTTGCCACGGGTGCAAAGGTCTCATCATAGTCAATACCATATTCTTGAGCATACCCCTTTGCCACCAACCTTGCCTTGTACTTGTTGATTGATCCATCTTGATTTGTCTTGATCTTGAAGATCCACTTACAACCAATTGCCTTCTTGTCCTTTGGAAGCTTTACCAACCTCCATGTGTTGCTTTTGATGAGTGCTTGATGCTCATGATCCATGGCTTGGATCCATTCCTTCTTTTGAATTGCTTCACCTACACAAGTTGGTTCATCAAAAGAGGTAAGAAAAGCAAAGTTAGAGTTGTCCACCACTTGCTTTCCTTTTTCATCATAGGTTAGCCTTGATGGCTTAGCCCTTTGCCTTTGAGTCTTCCTTGAAGTTTGCTTTGGAGTGGCATCTCCATCTTCATCCAAGACATCTTGCACATCATGATGATTAGTAGGCACATCAACATCAACATCAACAACATTGGAAACATTCTCTTCATGAAAGATGACATCCCTACTTATGACAACTTTCTTTGTAGAAGGAATGTACACTTTGTAAGCCTTGCTTACTTCACTATAGCCAACAAACACACCCTTCTTTGATGAAGGATCTTCTTTAGTTCTATCATCAAGTGTGATATTCACAAAACATGTACATCCAAAGATCCTACAATGCTTGACACTCGGCCTTCTACCATAAAGAACCTCATGAGGAGTTTTACCATCCAAGGAAGCACTTGTCCATCTATTACATAGATAGTTAGCACATGCTAAAGCTTCCCCCCAAAAAGACTTAGCAAGATTAGCATGTAGTCTCATTGCCTTGGCACATTCACAAAGGGTTCTATTCTTCCTCTCGGCCACTCCATTCTATTGTGGAGTCCTAGGACTAGACATCTCCCTCTTAATCCCATGTGCTATACAAAAGTCTTTGAACCTATTTGAGGTGTATTCCCCTCCATTATCAGATCTTAAGCATTTGATCTTTGTATTGAATTGGTTTTCCATTTCATTCTTGAACTTGACAAATGCAGCAAACACTTCATCCTTACTTTTAAGAAGATAGATCCAAGTATACCTACTAAAGTCATCAATGAAAGTTGCATACATCTTTGCCCCACCATTGCTAGTTGTACTAGAAGAATGAATATCAGAATGCACAAGTTGAAAAGCTTCTTTAGATCTAGAAGTAGATCTAGAATAAGCAAGTCTATGAGATTTGGACAAGGCACAATGTTCACAAACACTATTGTTTGCAACAAGACTTTTAGGGAGACCAAGAACAAGCTCTTTCTTTGCCATTACCTCCAAAGATTTGAAGTTGGGATGGCCCAACCTCTTGTGCCAAACTTCTTGGTTTGTCAATTGCTCCCTAGCCATACATCCTTCATGATTAGAGATCACACATGCATCAAGCTTGAAAAGTTTACCATGCCTCCTACCTTGAGCAATCAAGGATCCACATTTACTTATCAAACATGCATCTCCAATGAACTCCACATCAAGTCCTTTGCCAATCATTTGACTTACACTAAGCAAATTCTTAGTGATTGAAGGAATGTACAAAACATTTTCAAGATTTGCTTTCCTATTTGTTGAAAGGGAAATAGGAATAGTGCCTATGCCTTTGATGTCACATTGACCATCATTTGCAGTGTAGATGATGTTACCTTCTCCCTTATAAGACAATAAGGATGTAAAGTATTCCTTATGTCTTGTCATGTGAGATGAGGCTCCACTATCAATCCACCAAGGATCATTATCATCTATGTTGGCTAACAAACTTGAAGTCATAACAAGTGATTCACATGTGTTATGTTCTTCCTCATCTATTGTAAGATTTCCTTGCCTCTCTCCTTGCTCTCTTTTCTTCTTATAACATTCATTTGCAAAATGACCTTTTATCCCACAATAAAAGCACTTGAACTTTGACTTATTGTTCTTAGTAGAAGAGGAAGAGGAAGAGTGATCATCATGATCAAAGTTACCACCTTTGGACCATTTCCCTTTGCCTTTACCTTTGCCCTTGAATTTGCCTTTTGTGAAGAAAGCCTCTTCACCTCCACCTTGCAAGGATGCACCATCAAGCTTTGATTGCAACCTATGTTCTTCAGCCAATAAGATTTCTTGCAACTCAACCACACTTGGCAAGACTCTTTGAATGGCAAAACTTTGCACAAGGTTAGCATGTTCATTTAGCAAACCATTCAACATAACTTGGACTATTTCACCATCTTTTATGTTCTCATCAATGCATGCTAAATCATCACTTAGGGACTTAACTCTCAAGATAAATGCATGAGCACTTTCACCCTCTCTTTGCCTACTAGAAAATATTTGTCTCCTTAGGGTCAATACCCTAGATGTGGACTTTGATTCAAAGAGCTTCTTTAAGGCATTCCATGCCTCACTTGCACTTTGACACTTTCCAACTTCCTTGAGAAGTTCATTTGTAACATTCATTTTAATGATATGAAGAGCCCTTTTGGCCTTATTATCAGACCTTTGTTGCTCTTGAAGTGTGAGAGGTCTCTCTTCAATTTCTGCAACTATGTCCATGAGTTCATTCAACTCAAGTAAGGACTCCATCCTCACTTTCCAAGTAGAGTAGTTTGATGAACTCAACCTTTCACTAGACTCTAGCATGATCCCACCATTGGAAGCCATGATTCTAATGTTTCTTCAACTTTTAGGTTCTGTCCTAAAGCACTTAGCACTCACTTTTCTCTCAACAAATGATAGATAAAGAGATCTATGAAGATTTAGGACCCTAAAACACTTCTATCTTGAACCTAGATGGTTTCCAAGCATAGAAAGGAAGATTGAAACACATGCAACACTTTGCACACACTAAGAATGGATTACAAAATCAAACCAACCTGAACACACTCTTGCTTAAGCTCTCAAACTTTCCAGCAAGTGACCAAATCAAGTTATGGTGTGAAGAGTTACTTGCATTCTTAGAAAATACCCAAAACTAGGATGCCAAGATTACCTAGTAATGAACAAACTTGATCAACATATGATCAACACACTAAGATATTGATTCAACCTATAAAACCACATGTAAACCACACTTCTAAAAGTTTCTAAACTCCAGCAAGTGATAAATACAAGATTTAGAGGTGAATGAATGAGCACACTTAGTGAATCACAAGACTAGCTTCACTATCTTGTCAAATCTTGGTGTTTAGATGTAGATCTAAGATCACTTCACATGAGAATGTTCCTCAACCTGTTAAGAACCTGAAAACAAACTTGCATAATGGTTAACACCTTCCAGCAAATGCTCCAATCAAATTACATAAGGAGAGTTACTTACATGCTCAACAAAGTACACCAAAATTTATGCCAAAATTGATGACAATCTTTACAATATGCTCTTCACAATGGAGCTTACAATATGTTCACCCAAAAAAGGGGATCTTTCATCCAAATGGGAGCTTTGCTCAGCCTTTAGGAGAATTACAACTCACTCAAAAGATCATTTGTCATCCACTTAAGGAGAAGTTTCATCCACTTAAGGAGAGTGTTCATCCAAGAATGGAGATTGTCAACAATAGGATTGAAAAGAACATTGTTAGTATTGAATATGCACAAGCCTCACAATCACAAATGATTAGGTGTTATGATCTGATCCAAAATAGTTTCTTTTCAGCCTCTGATCTTCAATAGACCTGAAATATGCTTTTGATCCACAAGTTCAACTCACAAAACAAAGGTTAGTAAGATTTGATCAACAAAGCAATGCAAAATCATGCTAGAACTTGATCAAACATCCAAATATCACCAAAAATGGAATACTTACTGTAAATAGAAGCCAACTAGCTCTGATACCATGTGAAAAATACAGATCCTAAGTGGATCTAAACTCCAAGATCATTGGCTTGAATGCTTGCACTCCAAACTACATAAGCTAGGAATTGGCAACACATTCTATGCTACCTAGAATGCAAAGAACTTGATCAAAAAGCATTTACCACAAATGGAAACTTCCATAAACATCAAGTGTGGCCCAAAATAGCATTATACAGTCCATAATACATCAGCCTACCACTTTTGGAAAGCACCTAAGATCATACACAATAGCTTGAAGACAATACACACAACAATGCTCTCAATGGAGGAAGAAACAATGACAATGATCTATTGATCTCAATGAAGCATACAAAAGGTTTCTCCAACCTGTTCTCCACGAATTTCAGCCTAATATAGGTGAGAGAGATGACTCTCTCTCCTCTCTCTAGAACTTAGGACCCAATTTTAGGACACCAGTAACCTAAAATAGCCAATTTTGGCCTATATGTCCAAATAACATGATTTTAGTGTCATTTAGAAGGTCCCGAAGTTTGAGACTTCTTCAACATGAAATATATACTAGAATAAAAGTATCTAGGTCTCTTTCACACGTGTGAAAGGTTAGATCCAAAACTATGTACAAAAATTGCCAATTTAGGCCTCAAACTAGCTAGGAAATGTTGACAATTTTCACACATCATCCTTTGCACCATCATCAATAACGGGAGGGAGGCTAAAGCCTTGCCCGAGCTTGTATACTCAGGATAATTTCTTGTCTAAATCTATACACCTGGTTTGATGTGTACTCAGGAAGTGTAAACTGCAAAATAGAACATTCATGTATTAGTAATGGCAAATAACATCACCAGAATAGAAAACTAATCATGATTCTAAAATAAGAATAAACAGAATCTATTAACTTAGAAATATCAACATCTTGTTGAAGGATGAACCACTCAAAAAACAGCTTGGCATTGTACAATGTGTACCAGCCACAGCTGAATGAATCATTTTGCTGGGGTGACTGCAAAATAATTCAGCACACAAGAAATCGATTATGAAACAGAATGAATTAGATTGAAAATATTTCATTAGAATATTGATTTCAAAATGCTATTAAGAAAGAAGAGTTTACCTCCAAGCTGACGATCTGTCAGTCTACGGAATGGGCAACGTCTATAGGAATATATTTACTTAGATATGGAATGAATATATCTACATCCTTATGCGTATTTCTCGCCGAATTCATCTTGACACAAGAACATTTAATAATATTATTTACAGATCTCTTAATAGAGATCAGATTTAAACTCTAGTGGTCATTGCAAAATAAGATTGAAAGTACTTTAGCGGCAATTCTAAGAACTATTTAATTGAAAATGTCAATGTTAATGCACAAAACAGGAAGAAGCACTTAATATATCTTACTTGGTATGATAAGGAATGACCAGAAACTTTGTTGCTGGTGTGAATCCACTTGTCAGACACTATGACAATGTGTCATTATTCTCCTTGAAAGCCTGGAGTAGAAAGTTACTCAGCACCAGCAACTCGTTTGATGAATCTCTTGCAATGTCAATTTGTAAGAGTGTCAGCCTGGACTCTATCACAGGATCACTGATAGAAGCCCGTCTGTCTTTGAGATCTAGGCAATCTAGAACTCTAAAATTAATACTAAAATCAAGTTCTTCTAGTCTAAAACAAAAAGGAGTACCAATTGTATCTATAGCATCCGATATGTCTCTCTCAAATTTAAGATAATCATTCGAATCTATATATGTATAGAAATTGGAAGGAGGAGGAGGAGGTGGAAGTGTAGTATCTACAACAATATTAGGGAGTATCCAAAACAGAGGCAACTATATTTACAGCATTATCAACAGCAGCATTATCTACAATGAATTCTGGGATAGGCTTCACTTTCTTAGGAGCACGCTTGGGGGCTGTCTGCTTCCTAGGACGCTTCATAGGAAGATGAGTCCTATCTACAAGAGTTGGTCTAGGAGTAGCAGGCTGAGATACATGTAACCTATAGTACCTATCCCTCATTCTGATCAGAAGTTGAAAATCCTTGGGCATTATGGTAACCCTCTTGGTATGGATGGCAAGCAAAAAAGAATCCTAAAAAAAAAGGCTAATATGATCTTCAGTAGCCTCTTGAAGGCACTAAAGAGCACTCGGCGTGAATCTAACGTGTTGTCCGAGATAATTTCTTGTTATATTCCGGACAGCACGGTAGAATGGAGCTCTTGGGATCAACATGGCTGTTGACCTCTGATACTTGCGTATCTCAGAGAGCCACCTGCTGCGGTTGCGCATTCTAGGTCTAGTAGGGGGTGTGATGGCAACCGCAGGAGATGAGGATGAGCCAAGAGAGAAGAAGTCTCTCCTTGTCTGCTTTCTCCTATCCATGGGCGTGAACTATGTGATAGCAGACTTGTGCATGAAAGTTAGGATGAGAAGGAAGGGATGATAAAGGACTCGCAGAGGACCGCTATGTAAAGACAGAATGTACGGTATATCGGACCTATGCGAGCCGATTATCAGAGAGAACGATTAGATTTGAGGAAAGATGCACAAGTGCGATATGGGGTGACACATAGAAAGACGTATGGAACTTGTGCGCATGGAAGGTAGTAGGAGGAATTTTGATCGTGAAGGGCGTGCACAAATGCGATATGCGGAGCGAAAAAAAAAGTGAAAAAAATTCATCGAAATTTGTAATTTTATATCAGGGTTCGCACGTGCGAAAGAACGTCCTGTCACACATGTGGAAGTTATACGGACAAATGCGAGTGCGACATGTGTCACTCTATCACAATACACGTGTGGGATTTGTACGACCGAATGCGAGAGCGACATGTGTTTATAAGCACTCGAATGAACATGCGACATGTGTCTAGGTGTCATTTCACATGTGTGCAGGTGTCATCTCACACGTTCCTACGCCTCTTGTCGAATTGAAAGTAGACACGTGTCATAAGTCCATTGACCACACGCGCAAAAATTTAGTATAAATGGCACGGAAACCAAATAATTTTTTTACCTTTTGCGTTCTCAAAATTCACAACATATCGCTTTTGTGCGCGCTCATTTCTGTCAGTTTGCTTGCAAGTATACCTACTCGCGCACAAGTGCGATATTCAGTTTCTGTCTGCCATACATATCCATCTTCTGCGCCATTTTGATTGTTAGTTTTGGTTCAGTTCTCCCGCGCGCACAAGTGCGATATTCACGCTACTGCCATGGCCTCTTCCTCATCATCCTCACGAGAATCAGACTTGAGTTCATTTCTGAGTGAATTTGGGATTACTGATAATCTGGACTACTTCCACAGCCTATTCAGACCTTATCTACATGTTTTCAGGACTACACAACCAAATTTTGACGTATTTTATGAACATTATGTCAGATTCAGAGATATACTTAGCAAGCCTGTTTTCTCCATAAGTCAACCCCAGTACATGCATTATACTGATCTTGTTCATTTCTTCCCAGCTTTTAGACATAGACTGGATAGAATGTTCACCAAATTGTTTGATCTTTTCAAAAGTATTTCTATGTGTCCGTATTGCAACAAGAAATGTCGATTGGTTGAATATTAGAGTGGTTTCGTACTTTTTCTTTTAGTTCAGATCCCAGATGATGATGAGTTTCCTGTTGCTGACCCTCCTTTTTTACCCTCCTCTGTTCAGTCAGCCATAAAGGATATCAGTTACTTTCTTATCGACACTTCTGATAAAGAAAGTGACTTCATTGATTTAAATACTAATGTTCTCCGAGATTCTTTCATTGGCCAAAATACATCTGATGATGAATCCAAATCTATGGAGGATTCAAAATGTCTTTTCAATTTGCCTGTATATTATATTAATGACGATGTATATTTTACTACTGCTGATTTATGTAAATTTTTTGACTATCGTGAGGACAAGGTTCTATGCTTATTATCCGGCACAATTTCCGAATTCTTCCACTTTGCAGATTTTGAGACAGATGACCTTGTTGCTGGTATTGATTTTGATGATGAGGAGGGTCTTATGACCGGTGAAGAATGCCTGGATAAGACTTTATCAAATATAGCTGAGGATGGACGAGGCAGACCATCCGATGAAGAATTCACAGCATTTCAATCCCAGATGGGCTTCCCTCATCCATCATTAATGAATTTCACTGATGATTCCACTTCAGTACGTGGTCATTATATTGATCATCCTGATCTGGTTGCTGCTGATGATGAAGAATGTGTAAGTGTTTAATCTTCCTTGCATTTGAATGTTTTCAATCACTGAATGTGTTTTTCCTAACATATTTCCTATTGTAGGATGCTCTCATAATAGATGATTTTGCTGCGAGACGAGGTGGTTTCAGACAACACGCATCTTCGTTGAATATGAACTCTACGGTAAAACCACTGAAACAATTGACAAATGTAGTTTCATTTTTCATTGGTTCCTCCATGTTGTGTATTTCGATGAAATGCTGCTCGTGCTTGCCAGTGTGACTTCTCCATCCCTTGTGATGACCATACACTCAAGCTTCCATATGTATTTGCAAAAAATGTTGTATGATCTCTTAGTATGTGCTGCATATGTCAAAATCATAATGTTAGTCTTATGTTTAGATCTAAATATATATGAAAATTTGAAAGCATTTTGAAAATTTTATACTAACCATGTAATGAGTGATGTGATCTTCTCCCCATGCTTTTGATATTGCATTAACAAACTCGACACAAGTCCTTTGGACAACTTTCTTATCAATATCAGAATATTTTTCTTTTCTTAAAACAGCAATCATACTATCAAGCTTTTTTCATACATCAACTTTTAGTACTCTGGTTTTGCCATCTTTCTTGAAGTCCTGAGTGGCAGCAATAATATCTGTCCAGACTGAGTGTTGAATATTAGAAGCCTTACCCAGTATGATTTGATAGAAAAAGACGTGCTTTTGCTCCTCCTATGCTTGGCTTAGTTGGCATGTTCCCATTCTTTCCTAAAAGCTTTTCATCTTTTTGAATTTTGACATGTCCTTTATGGAGTCCCGCTTTTGATAAAACATCTTCTAATCGAGAGATAGCTTCCATTGCTAATGATGTTGGCTTAGTATTCCAAGCAAAAACTATATGAAGATAAATGATCTTTTCTATTAATCTAACTTTTGCATGAAGAGTGCAAACATGCACATTTTTTAAGGGGATAGGCAGCACAGGCTTCCAGTTTGGATCTGCATATTCTCTAGTAATTCTTGTACTCCTAGTTACATCTTTTGCCATTTTCATGCAGTACAAACAAGGGTGTTTTGATGTAGCACCGTGAGAGACATTATACATACATTTCAATGTTTTCAAATCACCTGCTAAGTGCCATTCAACATTGAAGTCTCCAACTCCTGGAACGTTGAGAAATCCTCCATCCATATGGTCCTTGATGATCCTAGGATAAGATGTCCTTGAGAATATCCATGATAATATATCATGATCCTCTTTCAGCACCTGTCCAAAGAATTAATCATACTTAGTTTACAATGTATTAATACTATTCAATGAATGTAATGTAATAATGAGACTAGTTACCTTAAACGCTGCCAACCACCATATATCATTTTCTGACTGGACACTGAATTTGAAATCTTCTTGGTTCTCTGTTTGGGATAGAGCACCATTCATGAGAGTTATACTAACCCTTTCCATCTTCTGCCCTTTCACAATTTTTGACTCATCTAACTTAAGTACTATGATTATTTTGCCATTCACCTTTTCATAGGTTATATTGTAGAATGTGACGATGTATCTCAGCAAGTAATTTAGATCAACAAATAAATTGTTTGATGAATTATAGAATATCGATCTTCCATCAGTTTCATACACCTCCTCAATATGAAATGGAGTTCCAGTGATCTTACACATACCTATGTTTAATGTATCCCTTTCTTTCTTCAAGTGGTATGTCCTAGGGATTGGGACTTTTCTAATTTGAACTTGCTTAAAAGCTTCTCTAATTAGTTTAAATATTGTTGCATATGCTTCCCTACTAATACCTGCAAAATCACAAGCACCATGAACTATAGTCTTATCTAAAATATTTTGAATGTCCACCATCAAAGACTCTGCTATTTTACACTTTACATTTGAAATCCTATTGTTCATCATGATACGCTCGGTGGATTTGCAAGTCAATATTGTGCCCAATGACATTCCTAGTGAAGCATTGTCTTTAGTATTTCGAGGAGCTACTAATGCAGATCTGCAAAAAAAAAGATAGTTAACAGAATATCACCATAGCTAAAATTGAATCCAAATGTCATTGAAAAACTTACAAAATTTAGAATATGCTTACTTGAATGCACGGATCCTTCTATTTCGATAACCTCCTTTTGAAAGCGTTTGAATATCCTTGCAACTTTGTCGCTTTCGCTTCTTACTTTCAGCCTTCTTCTTTACCAAATCCACATCCTTCAGTAATTGTAAGTTTTCAATACAAATAGACTGTAAGACTGATTGCATTTGCTCTAGTTCTAATTTGATATTGATTGCTTTCTTCTGTAATGATTCATTATTTTTTTTAAGTTGTTCATTTTTTTCTAACGTCTTTTGGAGATGACAATCTCTATTCTGACAATGAGAGGATATCTGAATTAACTCACCTTCTAAAAAGTGAACTTTATTCATATAAAGTTGTTTTCCATGGTTTTGCAATCTTTCACAATATCCTAGCAATCCACTATGCCCATTCCATATCCATGTAACTAAATGAGTTATTGAAGAGAATGTGGGATGTGTCAAATTGCTTGGATCTTGTGGATATAATGTTCCATTTGTCCACAAATCCACGTTTTTCTTTCCTTCTGCCCTGTAACGAGAACGATCTTCAGCAGATATTTGAACCCCTTTGCCTCCTCTTTTGGAGATGACAATCTCTATTTAGACACTAAGAGGATATCTGAATTAACTCACCTTCTAAAAAGTGAACTTTATTTATATAAAGTTGTTTTCCATATGTTCCATCTATCCACAAATTCAAGTTTTTCTTTCCTTCTGCCCTATAACGAGAACGATCCTCAGTAGATATTTGAATTCCTTTGCCTCCTCTTCTCTGGAAAGGTGCCAAATCAATAGGGATATCCACATGTAGATGATATAATGTCATCATCAAAAAAATAATAGAGTAATCAGTTGCATCAAAGTACTATGACCAGATTCTATGAAGCAAAACAAAATACTCATCTTTGATTATATTATATACTATGTACGATCAATCCAATCTCCATGCTTGTATGCTTGATTCAAATTTGGAAATGCCGCTCATTTTTTCATTCCAATCGGTAGTTGGTGCTCATATTTCCATTCTCGTGGAAGGAATGCATGTGTAAACATTTTGCAATTTTTCTTGATTCGAATTTGGAGATGGCGGTCATATTCTAGATCCAGTGAAAATATTGCCCTTTTCGTAACCAATGGAGGGAATATTTTTGAATTTAGTCAAGTTATATTGTGAACTGTTAACTGTTCTTAATTGTGACTATACACGCACTGTGGTTAGATCATTGGGAGTTGGGGAGGCCTTGGGAGTGGTGTGGGCAAGCAAATAAACAGTATTGTTTTATTTATTTTGATATTTTTGTATATCCTACATGGCATTCCTTAAAGGATCGTTTTGATATTGAGAACTCCTCTAATGTGATAGTGGCTTTGTGTTGAATTTCACACGTGTGGACTGTCCACTACATGTACTTGTGATCTCCTAAGGTGTGTAGATGCACCAAGATCAAGACTAGATTGAGATTCAAGATCAATCTTGAATCCTATGGCAAAAACACACTACTACATGCATTCAATCACTTCCAACTCTCACTCACACGTGTGGGAAGTATTCAAAAAATAATCTAAGTAAAAACAAGCTGCTCTCCTCGGGTAGAGAGAGAAAATACATCAAGAGCTCTCGGGTAGAGAGAGAAAGCTAGAAATCCAATAACTCACAAAATCCATGAAATCACCAAATCAATTAATTTCAAAATGAGGAGTACAATGATACTAGTAGGTCCACGAGCTACCACTATGCTTAACTATGATTGGACCACATTTTGTCACCTCTTGATCCTATTGGATCATTGATCTATGCACCTCTTAATTCTATTGGACTATATTCAAGCACACCTCAATTTCCTATTGGACCTCACAAGGTTCCACCTCTATATCCTATTGGACCTCTTGGAATTCATCAAACAAAAACTTTACACTTGTCTACACTCTAATTAGCAAGTGTTTAGCCTCTTACTCTATTTTGGCTCAATAGTGGCATTACAAGTGGAAATGCATAATTTGCCATCTATGCCAAATTTATTCCTATCAACATCCTACACCTAGATGCTTGATGTAAAAAACATAAGACCCCTATATCTAACATAGATAATCTTTTTCAATTCTTCACACTCCTCCTAAAAAATTATCTATGAAGATTTGAGCATTGATCTTGATATAACTCCAAGATTAGATCTATGCTTGATGAAAGCACTTTTGCTCAAAGGCTTGGTGAGTAGATCGGCAATACAAGAGGACGAGTTGACATGCTCCAAATAGATTTCTCCTCCAATAAGCTTTTCTCTCACAAAATGGTGTGCCACTTCTATGTGCTTGCTTCTTGCATGAAATATGGGATTATTGGCAAGAGCTTGGGCCGAGATGTTATCACACTTGATCATTGGTAGATCATCCTCCTTGATGCACTTTAGTTCCATTAATAACCTCTTGATCCAAAGCACTTCTTTGGTAGTTGTAGTGAGTGCTTTGTACTCGGCCTCACATGAAGAGAGAGATATAGTATCTTGCTTTTTGGAAAGCCAAGATATTAGATTGCCTCCAAGAAAGATAGTGTATGCACTAATAGACTTTCGATCCATTTTGTCACTTGCAAAGTCCGAATCCGAGTAGCCAATAATGAATAGATCTTCACTTTTATAGAGTAGACCATAATCACAAGATGAAGATACATATCTTAAAATCCTCTTGGCCATCTTCCAATGATGGATCTTAGGTTCTTGCATAAATTGACTCAATTTGTGCACACAAAAACTAAGATCGGGCCTAGTAATGGTAAGCCAAATCAAGGAGCCTACAAGACTCCTAAAAAGTGTGATGTCCTCAAAGGATATTTCATCACCTTTATTAGGATCTTTTACAATTTGCTCCATTGGAGTATCTATGCTCTTAGAATTTTCCATATGGAATTTTTTCAACATAGAGTGAGCATATCTAGATTGGCATATAAAGACATGATTTTCATAAAAATCAATTTCTAGGCCTAGGATGTAATGTATCTCTCCTAGATCTTGCATTTTAAACTCACATCCAAGTGCTAGCTTGGTTTCATCAACTAGCTTGATACAACTTCCACAAAGAATAATGTCATCAACATAAATTAGAAGAATGACAATATTGCTATCAACAAACTTTAGATACATGGAAGGATCATAGTCACTAAGAGTAAATCCTAGTGACATAAGGAAAGAGTTAAGTCTTGAATACCATGATCTTGGTGCTTGCTTGAGTCCATAAAGACTTTTGAAGAGCAAGCACACTTTGGACTCATCCTTGATGAATCCTTGAGGTTGTTCCATATAGATCTCCTCCTCAAGATAACCATTTAGAAAAGCATTGGATACATCTAATTGGAACACCTTCCACTTGAAAAAACAAGCAAGAGAAATAAGAATTCTTATTGTCACCATCTTTGCAACGGGTGCAAAGGTTTCCTCATAATCAAGACCATGGATTTGAGCAAATCCTTTGGCACATAATCTTGCTTTATGCTTGTTGATGGTGCCATCATGATTGAACTTGATCCGAAATACCCACTTGCAACCAATCACATGCTTGTTGGAAGGAGGATCCACAAGTTCCCAAGTATTGTTGGTGATCAATGCATCATACTCTTGCTTCATGGCATCATACCACTCCTTGGTATTAAGTGCCTCTTGTACATTCTTTGGCTCTTCATGAGAGACATAAAAAACATAATTAGTGGAATCAAGATCCACTTGTTTGCCTTTGTCAACATATGAGAGCCTCTTAGGCTCGGATCTATCTCTCATGGATCTTCTTGGTGAAAAAATCCGAGGAGAGTCTTCTTCAAATCTCGACCCCATCACATCATGATTGTCTTCAAAATCAATAATTGATGATGCATCCATAGATTTCTTGATCTCGGCCTCTTCAAATGATGAGTGTTGATCTTCATGAAAGACAACATCTCTACTTTCAATAACTTGAGAAGTAGAGAGTATAAAGACTCTATAGGCCTTCTTGGTGGATGAGTATCCAACCATGATCCCTTTGCATGCACTAGGATCTTCCTTCTTCCTTGTTTCCAAGGGCATATGGACAAAGCATAAGCATCCAAAAATTCTAAGGTGATCAACCTTAGGCTTCTTCAAAAATAAGATTTCATATGGTGACTTTCCTCCAAGAGCTATATGTGGGAGCCTATTGCAAAGATAATTTGCACAATTAATGGCTTCTCCCCAAAAATCTTTGGGCAAAGATGCCTCAATTCTCATAGATTTTGCACATTCACATAGAGATCTATTCTTTCTCTCGGCCACTCCATTTTGAGATGGAGAGTAGGCACAAGAAAACTCTCTTTTAATGCCTTCAAGCTCACAAAAGTCTTGAAATTTATTGGAGATATATTCACCACCTCCATCACTTCTAAGAGCTTTAATCTTAAATGAGAATTGCTTCTCTACATAAGCTTTGAAAATAAGGAAATGATCAAACACCATAGATTTTGAAGCAAGAAGATATATCCAAGTGAATCTTGTGTAATCATCAATGAAAGTAACAAAACAAGTGGCTCCTCCCTTGCTTGTAGTTGATGAGAAATGCACATCCGAGTGGATTAACTCCAAAGGATGCTTGCTTTTGATAGAAGATCTTGTAAATGGCTTTTTGTGAGATTTAGCAATAGCACAAGCCTCACAAGGCTTGATCTTCTTGGAGAATGACTTTGGCAAGCCAATAGCTTTGGATTCTTTGATCATAGAGAGCATGGATTTGTAGTTGGGATGTCCCAACCTCCTATGCCATAATTCCTCCATAGAGAGCTTGTTCACAAGAGCAACATTACAAGCATTCACATACTCATTTGGATCTAGTTTATAGATGCCACCAAATCTAGATCCTAATGCAAGTATCTCATCATTCTTCTTGATAGTGCAAGTATCAACATTGAATTTTACATCAAGGCCATTATCAAGCAATTGGCCAACACTAATAAGATTCTTGGTAAGCTTAGGTACATAAAGAACTCTAGAGAGAGAAAGAACTTTACAGGATGCAAGCTTCAAGGGAATGTTCCCTATGCCTTCAATAGGACATTCAAAATCATTTGCAGTGTATATTGATTTCTTCACTCCATCATAAGGTGCAATAGAAGAGAAAGAGTCCTTGGAGCTACACATATGTGAAGAGGCTCCACTATCAATATACCATAGGCCGTCCTTCTTGAAAGGAGTAGATGAGAAACTAGAGACCATAAGAGATCCCTCTCCATCACTTGCAATAGTGTCTTCCTTCTCATTGGTAATATTGGCTTGCTTGAGTTGATTATTCTTTTTGAAGCAATTGGTGGCATAATGACCTTTCTTGCCACAATAAAAGCACTTGATCTTCTTCTTCTTCTTGAGCTTGGATGATGAAGCATTAGAGAAATCATCTTCCTCCTCATCTTTGTCTTTGGATTTGACTTTGTCCTTGCTTGAGGATTGTTGATGTTGGTTCTTGCTCCTCTCTTTGTGCTTATCCTTGGCAAAGAGAGCTTTGCCATCATTATGAGTGAGAGAAAGCTTGTCCATCCTCAAGAACTTGTACTCTTGTCTTGATTCTTCTGAAATTAGCACACTTTGGAGAGCCTCCAAACTTGGTAGCTCCTCCTTAATGGCATAGGATTGGACAAGGTTATCAAATTCACTTCTCAAGCCATTGAGAATGACTTGAACTAGCTCATTTTGATTGATGGAATCACCAATGCAAGCAAGCTCTCTATGAATATCTTTTACTCTCAAAACATAACTAGATGCACTCTCATCACTCTTTTGGCTACTTTGAAAGATTTGATTCCTAAGAGTGAGAAGCCTAGAGGTATTCTTAGCCTCATAGATAGTCTTGAGACAATCCCAAGCTTCTTTGGCTGCTGTACAAGTACCTATCTCCCTCAATATCTCATTAGAGACATTCATCTTAATGTAGTGGAGAGCCATCCTAGCTCTCTTTTTGTATTTTTGAACCTCTTGAAGAACTTGTGGTTCTTCTTCAAGGCCAAGAACTATGTCCATCACGTCTTGAAGGATCAAGATGGACTCCATCCTCATTTTTCAAATTGAATAATTTGAAGTGGTCAATCTTTCACTTGGTTCCAACAAGGATGAACCCATTGAAGACATTTGAAGTGAAGAAAACTCAGATGATGAACAATAAATGTTGTTACACACTTTCAATAGGATCCAATAATTGAGTACTATCTCCTCTTATGAAAGATCTTACAACAATTTGTGAATTGATTCTCACTAGCTACACAAATCTCTCTAAAACAAGATCTATTTCACATCAAATGATGGAGTATAGGCAAAGTTAGGATCCAACACTCTTAGCACGTGTGAAATACACTAAGAAACCAAATTTGACTCAAATACAATGATATTGCATGAAACAAAATGGCTAAGATCTCAAAACAGTGCCTAGATCACATATAGATGAGATTGGCAAGCATACAACTGTGATTTTGGATCAACCAAGCAATCTCTTGACCAAACCAAATGTGTCCACCCAGGTCTAGGTGCCCTACCTAACCCTCTTCAAAAGCTTATATCTTTTGATTGGCTCAACCAAATGGAATGAAACTGATTGCAACATAAACTAGACAAAAATAGCTTCAAAACAAGCTATCAAGCAAGATAAATGGATCAAACATGAGAGAGAACTTCCAAACTGAAATTGGATGTTCCTCACACGTGTCTGAGCACCTGATTCCGTACAGTACCAGATCAGACCCAATCAATGTCCTTTTGATCTCTTTTGATCCAAGATTGAACAAGATAGCTAGGAAAATGGGCCTTGACAATTTCTAGCTCAAGATTGATGAAAATTTTTCACTTAGATGGATCAAAATGCATGGTAACCTTAGGTAGGCTCTGATACCATGTTGAATTTCACACGTGTGGACTGTCCACTACATGTACTTGTGATCTCCTAAGGTGTGTAGATGCACCAAGATCAAGACTAGATTGAGATTCAAGATCAATCTTGAATCCTATGGCAAAAACACACTACTACATGCATTCAATCACTTCCAACTCTCACTCACACGTGTGGGAAGTATTCAAAAAATAATCTAAGTAAAAACAAGCTGCTCTCCTCGGGTAGAGAGAGAAAATACATCAAGAGCTCTCGGGTAGAGAGAGAAAGCTAGAAATCCAATAACTCACAAAATCCATGAAATCACCAAATCAATTAATTTCAAAATGAGGAGTACAATGATACTAGTAGGTCCACGAGCTACCACTATGTTTAACTATGATTGGACCACATTTTGTCACCTCTTGATCCTATTGGATCATTGATCTATGCACCTCTTAATTCTATTGGACTATATTCAAGCACACCTCAATTTCCTATTGGACCTCACAAGGTTCCACCTCTATATCCTATTGGACCTCTTGGAATTCATCAAACAAAAACTTTACACTTGTCTACACTCTAATTAGCAAGTGTTTAGCCTCTTAATCTATTTTGGCTCAATAGTGGCATTACAAGTGGAAATGCATAATTTGCCATCTATGCCAAATTTATTCCTATCAACATCCTACACCTAGATGCTTGATGTAAAAAACATAAGACCCCTATATCTAACATAGATAATCTTTTTCAATTCTTCACACTTTGGATTTCACATCTCAGTGTATTCTCAAGGAGTGGTTTGGAACCATTCACAGGAGCAGCTTGGAGCTAGTTTGGGAGAATACAGGTGGACAATACAATGTAGATGCTCAGATCTTTGTGATCAGGATTGGCATTGGGATACTTGGTAGAGATAGCACTGCAGGATGACATGGGGTGATCATCGGCAACTATATCATATTGGACTTGAGTCTTTGGCATGGACATGACTTACAAGTGAAATTCATGATGAAATCATAACACTGCAAACACAAATGGACAACGCGTGAAGCTTTGAGAGCCAACTCTAGGTTGGAGAGCTGATGGAGATTGCACAGGGTGTGATCAGAAGACAAGCACCATGGTGGGTGTTTTGCTGGCGATCTACTAGAGAGGACACTGATATGGAGGACTTCATGATGTGCTCATTTGGGAGTATAGATTGGCATTACAGCAGTGGACCAGTCATAGGCATTGGAATCGATGGGGAGGCATCTACCATCATGGGCATGGATAAGCTACTTATAGCTTTCATGCATTTGGCTGTATTAGACAGAGTCTAGGCTTGGCACAGGTGTTGGAATTTCCATCGTGCAGATTTTCAGTTGGTGAAATCATGGATAAGCCTAGAGGAAGTCACTCAGAGCCATATACCTCAATACTATCAGGGAGACAGTGGTCTTAGGATCCCATGAGCGACGACTCAGGGACATGCTTGCATTAGCATCGTGTTGGGTGGCACATAGCCAGGGAGAGCGAGCAGATGCTAGGAGCCAGGTGGAGTAGATGATGCTTTGGAATTCGGCTTGTCTAGCATGATGGTGACCAGGATCGAAGACATCAGGTGGGCATATTAAGTGGATGGCAAGTCCATTGGGGTGGCAATAAGGGGATGCTATAGTTGCTCAGGTATAATATGTCATTTGATGTATGGACGATGTTCTTCAGCTGGTGGATCATGTGGTGACCTAGGGACGGGTCAAGCCTAGCTTTCATGCATTTGACTGTATTTGCAAGAGTCTAGGCTTGGCACAGCTGTTGGAATTTCCATCATGCAGATTCTCAGTTGGTGAGATCAGGGATAAGCCTAGAGGACATCACTCAGAGCCATTCACAAGAGCAACTTGGAGCTATCTTGGGAGAATACAGGTGGACACCATAGTGTAGATGCTCAGATCTTTGTGATCAAAAATGGCATTCGGATACCTGGTAGAGATAGCACTGTAGGATGACATGGGGTGATCATCAGGGGGCAACTATTTCATATTGGACTTGAGTCTTTTGCATGGACATGACTTACAGGTGGAATTCATGATGGAATCATAACATTGCAAACACAAATGGACAAAGCGTGAAGCTTTGAGGGCCAGCTCTAGGTTGGAGAGCTGATGGAGATTGCACGGGGTGTGATCGGAGGGCAAGCACCATGTTGGGTGTTTTGCTAGCGATCTATTAGAGGGGACACTGATGACGAGGACTTCATGATGTGCTCATTTGGGAGTACAGGTTGGCATTACAGTAGGGGGCCAGTCATTGGGATTGGCATCGATGGGGAGGCATCTACCATCACGAGCATGGATAAGTTACTCATAGCTTTCATGCATTTGACTGTATTTGCAAGAGTCTAGGCTTGGCACAAGTGTTGGAATTTTCATCACTCAGAGTCATATACCTTAGTACAATGAGGGAGATAGTGGTCTCAGGATCCCATGAGCGACGACTCAGGGAAATGCTTGCATTAGCATGGTGTCAGGTGGCACATAGCCTGGGAGAGCGAGCATATGGTAGGAGCCAGGTGGAGTAGGTGATGCTTTAGAGTTCGGCTTGTCTAGCAGGATGGTGACCAGGATCGAAAACATCAGGTTATCATAGTATGTGGATGATGAGTCCATTGTGGTGGCACTTAGGGAGATGCTATAGTTGCTTAGGTATGATATGCCATTTGATGTATGGACGATGTTCTTCAGCTGGTGCATCATGTGGTGACCTAGGGACGGGTCAAGCCTACTTGGAGGTAGGTGGCATGGAGTGTACCTAGTGGTGGTACATATCCTGAGAGTATGAAATGCATTACGGGGTGATGTGGATCCAGCATGCCCATGGTTGTGAGCTGATAGGGATGGAGATGATTGCTCATGGAGTGACAACTGATACTTTGGTGAGTGTGATCTCTAGGTTGGCATCACATATTGTTTCTATCCATCATTATTTGGTAAGCATGATGCAGCTTTTGGTTAGATCCAATTGGAGTCTAGTTGCACTATAGGTGGACAGATTCTTGGGCAGCTATCAGCATGTTATAGATATTTGGTGATCAGATAGTATAGGGTACAAGGTTCTGGAGCTATCCTACCTGATATGCTATGGATCGTGGGTGAGTTATTCATCACAATAGTGGATCTAGTTTGCATTTGATTTGGCTTGGATGCTATGATAGATACAATGTTAGTGAGATAGACTCCTTGGTGGGAGGCCTATATACTGGTCAAATCAAAGTTGGCAATGTCAGGCATGGAAAGTTGAGCCTTCATGAGGTGTAGGAGAGGCAAATCATCATTAGTATCTCTGGGAGATAGGTGAGCTACTCAGATATAGCCTATGGTGAGGTTTGTGTACATTCATTCATTGAGTCCTTGATAGACTCTTGTGCTTGGAGCATGGGAAATGAATGGGGATCGACTTTCAAGGCTTATTGGATAGGATGTCAGGGCAAAGTAGTTTGGAGCATAGCTTTGTTTGGGAGATACATCAGGGATGAGGCTTGGAGCGCTCATTGGTTCGAGATGGTTGATCTTGGATGATGTATGAGGACATCTATGTGATATGCTTGGACATGAAGACATCTTGGTTACAGGTGCGGGCCATGGTTGGAGACCTGATTTGGAGACCAGTGGTGTAGCAGCGGATCTATAGGTGGAATAGGTATTGATATGGCAGGATACCACTTATGGGCAGGCCTTGGTCATGTATTTAATGCTTTATCATTTGTGTTAGTTTGCATAAGTGTGTGTGGGCTTGCATGTTACCTTGTCACAAGAGGTCTAAATCTAAGTCGGAGTCGTATGTGGTTGTGCATTTGCTACAATGAAACAAAGTAGTCATTTTATGCTCATTGACATGTCGTTATGTCTACTAGCTATTTATCCGGTGAGGGTATAGTCTTATGGTGGCAATAAGATTTCATTAGGTTGAGCCTCAGTCGCTCATTTATGCTTGTTTTACAAGTTTGTGCTTGTAAGTGCCTAATAGGATGTCAGTCTAGCTAGATGGAAGATGGAAGTCTCATGGTGGTAGTGGGATTTCCTCAGTTTGAGCCATGTCGCTCATGTGGTCCACTTGTGTTCAAGTCGGATTGGGGATGAGTCAGTTGGTCGAGACTATGGTAGACTCTCTGTATGAGCATTGTATTTGCATGATACTTTGTGCGCCAAACCTGGTGGTTTGATGGTGTGCTTGAGTGTGAGTCAAGTACAGGGTAGCAGGGATATGGATAACATCTTTTGGACACTCTAGATGTTGCTGCAATATATTTCTTTACTCATACTGCATTTGAACTTAAGGGAGAGTGTTAAGAATTAGATTTGATCTGATATGTTTTTATTGTAATATCGAAATGTAGTATTGTAATTAACTATACATATCTTCAATTAATTAGGATTTACAGTTTCTTGGTTGTTCGGGATGTGACCCACTATTGTCACATCAGCTAGGCACTGATCCCGTAGCTGGCTACTTTGGTTACCCGAGTAGCCACACATAGGAAAAATTAGCCTGTATAGAGTCATATATAGTGTATGATATACTTGGGGGCATGTCCCAAGTTTGTCGGTGAAATTAGGCTATATTGGACCTGACCTTAATTTGACAGGCGGTAGGCCAATTTTAGGACACCTACCTTTTCATGCAGTTTGTGAATACTCTATATGTACAATGTTTCTTTGTAATCTAATAGCTTCTGGTGTGCCATCTTTGAGAGATTGTGAGGAGTGTCTATGGTGATTGATTGATGTGATCTGCATTCTGACTAGATCCTAATAGAATTTTAAGATGGTATCAGAGCATCAAGCTGTTGCAGGTATGCACGATCCGATGGAGCTACGGGATAACGTCTTTCACCAATAGAAATAGCACTTAGAGCGTCTCAGGGGAGAGGACTCCATACAGGGTATCGGTAGTCTGGATGGTAGGAGATAGCAAAGTTCCTTCAATCGGACCTTTGTGGAAGATTAGAACCGATGATGGAGAGCCATGGCAGTTTTACAAGGTCAAATTGGGTGGAAGCGGAAATTTCAGAAATTTTGGGTTTCGTGGAGTGTTGACGGTTTGATGAAAAAATTAGCTTGTTCGGAGACGATACTGCACCAATTGGCAGACCGTAAATTGCATCAAAACACTGGAGGTAGGGTGACCTCAGTGAGAAAGAGAATTGTAAGTGAAAGCCCAGAGAAAGACTGAGCAGAGCCCAAGAAACCTCCATTCCTTCTTGAGCTAGGGTTTCAGGAGAGAAATCTCTTAAATTTCTTTGTAGGATGTTTTGTTGTACTATAACATGCTACAGTATGGCACCCTGGTACAAGAAATGTGGCTGCTAATGGCCGTAGAGGGCCGTAAAGAGATCAACGAGTTCTAGCAGATCTAAGTGGGCGATCATAACAACAAGAAATCCTGGAAATGCTTCAAGAGAAATAGCAAAGGAGAGGGATAACTCACGGACAGTCGCATGCGTCTAGCCAGGATAGTGTTAGCGTATGAATGGGTCCAGCATCTTGAAGACCTAGTTTCAGCCCACAGGTGCAAGGAAAACCGTAGGATGGGGTCCTACGAAGATCGATGGCCAAGATGAATTGTTTGGGAAACGATCTAGACCACAATTTGGAAGATGGTTGTTGGATGGAAGGTGAAGAGGCCTAAAGAGCAAGACACCCTTTTCTTCATTAAAAATTTTCACTCTGAAATTGAGTGAAGGGACCCAAAGTTCAAAGTGAACTTCACTTCATTAAAAATCATCATTATGAAGAATCAGTTCAATTTTGCAAGGGCATTTTAGAAATGGACCTATCTTTGGCTAGAAGGAAATTTTTTTGGCCATTCTTGGGCCAAAATGACCTCTGAAACTAGCTGCTCAGAGCCAGCGGATAGAGCGACATCACAAAGCAGGGAGAAAGGTGTTTTATGGCGCTTTCATTACCATTCCATCAATTGGAGTGCGAGTGTTTTAGTGATGGGCTACATTCACCATTTGGATACCGTAGGGCCAAATTCGGGACAATTGTTGGCTGATGAAACCTACTATATGGTGGTAAAATGAGGCATTATTGCTTCGTAATTATTTTTGCTTACTTATGAAAGGGTAACAGGGTGTTTGGAAGTGGTGAATGCAATATGGGAGCGAATGGTAGCGAAATTGTGTGGAGAAAACTAGTTTTGTTGACGGAAGTGTAGTTTGGCAGTGTGACTACTCATCATTGGCAACAATTTTGAGAGGGCAAGCAATCACAGGTGAGAGGTAGGCACGGTATGTCAGTTATAGGTGAAAAATTCTTGTGGTCAGGTTCAACTCTTGGGGTTCGAACCAACCAACGTCAAGTGACATTTTGGAGAACGCTCTCACAGGCAAGATCGGCAATGGCATTGTCGAGTCAGGTGATAGCTGCATTGACACACGCATCTGCGACTAGAAATTTCTCTTTCGGAGGGAAATATGGGCTAGCTTGGAGGTACACACATTTTGGCGGTCACAGATGATGGAAGTGCGAGGTGGCGTGAGTTGGAAGCCATTGGGAAAGATAGCGGACTTAATTGAATGAGCTGTGTGTGGGACATGCAGAGGTTGAAGAACGGATTAATAATCACACTTTGGAGACTCTTGGTGAGAGGTGAGTGTGATGATTCTATGGTTTTGTAGTCGGTAAGTCAGTTTTGATCAAGTCAAAGTAGTTGTGGAGCAGTGTATCAAGTTTGTCATTGGGAAATACAGTTCAACTACCTATTATGGGTAAGTCAAGTCAATTTGTCTTATCATGAATGCATCAGCGATGTAGATTCCAGTGATAATAGAGTGCAGATCATTTGGTTTGGGCCATGGAAGATCTCATAGGTTCACTTGGAGGGATATTGGCATGCACAGTTATGTGCGGAACTTGATGGTGGCTTTGGAGTTCACATCTCAGTGTATTCTCAAAGAGTGGTTTGGAGCCATTCAAAAGAGCAGATTGGAGCTAGTTTGGGAGAATACAGGTGGACACTATAGTGTAGATGCTCAGATCTTTGTGATCAAGGATGGCATTTGGATACCTGATAGAGATAGCACTGAAGGATGAGATGGGGTGATCATCAGGGGGCAACTATTTCATATTGGACTTGAGTCTTTGGCATGGACATGACTTATAGGTGAAATTCATGATGGAATCATAACATTGCAAACACAAATGGACAAAGCGTGAAGCTTTGAGGGCCAGCTCTAGGTTGGAGAGTTGATGGAGATTGCACGGGGTGTGATCGGAGGGCAAGCACAATGGTGGGTGTTTTGCTAGCGATCTACTAGAGGGGACACTGATGGCGAGGACTTCATGATGTGCTCATTTGGGAGTACAAGTTGGCATTACAATAGGGGGCCAGTGATTGGCATTGGCATCGATGGGGAGGCATCTACCATCACAGACATGGATAAGCTACTCATAGCTTTCATGCATTTGGCTGTATTTGCAAGAGTCTCGGCTTGGCACAAGTGTTGGAATTTCCATCATGTAGATTCTCAGTTGGTGAGATCAGGGATAAGCCTAGAGGAAGTCACACAGAGCCATATACCTTAGTACAATCAGGGAGACAATGGTCTCAGGATCCCATGAGCGACGACTCAGGGAAACGCTTGCATTAGGATAGTGTCAGGTGGCACATAGCCAAGGAGAGCGAGCAGATGCTAGGAGCCAGGTGGAACAGGTGATGCTTTGGAATTCGGCTTGTCTAGCAGGATGGTGACCAGGATCAAAAACATCAGGTGATCATAGTATGTGGATGACGAGTCCATTGGGGTGGCACTCATGGAGATGCTACAGTTGCTTAGGTATGATATGTCATTTGATGTATGGACAATGTTCTTCAGCTGGTACATCACGTGGTGACCTAGGGATGGGTCAAGCCTACTTGGAGGTAGGTGGCATGGAGTGTACCTAGTGGTGGTACATATCCTGAGAGCATGGAGTGCATTACCGGGTGATGTGGATCCAGGATGCCCATGGTTGTGAGCCGATAGGGATGGAGATGATTGCTCAGGGAGTGACGACTAATACTTTGGCAAGTGATCAGGTGAGTTGCATGGTTATAAGCACAGTGATCTCCAAGTTGGCATCACATATTGTTTCTATTCATCATTATTTGGTAAGCAAGATACAACTTTTGGTTAGATCCATTTGGAATCTAGTTGCACTATACGTGGACAAATTCTTGGGGAGCTATCAGCAGGTAATGGATATTTGGTGATCAGATGGTATAGGGTACAAGGTTGTGGAGCTATCCTACCTGATATGCTATGGATCGTGGGTGAGTTATTCATCACGATAGTGGATCTAGTTTGCATTTGATTTGGCTTGGACGCTATGATGGATACAATACTAGTGAGATAGGCTCCTTGGTGGGAAGCCTATATACTTGTCAAATCACAGTTGGCAATGTCAAGCATGGGAAGTTGAGCCTGCATGAGGTGTAGGAGAGGCAAATCATCATCAGTATCTCTGGGAGATAGGTGAGCTACTCAGAGATAGGTGAGATTTTTGTACATTCATTCATTGGGTCCTTGGTAGACTCTTGTGCTTGGAGCATGAGGAATGGATGGGGATCGACTTTCAAGGCTTATTGGATAGGATGTCAGGGCAAAGCGGTTTGGAGCATAGCCTTTTTGGGAGAAACATCAGGGATGAGGCTTGGAACGCTCGTTGGTTCGAGATGATTGATCTTTGATGATGTATGAGGACATGTATGTGATATGCTTGGACGTGAGGACATCTTGGTTACAGGTGCGGGCCATGGTTGGAGACCTGATTTGGAGACTAGTGGTGTAGCAGCGGATCTATAGGTGGCACAGGTGCTGGTACGACAGGATACCACTTATGGACAGGCCTTGGTCATGTATTTGACACTTTATCATTCGTGTTAGTTTGCATAAGTGTGTGTGGGCTTGCATGTTACCTTGTCACAAGAGGTCTAAATCCGAGTCGGAGTCATATGTGGGTGTGCATTTGCTACAGTGAGACAAAGTAGTCATTTTATGCTCATTGACTTGTCGTTATGTCTACTAGTTGTTTATCCGGTTAGGGTATAGTCTTATGGTGGCAGTAAGATTTCCTCAGGTTGAGCCTCAGTCGCTCATTTATGCTAGTTTTACAAGTTTGTGCTTGTAAGTGCCTAATAGGATGTCAGCCTAGCTAGATGGAAGATGGAAGATGTAAGTCTCATGGTGGTAGTGGGATTTCCTTAGTTTGAGCCATGTCGCTCATGTGGGCCACTTGTGTTCAAGTCGGATTGGGGAGGAGTCAGTTGGTCGAGACTATGGTAGACTCTTTGTATGAGCATTGTGTTTGCATGATACTTTGTGTGCCAAACCTGGTGGTTTGATGGTGTGCTTGAGTGTGAGTGAAGTACAGGGTAGCAAGGATATGCATAACATCTTTTGGACACTCTAGACATTGTTGCAATATATTTCTTTACTCAACTGCATTTGAGCTTAAGGGAGAGTGTTAAGAATCGGATTTGGTCTAATATGTTTTATTGTAAGCTCGAAATGCAGTATTGTAATTAACTATACATATCTTCAGTTTATTAGGATTTACAGTTTTTTGGTTGTTCGAGACGTGACCCACTATTGTCACATCAGTCGGGCACTGATCCCGTAGCTGGCTACTTGGGTTAGCCGAGTGGCCACACATAGGGAAAATTAGCCTGTACAGAATTATATACAGTGTATGCTATACTTGGGGGCATGTCCCAAGTTTGTCGGTCAAATGAGGCCATATTGGTCCCGACCTTAGTTTGACAGGTGGTAGGCCAATTTTAGGACACCTGCCTTTTCATGTAGTTTGTGAATACCCTATATGTACAGTGTTTCTTTGTAATCTAATATCTTTTGTCGTGCCATCTTTGAGAACTTGTGAGGAGTGTTTATGGTGATTGATTGATGTGATTTGCATACTACACTAAATCCTAACAGAATCTTAACACTATCGAGATCGTTAGTGATCGCATAACACATTCTGTGAATGAAACAATAAAGTGTCTATTGGAAGACTTTTTTGTTATTCATCGGTTTAGTACTCCGTATTTTTTGAGGGGTAATGGCCAAGCTGACTCTTCCAACAAGATTCTCTACAACATTATGACAAAAACGGTAGAAGCAAGTCATTCTGATTGGAAACATAAGCTTTATTTGGTTTTATGGGCATTTAGAACCGCTTACAAAGGTAGTACGAATCAAACACCATTTCATCTTGTTTATGGACAAGATGTAGTTATGCCAATTGAATTTTTGATACCATCTCTACGCATAGCGACAACAGGACGATTGGATGATGCTAAATCCTTCCAGATGCCTCATGAGGCTTTACAAAAACTTTGGTCGACCATATTTATGGCAGTTCATGCATTAGCAGTAGAGAAAACCTGTCGCAAGGCATGGCACAATCGCCGATTACACAAAAAAGATATGAGAGAAGGAAATCTAACACTAATGTATAAGATGAAACTGATTAAACGCAAATTGAAGTTCACAGGTGAAGGATCGTATAGAGTGAAAGAAATATTGAACTATGGAGGGAGCGGTCATTTAGAACATTTGGACAGAAAAAGATTTGACACTCAGGTGAATGACAGTCGACTATGCAAGTTTTGGCAGCCAGATAAGCCAGTTCAACCAAAGTGATCCAATACCTTGTCATTTTTATTTTGATTGTTTTACAATTTTCTTGTTTTTTATTACTTGAGTGATTTTTTTATTGTTTAGAAAAAGACAAAAAAAGAAAAAAAAAATGAAGGATGATGAGCAAAAGTCAAAAAAGTCATTAGAATGGAAAAAGAGAAAGGAAAGAATTTACAAAACATAATTTTTGATGAAAAATGACTTAGAAAATCACTTTTTGGGTCATATTTTGCACATATGGTCTTAGAAATCTTCGTTGAGATTTCAGATCATACATCCACCTCTATACTGAGTTGGGCGAAGGTTCCTTTCCATAAATGATACCTATTTTTGAGTTAGATGAATGTTCATAATTTTTCGTCAAAAGATCTTATGTTTTGAACATTCTAGGTTTTACTGATGGGAATGTTCCTTTAAGGAGCTCTCATTATTCACTGTACTCTACTTATATTGAACTTAGTGGAAATAAGGATAATGCACATCTATTAGATGCATGCTCTAGCAGAGAATTTCTTCATGACAATACTGCCATAGAAGTTGACACACAAGCTGATGATGAATAGTGGACACTTTGTATTTTATTATAATACAATCAATACATTTGCATCGAGTATTTATCCTCTCTCTTGTTCCATGAATTTGCATGCAATTTTGAACATGTCACACATTTACACTAAGTATTTCTCCTCTCTTGTTCAATGAATTTGCAAGCAATTTTGAACATGTCATGATTTGATGACAATGATGATTGAATGTCTTTGTTATCTTCTACTCAGCAATCATCTAATTTTCTCTTCCTGTATGAACTTGCATGCTTTTTAGAACTTGTTGTATTGTGTGGACTTTGTTATATGTTGAATCTGAACTCTGCGGTAGAACCACTTAAACAATTGGCCAATGTAGTTTCGTTTTTCATTGGTTTCTCCATGTTGTGTATTTCGATGAAATGCTGCTCGTGTTTGCTAGTGTGAATTCTCCATCCCTTGTCATATGAAGATAAATGATCTTTTCTATTAATCTAACTTCTGCATGAAGAGTGCAAACATGCACATTTTTCAAGGAGATAGGTAGCACAGGCTTCTAGTTTGTATCTGCATATTCTCTAGTAATTCTTGTACTACAACTCTACTATGTTCTCTTCGTGTGTGTTTAGGTTTAGGGTTTAGGGTGTGTGTGTGTGCGTGTGCATGTAAGTGTGATGTCATTCGTTTCATTGGATCCAAGTATCACATTCTTAATCCCATGCATCGCAGTCATATGAGTCCGATTGCGACATCAATGGCCTGGACGAGGATGACTCAGCTGGATCTAATTATAATTAGGTATTTCAATAATCCAATTTGTAACATATCTCTGTACTTGGAAGATTTATGTATGAATATATATTTGTTGAAGTTAAGTTTCCTCCATCAGGTTTTAAGTGCTTAAAATGTAACTCAAATAAATTTTGTAAATTTTTTTATTAACGATTATGAACAAATGATTTTGCTTACCAACTTCATAACAAGTGGTGCAATAGACTAATTGGGTCGGATGGAGTCCATTTTTAGACCAGAATGGAGCCAACTTATTCTGCCCTAATTTATTTTATTTTATTTTGTAAGCATAGGGTTCCATTTTGACAAGGATATAGCAAGGGATGACCCTTGGAATATCTCTCAAAAGAGACATGCCACCAACAGTCTTTTCAGAGGGATATATCGAGGGACCTCGGTATATCCCTTAGTATCTACAAAAAAAACAGAAATGAGATGAAAAATTCTCGATTACCGAGGTAATTATCTAGGATCTCGTTTTGAGGCTTACTTCATGGTGTATACGGAGGTTTATGATGTTTTTTTTTTTTAATTCTTCATAAGAGCCTTGGTAATAGGGTCAGAAATCCTCTGAAATGTTGTAGTGGTTTGAATTATATATATTCAAAGAGAAGAAAATAGTACATTAGGACATCTACCTTTTGGGGATTTCACTGCATGGCAAAACGGACCTTGTTATGAGATACATGTCCTGACTCATTAATTATAAATGCTTGAGACTTGGCACTCATAGCCACTGCATAAACAAAAAAAAATTAGATGGATTTAGAGCACCACCTGTTTAGAACTGCCCATATACAATGTTCCATTGCAGATAGGAAGTTGGCCATCGTGAGAGTGCTATGTATTGCGGGCTATGATGTTGGCATTTGCAGATCAAAATGGAGGGGCTTCAATATGAAAGGTCACTTTCATCTCATCTCATTTCTGTCTCGTGAGTTTGATTGCACATAGCTTAGTATTCAATCTTGTGAGTTTCTTGAAAAATTGAACCAAGTCTTGGTCTATCTTGTTGTCAAAACTACAGAACACACCTACGAATACATCGATGTTGCTTTTCATCAATTACAAAAAAACAACTCATGGGTGACAAAGAGGTTGATCGTGGACACGGAGTTTCGGGATCATTTTGAAATTGCACGTGCAAGTGAGGAGTACACACATTTGTTGCAACAATTACCTTCACCCTTTGTGGGTTTTGGACATGAGTTGTCAGGTTTTATACAATGCATGTGTCAAGCTGCCGCAATATCCTTTCACAAAATAGGCATGGGTGTTCCTCCTTGGAGAGAAGTAGAACACCTGAGCAGCCTTTGGTTTTCTAATTATAAGAGATTCATCTCAACCCATCACCATTTTGCTGGATATGATATGTGCTTCCACTATCACATTAATCGTGATGAACTGTACCCTGCCTATGGCTTAATTTGTAGTTACTCATGGACTTCAGAGCTACCAAGGCGAAGAGCTATATTTGAGAGCCTCAATAGAAGAGTAAAGAGTGCCACATTGGAGAGTATTATATGTGAGATTATGGGTTGTGGTTGTAGGTTTTATGAAGTGAAGAACGAATGGCAACCACCTCCGGTGAGTCCAAAAAAAGCACCAACATCAAGCAAGAGAGCCATGGGAGGTCTTTCATTAGCCTTTGCCATGCATCACTATGAAGAAGGAGGCAATGACGACGTCGATCCACAATGACAACCAGCAGCCTTGGCTTGGGAAGGAATGACCAACTTGCTTCAGCTACTTTTGACTTGGCTGATCATGTTTATATATGACCAAGGCACATGGATTGTAGATCCAAGGCTTTTAGAGAACGAAACCCCCAAAACACAAACACACACACACACAAATCGTAGCCCATATGATCCTACCAAATCATGAATGCATAGAAGACGTTCTAGACTATCATGTGACTGCTTATATTCAAACTCTACATTTTTATAGATAACAAAAATTCTTCAAATCAAATTCCCACTTATTAGAGCACAACATTCATGAAGCACTTACAAAAACAAACATTTTCATTATAACTAATCACACCAACTATTCTCCTACAAAGGTGTCTTCTTTCATAAGTTTTATTGAACTCAAGTTCTCTAAAATCATCTATTATATTGTGAAAAGACAAGAAATATGCCCACACATATATTAGATTGCCTATCCCGTGTAAGATTTGTTGCATTTTTTAAAAACTTGAGGTTCATAATTTCATATTATATAGGCTTGGTTTAAGAAGGAATCCCCTAATTGGATAACACACTCTTCGACACAAAAGCATTGGCCTCAACAAAAATGTTTCATAGAAACACTCAAAACGTGTAGGAAGTCTTGAAATACTTCTTATTCAACCATCCATTTTGCATCCTTAGACATGATATTCTTGATCTTTAGTGGGATATATACAACATAACTACCCTTACTTTTGTTTTGTTATTTTTATGCATAAGGATATAAGCTCTAGCACAAGTATTTCCTTCATAATGTACACACTATTAGGAGATTCTTCAACCGTAGGGCATTAAGGGATGGAGCCTATATGTTTTGTAAACAAAATTATAACATTTTCTAAGAATCTACTGAGTAATAGCCTCCATTGAAAATTATATCTTGTTTATATGGTCCATGCTTCTTCTTGGGATAGAAGTGCATCATCACAGTAACTTCTTTTATTTATCACCCTTGACCACAAGAATACACTCTTTGTAACTTATCAACTAGTTTGAGATTTATCATGTTGAGTTTAATTGGCAATGTTGGCAAATATGCATATTGAACTTAGAGATAAACTTTAGAATGTTAATAAGGCCTAATAATAGTTGATTTAAACGACAACAAGATGTGCAATTTCCAGCCCTTTTTTTGAAAAAGAATTGAGAGGGACATCGAATTTGTTTTTCGCGTTGTGGTTCAAGTAGGAAAACAATATTATCTAGCCGATCATGTTTCAAGAATTGAATCGGCGCCTATTAATACTGAAGTGGATGATGAACTACCAGAAGCTGCATAATTTTGTGTTGAAGCAGTACTTGAGTAGGCAGCAGATATTGTTGAATATCTTATGCTTGGCCAATCCAATGATTCCTGGACAAAAGTACAAAAGAGACAATTAACTCATAAGGCAAAACCTTATCAATTGATTGCTGGACAATTGTATCGCCGAGGAATGGATGATATTTTACAAAGATGTGTTTTTCCACATGAAGTACCTGAACTTATCATGCTTTCTCATGATGGCATGGGCAGAGGACATGTTTTAACGAATATCATTCTTCGAAAACTTTTACAATCAAAATTTGGTGGCCTACACTTCGCAAAGATATGGCAGATTATATGCAGTCATGTGACGTTTGTTAATGAGCACGTTGTCCTACTTGACAGAATTATGAAGTACCTTTACATCCAATTTTATCGCAAGCATCGTTTGAGAAATAGGGCCTCGACTATGTTGGTCCTATTCATCCTGCGACAAGAGGATCTCAGACCAGATATATCATTGTTGTGACTGATTATATGCCCAAATGGGTTGAAGTGAAAGTAGATCGAGTTGAAGATGCAAAATCAATGGCCAATTTTCTCTATGAAAATGTTATTACTGGATTTGGATGTCCTATTTGTTAAGAATCAGATTTGATCTGATATGTTTTTATTGTATGCTTGAAATGCAGTATTGTAACTAGCTATACATATCTTCAATTAATTAGGATTTACAATTTTTTGGTTGTTCGGGATGTGACCCACTATTGTCACATCAGTCAGGCACTAATCCCGTAGCTGGGTACTTTGGTTAGCCGAGAAGCCACACATAGGAAAAATTAGCCTGTACAGAGTTATATATAGTGTATGCTATACTTGGGGGCACGTCCCAAGTTTGTCGGTTGAATTTGGCCATATTGGGCCTAACCTTAATTTGACAGGTGGTAGGATCATTTTAGGACACCTACCTTTTCATGTAGTTTGTGAATACTCTATATGTACAATGTTTCTTTGTAATCTAATAGCTTTTGGTGTGCCATCTTTGAGAGCTTGTGAGGAGTGTCAATGGTGATTGATTGATGTGATCTGCATACTGCACTAGATCCCAATAGAATTTTAAGATGGTATCAGAGCATCAGGGTGTTGCAGGTATGCACAATCCGGTGGAGCTACGGGATAGCGTCTTTCACTAGGAGAAATAGCACTCAGAGCGTCTCAGGAGAGAGGACTCTATACAGGGTATCGGCAGTCTGGATGGTAGGAGGCAACAAAGTTTCTTCAATCAGAGCTTCGGGGAAGATCAGAGCGATCCGTGTAAGTGGATTTTGGGGATGATTCACCGAAAATCTTGCAGTTCGGTGGTTTCGAAAAAATCATTGGTGTTGGCTACGTTATTCACTATGTGGACAGCCATTTGGTGCAACGGGGCTTGCATGAGAATGCAAAGAGCGATGATGGAGAGCCATGGCAATTTTACAAGGTCAAATTGGGTGGAAGTGGAAATTTCAGAAATTTTGAGTTTCGTGGGGTGTTGACGGTTTGATGAAAAAATCAGCTTGTTCGGAGACGACACCGCACCAATTGGCAAACTGTAAATTGCATCAAAACACTGGAGGTATGGCGACCTCAATGAGGAAGAGAACTGCAAGTGAAAGCCCAGAGAAGGACTAAGCAGAGCCCAAGAAACCTCCATTCCTTCTTGAGCTAGGATTTCAGGAGATAAAATCTCTGATATTTCTTTATAGGATGTTTTGTGGTACTATAACATGCTACAGTATGGCACTCTAGTACAAGAAATGTGGCTGCTAATGACCGTAGAGGGCCATAAAGAGATCAACAAGTTCTAGCAGATCTAAGTGGGCGATCATAACCGCAAGAAATCCTAGCAATGCTTGAAGAGAAGCAGCAAAGGAAAGGGATAACTCGCGGACAGTCGCGTGCGTCTAGCCGGGACGGAGTGTTAGCGTATGAAAGAATCCAACATCTTGAAGACCTAGTTTCAGCCCCAGGTGCAAGGAACACCGATGGATGGGGTCCTACGAAGATCGATGGCCAAGATGAATTGTTTGGGAAACGATCTGGACCACAAGATGGAAGATGGCCGTTGGATGGAAGATGAAGAGGCCTGAAGAGCAAGGCACCCTTTTCTTCATTAAAAATGTCAGGTGATAGCTGCATTGACACAGGCATCTGCGACTAGGAAATTTCTTTTTCAAAGGGGAATATTGGCTAGCTTGGAGGTACACACATTTTGGCGGTCACAGGTGATGGAAGTGCGAGGTGGTGTCAGTTGGAAGCCATCGGGCAAGACAGCGGACTTGCATTGGATGAGCTGTGTGTGAGACATGCAGAGGTTGATGAACGGATCAATAATCACACTTTGGAGACTCTTGGTGAGTGGTGAGTGTGATAATTTTGCGGTTTTGTAGTCGGTAAGTCAATTTTGATCAAGTCAAAGTAGTTGAGGAGTATTGTATCAGGTTTGTCATTGGGAAATACACTTCAACTGCCTATTATGGGTAAGTCAAGTCAATTTGTTGTATCATGAGTGTATCAGGGATGTAGATTCCAGTGATAATAGAGTGCAGATCATTTGGTTTGGGCCATGGAAGATCTCACAGGTTCACTTGGAGGGAATGGTGGCTTTGGAATTCACATCTCAGTGTATTCTCAAGGAGTGGTTTGGAACCATTCACAAGAGCAACTTGGAGCTATCTTGGGAGAATACAGGTGGACACCATAGTGTAGATGCTCAGATCTTTGTGATCAAAAATGGCATTTGTATACCTGGTAGAGATAGCACTGCAGGATGACATGGGGTGATCATCAGGGGGCAACTATTTCATATTGGACTTGAGTCTTTGGCATGGACATGACTTACAGGTGGAATTCATGATGGAATCATAACATTGCAAATACAAATGGACAAAGCGTGAAGCTTTGAGGGCCAGCTCTAGGTGGGAGAGCTGATGGAGATTGCACGGGGTGTGATCGGAGGGCAAGCACCATGTTGGGTGTTTTGCTAGCGATCTATTAGAGGGGACACTGATGACGAGGACTTCATGATGTGCTCATTTGGGAGTACAGGTTGGCATTACAGTAGGGGGCCAGTCATTGGCATTGGCATCGATGGGGAGGCATCTACCATCACGAGCATGGATAAGTTACTAATAGCTTTCATGCATTTGACTGTATTTGCAAGAGTCTAGGCTTGGCACAGGTGTTGGAATTTCCATCATGCAGATTCTCAGTTACACGCGTTTGGAATGTGCTTCAGAGTTTTAATTTTTTTTTAAAAAAAATTCAGTGACATTTTATGCTTTTTAAAAAGCCCAAAAACTAGACGTAAGCAGCACAAAGAATCCATTACATAAATATCAAAATCTCATACAGAAATAAAAGTCAGAGTCAATATTAAGATGTACATGTACTTGAAACTCTAAAAAACTTTGGCAATTTTTGTTTGATTTTTTTTTTTGTGATTTAATAGTTGTTAACGTTCATTAACGTTTCTTAATATTGAGTTATTAACATAAAATTTTTAAGTATTTACCATTTTTTTTTTAAGGTCTTCTCGATAGTCAACATCCTCATGGTGACGCGTGACTGTTATGGTGCATGCCGATTATTCAAAAATTGGCCAACCCAGGTGAAGGGAGTTAAATTGTATTCATGGATTTCAAATGGGATTTTTAGGAATAAATATTCTTGAAAATTCTTATGGCTTTTGCTTTTTGTGATCGTCTATCATTTTGGTTCATAGATTAAAGATTGACAACAAGATACTTGTTCTTCATGGATTATCTTTTCCAAGACGGTACCCAGTTCAAAAAAAATAAATTTTTCTGGTATTGTGCCTGATGGTGACTGAAATTTTTTGGAATAATGTGTTCTTCCCAGTTACAAATTTAAAATGGAATTTTTTTATTATTATTGAATTTCAAGTTTAGTTCAAATTTGGAATGGGTTACTTTTCTGGTATATTTTTAGTTGATGCTAATCATTAGATATGGGTCAATTTAACGTTTGTGCAAGATACTCGTCAAAATTGAGTTGGAAACCATCAAATAATATGAAACGACCAGATAGAATGAGTGATGACAAGTACTCTTTATCCGAGCAGTGAAATCTTGTTTGGATCAGTTTAAGAGTTACTACAATCCTATTGCTAGGCTTTCCATTCATGTAATTTTGTTTTGATAGTTTTGTTAAAATTGACAGAGTACTGCCAAACCGGTCAATAAAAAAGAAAACAGTCCAATTATATTGGAAAATTTGTAATTGTTGGAAACTGATCAAAAGTATAAAAAAAAATCGATTTCATTTCTCGTTAAATTCTATGGTGAATTATATGCAAAAGATCATACTAGTACCATTTTATACTAGTAGGTGATTTTTTGTATATCAATGATATCAACCCAGGTATAGGATAGAAATGAAATTGTTTTAGATTTTTTCCTACAACTTTTTTACATTTACTAATGTCTTTATATCTTCGTTGTTCCTTAGCTAAAAGATTTTCAGGGGACTGAAAATTTTAAGGGGGAAAGAATAGTGCACATCAAAGGTAGTAAGTGTGATCGGAAAATGTATTTCGTAGGTAGGATTTTGTTAATCCTTGTAAATAATTGCTTAATACCAGATATTAATTTCCTGGATAGAATTCATTTAGTTGAATTCATAACTAATATCTTTGTAACCATCGAGTTATCCACAATTTTGGATGTCAATTGTGATGTTAAAAAGGAATTGATTCATGGATACATTGGATCTGTAATGGACTACATTACAGAATTTTGAAATGGGCTTTGTAATCCAACAAATTTATAGATGTCGCAATGCAATTATCCAATGGTTGCTCATTTTTCGATTTTCTGTTCAATCTAGCCCATTTTTGCTCTCTCTTTTTTCCAAGTTTTGAGGTGTTATTGCATTGTAGAGGTGTGGTCTAGTTGTTTGTATTAGACTATGTAAGTGTTGTATTGGCCATGAGTTTTTGGTTTTAGCAATTTTTTATTTTATTTTGTTTATGCAGTGGCTATGAGTGCCAAGTCTCAAGCATTTATAGTTAATGAGTCAAGACATGTATCTCATAACAAGGTCCGTTTTGCCATGCACTGAAATCCCCAAAAGGTAGATGTCCTAATGTACTATTTTCTTCTCTTTGAATATATATAGTTCAAACCACTACAACATTTTAGAGGATTTCTAACCCTATTACTGAGGCTCTTATGAAGAATTAAAAAAAAAAACATCATAAACCTCCGTATACACCATGAAGTAAGCCTCGAAACGAGATCCTAGATAATTACCTCGGTAATCGAGACTTCTTCACCTCATTTTTGTTTTTTTTGTAGATACCGAGGGATATATCAAGGTCCCCTCGATATATCCCTCTAAAAAGGCTGTTGGTGGCATGTCTCTTCTGAGAGATATTCCAAGGGTCATCCCTTGCTATATCCCTGTCAAAATGGAACCCTATGCTTACAAAATAAAATAAAATAAAAATTAGAGCAGAATAAGTTGGCTCCATTCTGGTTTAGAAATGGACTCCATCCGACCCAATGAGTCTTTTGCACCACTTGTTATGAAGTTGGTAAGCAAAATCATTTGCTCATAATTGTTAATAAAAAAATTTACAAAATTTATTTGAGTTACATTTTAAGCACTTAAAAACTGATGGAGGAAACTTAACTTCAACAAATATATATTCATACATAAATGTTCCAAGTATATCGGACTCATATGATTGTGATGCATGGGATTGAGACTGTGATACTTGCATCCAATGAAGATGATTCAGTTATATGAGAAATGTGATGAGAGTGTGTTAAAAATGTAGCAAATCCCATTTGATCCTAGAAATGATGGGAAAGCACCTACTTAAGATCCAAACAAGATCTAGTTGCTAGTTTACTAATCAGTGCATTGATTCCTAGCTTACCTTGGCTTGACTCCATGAATTAGCTCCAAACCTCTTCACACGTGTGAAAGTACGGCCTGCTGCTGCCTATGTACTATATCTGCAACTCCAAACTCATTCAATCATCACAAAAAATCCTATGCCAATAGCATTCATCAATCAAATCATAGACTCAAACTAGTCATGAAGGAAAATCTCGATTTTGTTCATAATTGGATGGAAATCCCGATGTGGTGAACCATGAGGTTGAACGTCAATGGCCTGCACACCACATGCCTCTTTGTTGTTGTCATTTCTAGGCGAAGTACTCAATCGACACAAACAACTCGATCGCGGAGCCTTTTAGTCCCCTATGCATCCTCAATGGATTCGTTTCATCATTATTATTGTTAGGGTTATGGTTTGTGGTTCATTATAGATGGAAAATTGATTTATATGTTGGTATCACCCTCGTAGCTTTGACTCAATACCTACAAAAGCTTGGACTATGATACAGGAACCACGCACGCACACACACACACACACACACATGAATAAATTAAGATCCTACAAATTAAAGTAGCATGAACTGGTAAGCATGAAACATAAATCAAGATACTACGAATTAGGGTAGCATGAACTAGTAAGCATGAAACATAAACAAATGGCATCACACTTACATGCACACGCACACACACACACACCCTAAATCCTAAACCTAAACACACACGAAGAGAAAAAAAAGAGAGAACATAGTAGAGTTGTCATGTCCATGGCCAGTAAGTAGGATTCAGTATACTCCTAGTCTTGGATACATGGTACTCCGGTAAATCAAGCTGTTAGTTATGCCACGTCATACTGGATGTGACCCGAAAGTAACTAATATCCTTGTGAGGCCCAGAAGATACTAAATGGAGTTTAGACAAGATATGAGACAATGTATGCATGTGTAGAGTTATCAATAGCAATTCTATGAATAGTTGGTCCATGCTTAGGACTTTATTCTAGGTGAATCTATGTATAGGGAACTTAAGGCTATGCATGGCTATGTGCACAGGTTGCTTTTGGCTCTATATATTGAGGCCAAACTCACCCTACTCCTCATTGTGGTCATTGATTCATTGCCAGAGTTTCACTCTACCTTCATGCTTCCTATTCCTTGGCTTGGGGGTGAAGCTTCTTAGGGAGCTTCCCTTATAGTGGTATCAGAGCAAGGCTTTCAAAGATTGGAGAACTTGAAGGCAAGCTTTACATGGGAAAGGAAGATCGAAGCACTTGGAATTACATCCCTGTTTGAGTGCTGATTTGTCAAAGGAGGTTTGGAATTGGAATTGTTAATTCTTGGAGCTCTTCAAAATTGTTGGTAACATGCTTATCATCATGTTTTCATTTTGAAGGAGAACCTAAGAGTTAGTCAAGTGATTTCATTCTGAATTTTCTGGTTTTGTTTTCAGAAAATTTTCAGTTCATGTAGAATGATTTGCATTTTGTTAATCACCTAATTGTTGTATGGATTTTGCATAACAAAGAGATTTTTGATAATTGTAAAGATTCATAATATAGTTTTGGGGGATTCGATTCATGCACAACTGATTCTGTTTATTGATCGAGTGTAAAAGATCAATTTATCTAGTTGTATAAGCAATTAGTGATGTTGTTTCTTGAATCAAATCATTGCATGAAGGGATTGAAGTTATTTCTCTAATTTTGATCCTTATGTAATGCATGCAAACCAAAGACATAGAATGAAATTGCAAAGTTGTCAATTCTCTGGTATGAAGCAATCTTACAACCCTGTTTAAGAATCAAACTTGATAAACAAGATATTGTGTGGCCGGCTGTCTGGATTTTGCAAAAGTCAGAAAAATCTTGCTTTACTGGTTAAAACCTGTCAAAGAGATTTTTTGACTATAGCAAGGCATTATCCCAGTTGGACAGTTGTAGTGACTTGAGAACTGGTTGTGTTGGAAGACAGTGCTCTCTAGTCGTTTTCAGACCATTCTGATGGGTTGGTTGATTAGTCTTCTTTTATGAAGCTTGAAGCTTGTCCTATCCTATAGAATGGTTTCCCGTGAAAGATTGTTGATGTTACAACATGGCGCTGCTCCCTTGAATATCATCTTTAATGGATGGCTGCCTACGATTTTCCAAGCGCTAGTATGGTGAGAAGGAGTGTGTGCATCTGAAGCAGAATAGACAGTTGTGGGAAGCGGAAACGCGAGTAGCTTGATCATTCTTGGCAGCCAAGAATGTCTTGGATGTTGTAGTGTATTGGAGATGGATGGAAGTAAGCAGTGGATGTGCCGAGGAAGAGTGCGATCCATGCTATCTGTCCCTGTGTCTCTCTCTCTCTCTCGTGATCCAGCCCTCTTTTTCTGGTTGGAAGGCATGTCAATAATCTCTTTCTCTCTCACTCTCTCTCTCTCTCTCTCTCTCTTGGGGGTTGCGGCTGAATGTACATCAAATTTTTTTGTGCTGGCGGTTGTAGGGCTTTGTGCTCTTCTTTTTAATGGATAAATTTCTTTAGGATTTTTGAGGATGTGATGGTTGCTTGCCTTAAGAATAAAGGTTATGGTTTTTGCTTAGTTGTAGAAAACTTTGCATTGGAAGGTTAATTTTGGATTATCCAAGGTTTGAACTGTTTTTTGCATGTGAAGAGAGTCTATGTTTGGTATTAGATTTTCCATTCGTTGGCTACTTTTCCAGCAAAGGCATGAGAAATAGTTAAATTTAACTAATGGATTACCATAAGTAACCTCATGTATGGATTTTCAAGGCTATAACCGATGTTGGAGGTAACAATATAAAATTTGCTATCTTAACAGGCCATCTATGAATTTGGTTCATAGATTTAGTATTGAGAGCAAGATATTCGTTTCTCATGAATTACCTTTCGAAAACGGTACCCGGTCAAAGAAAATTTAATTTTTCTGGAACTGTGTTTGGTGGTGAAAACTTTGTAAGCAAAGTTCTTTCCAGATTGAAGGTTAAAATTGAATTTTTTCTTTTTTGTTGAATTTTGAACTTGGATTAAAGTTTGAAATCTGTTACTTGTCCGAGATATTTCTAATCAATATTGATCGTTGGAAATGGATCAAGTTAACGTTTGTGCAAGATACTTGTCAAAATTAATTTTAAAATCGTCAAACAATATTAAATGGCCAGCTAAAATGAGTGATGAGAGAACTCTTTATCCGATCAATGGAATCTTGTTTGGATACAATTTAAGAGTTCTGAAATCCTATTGGTAGGATTTTCATTCATGTAATTTCATATTTTGAATTTGGATAGTTTTTATCAATATTGATGAAGTAATGCCAAAACAGTCAAAAAAAAATAATAGTCCAATTTTATTAGAAAACTGTAATAATAGAAATTTAAAAACTAAGTTCATTTTCAATTAAATCCTATGGTGAATTATATTTAAAAGATCAAACTAGTAGTGTTTTTTACTAGTAGTTGATCAGTAATTCAGCCCAGGTATAGGATAGAAATGAAATTGTTTTAGTTTCAACAGTAATTAATTTTAAAATATTTACTAATGTCGTTACGTCTTCTTTGTACGTTAATTGAAAAAACATTTTCAGGGAAGTGAAAATTCTAAGGAGGAAAGAAGAGTGGACATTAGGGGTAGTAAGTGTAATCGGAAAATGTATTGTGCAGTTAGGATTTTGGTAATCCTAGTAAATAATTGCTTAATACCTTATATTAATTTCTTGGATTAAGTTCATTTAATTAAATTCATAAATGATATCTTTGTAACTATTGAGTTATAGTTTTGGATGTCAATTGTGATATTAGAAGTAGAATCTGATACGTGGATTACATTGGATCTGTTAATTGATAGAAGCTTGTCCCTAGAGTTAATGATCTTGGATCTAGTGAGATTGAAAGCTTATCATTAACCAGAAAGGATTAGAATGTAATATTGAACCATGTTAATTCTATTGTTTAGATCACAAGATTAGGTGTGGATTGTGATATCCATCTAATAGGCATGGCAGTCATCTAAATGAATGGATTCTCCAGTGTTGGGAGCAAGACATAATATCTTATATGAATTATAGGACAGCTAGATGATTAATGGATCTCTAGAATATCTGATAAGGTTGATAAGGATTTTTTGGAAGGAAAGGCTGATGGTATGGGACATCAGTAATTTTAGAAAGGGAATTCTAGGACTGTAAAGATTTGATGATCAATGGTGTGTTTTAGTACCTAGTCGTGATATGAGAAAAAAAGAAAACCATTCGATCAAATATGGGGTATCTTGGAAAATTTTGAGGTTTAATCTAGATCCCTATGTGGTTTCTCATTATTTACAAAATCAGAGTCCCTCAAATCTATTTCTCGCTTTCTTAATTAATCCTTTACTTCTTAGTAATTTCTCGAATATAAGATATCAGACTGATTTATATGATTCTTTCTGGCGTGAAGTTATTCTTTTGAAAGACTGTTATGTCATATAATTACAACTTGTTGAATAGACTTGGAATTCAGATAAAGTCTAAGGTTAAAATGTTTCAATATCTTAAAGCTAGAATATCTCTGTTGCATAAATGAATTTCGATGGAATAATAGCTTCTATCATTCAGATTGAAAATATTTGGAGGAGGAGTCCTGTCCCATGAGAGGGATAGCATATCTTAGAATTGAACGTGTATGGAAGATTTGGAAAGTTTTGGTAGTTAGAAAATTTGGCAAGAGTTCTGCTAGCACAAGTGGGAAACAAAATTGAATTTTCCTCTTTTATAGGCTGATTTGGAGGGTCCATTAGACAATGTACTAGTTTGCTGGTCAGTTCTGGACAAAAAATTGCAAGCATGTTCAGTACTATGAAAATAGGTTATAAAAATCTAGGAGAAAGTTTCTGAGATACTTGGCGAAGGTTTATCCTTTGCCTAAGGACATCATTCGCCTATGTACTATAATAAATGCAAATTTTGGAAATTTGAGCCTCTGCCCAACCTTGTTTTGGCATTCTCATCTGTCAGGTCGACGAAGGTTAATAAGGATTGTAGGATGCTCGGCGAAGGTTTCCAAAATGGTAAGTTTATGAACATTCGTCTAACTCAAAAATAGGTATCATCTATGGAAAGGAACCTTCGCCCAACTCAGTATAGAGGTGGATGTATGATCTGAAATCTCAACGAAGGTTTCTAAGACCATATGTGCAAAATATGACCCAAAAAGTGATTTTCTAAGTCATTTTTCATCAAAAATTATGTTTTGTAAATTCTTTCCTTTCTCTTTTTCCATTCTAATGACTTTTTTGACTTTTGCTCATCATTCTTCATTTTTTTTTTCTTTTTTTGTCTTTTTCTAAACAATAAAAAAATCACTCAAGTAATAAAAAACAAGAAAATTGTAAAACAATCAAAATAAAAATGACAAGGTATTGGATCACTTTGGTTGAACTGGCTTATCTGGCTGCCAAAACTTGCATAGTTGACTGTCATTCACCAGAGTGTCAAATCTTTTTCTGTCCAAATGTTCTAAATGACCGCTCCCTCCATAGTTCAATATTTCTTTCACTCTATACGGTCCTTCACCTGTGAACTTTAATTTGCGTTTAATCAGTTTCATCTTATACATTAGTGTTAGATTTCCTTCCTTCATATCTTTTTTGTGTAATTGGCAATCGTGCCATGCCTTGCGACAGGTTCTCCCTACTGCTAATGCATGAACTGCCATCAATACGGTCTATCAAAGTTTTTGTAAAGCCTCATGAGGCATCTGGAAGGATTTAGCATCATCCAATCGTTCTGTTGCTGCTATGCGTAGAGATGGTATCAAAAATTCAATTGGCATAACTACATCTTGTCCATAAACAAGCTAAAATGGTGTTTGATTCGTACTACCTTTGTAAGCGGTTCTAAATGCCCATAAAACCAAATAAAGCTTATGTTTCCAATCAGAATGACTTGCTTCTACCGTTTTTGTCATAATGTTGCAGAGAATCTTGTTGGAAGAGTCAGCTTGGCCATTACCCTTCAAAAAATACGGAGTACTAAACCGATGAATAACAAAAAAGTCTTCCAATAGACACTTTATTGTTTCATTCACAGAATGTGTTATGCGATCATTAACGATCTCGATAGTGTTAAAATTCTGTTAGGATCTAGTGTAGTATGCAGATCACATCAATCAATCACCATAGACACTCCTCACAAGCTCTCAAAGATGGCACGACAAAAGCTATTAGATTACAAAGAAAAACTGTACATATAGAGTATTCACAAACTGCATGAAAAGATAGGTGTCCTAAAATTGGCCTACCACTTGTCAAACTAAGGTCGGGCCCAATATGGCCTAATTTGACCGACAAACTTGGGACATGCCCCCAAGTATAGCATACACTGTATATAACTCTGTACAGGATAATTTTCCCTATGTGTGGCTACTCCTAACCCAAGTAGCTGGCTACAGGATCAGTGCCCGACTGATGTGACAATAGTGGATCACGTCCCAAACAACCAATAAACTGTAAATTCTAATAAACTGAAGATATGTATAGTTAATTACAGTACTGCATTTCGAGCTTACAATAAAAAAATATCAGACCAAATCTGATTCTTAACACTCTCCCTTAAGCTCAAATGCAATATGAGTAAAGAAATATATTGCAATAGTGTCTAGAGTGTCCAAAAGATGTTATACATATCCCTGCTACCCTGTACTTGACTCACACACAAGCACACCATCAAACCACTAGGTTTGGCACACAAAGTATCATGCAAACACAATGCTCATACAAAGAGTCTACCATAGTCTCGACCAACTGACTTGTCCCCAATCCGACTTGAACACAAGTGGACCACATGAGCAACATGGCTCAAACTAAGGAAATTCCACTGCCACCATGAGACTTACATCTTCCATCTAGCTAGGTTGACATCCTATTAGGCACTTACAAGCACAAACTTGTAAAACTGACATAAATGAGCGACTGAGGCTCAACCTGAGGAAATCTTACTGCCACCATAAGACTATACTCTCACCGGATAAACAGCTAGTAGACATAACGACAAGTCAATGAGCATAAAATGACTACTTTGTTTCACTGTAGCAAATGCACAACCACATACGACTCCGACTCAGATTTAGACCTCTTGTGAAAAGGTAACATGCAAGCCCACACACACTTATGCAAACTAACACGAATGATAAAGCATCAAATACATGACCAAGGCCTGCCCATAAGTGGTATCCTACCGTACTAGTACATGTGCCACCTATAGATCTGTTGCTACACCACTAGTCTCCAAATTAGGTCTCCAACCATGGCCCACACCTGTAGCCAAGATGTCCTCACGTCCAAGCATATCACAAAGATGTCCTCATACATCATCCAAGATCAACCATCTCGAACCATTGAGCGCTCCAAGCCTCATCCCTGATGTATCTCCCAAACAAAGGTATGCTCCAAACCGCTTTGCCCTGACATCCTATCCAATAATCCTTGAAAGTCGATCCCCATCCATTCCCCATGCTCCAAGCACAAGAGTCTACCAAGGACTCAATGAATGAATGTACACAAACCTCACAATAGGCTATATCTGAGTAGCTCACGTATCTCCCAGAGATACTGATGATGATTTGCCTCTCCTACACCTCATACAGGCTCAACTTCCCATGCTTAACATTGCCAACTTTGATTTGACCAGTATATAGGCCTCCCACCAAGGATGTCAAAGTACAACAAAATGGACCAAGAATAGATCTGAATCAGATCCACAAGTGTGATTGGATGTTAGATTAGATCAACTTATCAATTTAGACTCAGCTCCTCCAGGCCTCGCCCAAATTTTTTTGGAAATCCTTACCGGGGAGACTGGCCTATGCCCGGCTCCTTCCATAATACGTAATTACTTGAATTTGAAATCGTAGGCTACGCATGTCCTTTTAAGACTAAGGGCTGAGAGGCCACAAAAACCCTTAAAACACAAAGGGTTTCGAAAAAGGAGAAAACATAAAGGGTCGTGAGAGAAGAGGCCACGACCTCCCACGCCATAACAGGGTCACGCTTCAACTATGGCAGATCAGCATGCAAGCATCCACCACGATGCCCTGGACCTCCATCAGTTCTACACCACAGCAGCAGCCACCAACAGCCAAGGAAAGCGTCAAATAATCAACTGGAAAAGTTCTTTGGATTCCTGCGTGACTTAGCTGCGCCTTCTTCCATTGAATGATCATATCTTCAATGACCTCCATCCTCACTAAATTAGCCATCCCTACTATCACAGAGAATTCAGGTACTGGGTGCATGCATTCTAGGAACTGAAAACCCCAAATAATCATGATTTTATATCTATGCTTACCTTTGAAATACAGGTTTTACAGAAGCAGGGAGAAAGACCAACGATTATTTAGCAGGGAGTAAACAGTTTCAAGGAGGTAATTGCTCCCTCTCTACTCAGCCTCACATTCAAACTTACTACCAAAGAGTTAGCACAACTGCACAGCCAATCCATGTTCCCAAAACATGCAACTACACGGGAGGATAAAACCTCTGATCCTCCATATGCAATCCCGGAAATCCTGGTTTTTTTTTTCACTAAGAGTTCATATCACATGAAAAATTGATTTAAAACCAATCTTTCAATGAACAGAAGCTCAAAAACAGGATTCAGGCATAACAGACTCATGCAATTTGCGGTAATCCAAGAGTAAGCATAATCAAGCTGTTAGACAAGCATGTGACTAACTTTGGGAAACTTTTTGGGTTCGAACCTTTTTTATTTGAATGTAAGTAACCTATTTTTTTTATGGATTTTTTTTCATAAAGCATATCCAAGTTTTGTTCTGGAATGTAGTTATAGTGCAACATATTCTATTACAACCATGAAAGAAATAAATTTTCTTATATTTTATGATTGTATTTGATAGTTGGATTTTATAGTTCATTGATCAATTCAAGTTTCTTTTAGGTGCAACATGGATGAGTAAATGCTATATTTATCAAGTTTTTTTGTAGTTAATTATCCGTGCATCACCAACAAGTTGAATTAGCCCAAACACTTTATTGAGTGAATATACGCTTCTAAAATTGTGATTAATTATCACATTGTATGAACATAGAAAACATAGAAAACTTACAACTGGAGAATTTCAAAGCTTATTCCATTCCATTTAAAAATTCTTTGTAACAATATTTCAAAAGTTTTGAAACATATTCACTTACCTATTAATATAATTCCACCTAAATTGATTTGAATAATGGTTTTTTTATTATTGATATTACAAATTGTATGACTTTATTTAAATAGTGTTGGGTGCCATCTCGAATAATTGTTGTTTGGAGTTGTATTTAATAAGTGGAAAATGCTCATGGGCTTTGAACACCATTATTCAAATTCATATTTTGCTGCCTACCTCGACATGAATACACTCACGCTTACATGGGATCAAATGTCAATTACGCCAGGTAGCAAGTGTGAAAAAACAGCTCATGGGTGACAAAGAGGTTGATCGTGGACACGGACTTTCGGGATCATTTTGAAATTGCACGTGCAAGTGAGGAGTACACACATTTGTTGCAACAATTACCTTCACCCTTTGTAGATTTTGGACATGAGTTGTCAGGTTTTATACAATGCATGTGTCAAGCTGCCGCAATATCCTTTCACAAAATAGGCATGGGTGTTCCTCCTTGGAGAGAAGTAGAACACATGAGCAGCCTTTGGTTTTCTAATTATAAGAGAGATTCACCTCAACCCATCACCATTTTGCTAGATATGATATGTGCTTCCACTATCACATTAATCGTGATGAACTGTACCCTGCCTATGGCTTAATTTGTAGTTACTCATGGACTTCAGAGCTATCAAGGCGAAGAGCTATATTTGAGAGCCTCAATAGAAGAGTAAAGAGTTCCAAATTGGAGAGTATTATATTTGAGATTATGGGGGTTGTGGTTGTGGTTTTTACGAAGTGAAGAACGAATGGCAACCACCTCCAGTGAATCCAAAAAAAGCACCAACATCAAGCAAGAGAGCCATGGGAGGTCTTTCATTAGCCTTTGCCATGCATCACTATGAAGAAGGAGGCAATTACGACGTCGATCCACAATGACAACAAGCAGCCTTGGCTTGGAAAGGAATGACCAACTTGCTTTAGCTACTTTTCACTTGGCTGATCATGTCTATATATGACATGCAAATTTTGCTGGTATACAAAGTTTTTTAAGAGAATAACTTGTTTTTATGTATGCTAACTTTGTCACAAAGGAAACAAGAATGCACATGGATTGTAGATCCAAGGCTTTTAGAGAATGAAACCCCCAAAACACAAACACACACACACACACACACTCTCAAATCGTAGCCCATATGATCCGCAATACCTACAATTTTTTGGTTTATTTTGTTTGTAATAGCCGCGTCCTTGACCTCGGCCTTGATTCCAATTGCCTCGATTTGGGCCATCATTGGATTGTTCTTGAAATTGTTGGAATGATCCACGATTTGAGTTTCCACCTCTTGATTGGTGTCTTTCATGACCAAATCTACCACCACGTCCCCTCACTACAAGAGCTTGATCAAATCCCCTATTGCGATGACTCAAGTTCTCTTGACATTGTTCTTCCTACAAAAGCAATCCACGTAACTCTTCATAGGTTGGAAGATTTTCCCGTGTGGCTATACTTGTCACAATCATCTGATGTGACTCACTCAAACTATTCAATGTCAACTGCACGATCTCACGATCTTGTACTCGCTCTCCAACTGTTGCTAATTGGTCACGAATCTCTTTGATCTTCAGTAGGTGATCAGCAACAGTTGCACCATCATCCATCCGCAATGTGTGCAGCTTCATCTTCAGGAATAGCACTCGAGATGTGTTTGTGGTCTCAAACAATGCCTTCAACGTATCCCATGTTTCTTTTGGTCCTTCTGAATATGAAATGTAGGGAATAATTGCATCTTTAACTGATAAGTTGATGACATTTTGTGCTTTCCATTTTCTCCTGTCAAATGCCCGTTGATCTTCTTCAATCAATGGCCTTGTCTCTTCACCTGTCACGATCTCCCATAGCTCCTTTTCCATCAAAATGTTCTTCAAAAACTGAATTTCCAAACTGCATAGTTGTCGGCTCCTTCCAATTTGCTTGACTCATTGAGGACACTCTCGCTTAGAGTTGTCACTACTGAACAGATGAGTCCAGATCAAGTAATTTATCACACCACAAAACTGTATATTTTTCTGGTTATACAGTGACAACAAAATATTGACTTATCCAATTCTATCTCAGATTGAATACCAAAAACTGTAAATGATGAATCATGCATACAATATAATCAATTCAAAAAGTGTCCACTCGGGTTTTAGGTCTCTCCCTACCCCTCTTTAAGAGCTTATAACTCCTACTAGGTTCATTAGAATGGATTGAAACTAATTGCAATAGAAAGAGGGCTCTTCTAGCTTTCCAACAAGCTATAATGTCAGTATATTTGGATCTAGCACCAAGAAAATAGAGTCAAATGAAGTATTTTGGATTTCGCACCTGTGAAAAGTTAGAATTCCGTACATTCTCTATTTTGGACTGAAAATATCAGTTCTAACCTTATTCACCAAAAAACTGTTCAAGAATAGATAGCAAAACACTGCTAAACAGCTTCCTAGCTTGAATTGTCACAGAATTCTTCAAACACCTGATGTTAGTAGCATTCAAAGCATGGTATGGCTCTGATACCACGATGAAAATCCAGCAAATTCACACATGTGAGGAACCACCAGAAATGTGTGAATGATTTTTACCATGCTTTGTGGGGGCACATAGATCACGTGTATAGCAATCCTGCAATCTACCAACAGATCTATGGCTAGAGCACAATCTAGAATGCTACAGATCAAAGCTACATTAATTCCTCACAAATAAGGAAAGTACACGATCATGTATGAAGAAGATACAAAATCTGAGTTAGAGAGAGAGAGAGCAATTACAAGCAAAATTGCATGAGATCCAAATTTGACATTATGAAATTACAAATGCTTGATTCTTCATTAGAAATGAACGAGAATGATATGTACATATAGAGGAGAGCCAAAATTTGTGGTACTCCTTGCATTCAATGCATATCCTACACCTATTCAAGTGCAAACTACTATTGTCTTGACACCTAACTGCTTGTATGCACTTATTTCACTTAACATGCACCTACTTTCTCTAAATGTCAATTTCTCAACTAGCCATGTACAAAACTACATGCATGTGTCCATTAGAGTGTTTGCATGCCTTGCATGTCACAATGAAAAAGAGTAAACTTCTTAGTATGTTTTGAAAAATTTTAATGTATTTTTTAATCTTTTTAAGTATAACATATATTATATATATATATGTATATATATATATATATATATATATATATATATATATATATATATATATATATATATATATATAGCTTTTTTTTAACTAAAAAAACTAATCTACGCGGCGGGTTGGGGGGGGATTTCGAATCTTTTTTTTACTATTAAAAAAACTAATCAAAGTCTCCCCATGCCCAGCCGCGGAGGCGGGTGGGCTGGGAGGAGTTTAACTTAGTTTTTTAATTAAAGAACACTTATTTTTAATAATTTTTTTTTATTATTTTTTCCTCCCCCACCACGCCCACCTTTTTTTAAACTTCTCAAAACTCCCCCTCCCACCCGCCTCGATGGGTGGGCGGGGGCAGAATTTAAAAAAAAAAAAACATTTTTTTTAATGTTTCCAAACTCCCTCTCCCTGCCCATCCGCCGCGACGGGGGGGGGGGGGGGGGGGGGGGGGGGGGGGTGTTGGGGAGGGGGGGAAGAGGGGGGATAAATTATAATTTTAGTTCATTAAAAAAATTTCAAATGACTTGAATTTTCGGACGCCTCGAATTTTTTGAAAAGACTTGAATTTTTCCAATGATTCGAATACCTTCTTAACGACGTGAATTTATTTTTGTAACAACTCGTTTTTTTCCAATGGATCGAATTTTTTTTCAAAGGATCGTATTTTTCCAATGATTGGAATTTTGCCATTGACTCGATTTCTCCCTCAGTGGCAGAGAAATTTTTCACGATGCCATCACGAAATTTATGCGATGCTTGCCTTCACGAAATTTACTCGATGCCTGTCTTGCGAAATTTTTGAGATGTCTGCCTTTGTGAAATTTTCGCGATTTCAAATGACATTTTCGCGAAGGCAAAAACATTGTGAAAATTTCACGAAGGCAGACATCATGAAATTTTTGCGAAGGCAACGCGAAATTTCGCGATGTCTGCCATCACAAAATTTTCATGAAGGCAGGCAGTGAATATTTCATGAAGGCAAACATCGTGAAAATTTCGCAATGCCTTCGCAAAAATTGTGCGAAGACAGGCATCGCGAAATTTTTTTTTGCAAAATTTTGTGAAAAGACTCGAAGTTCTGACGACTCAAATTTTTGAATTTTTTCTTATATTTTCCTCCCCCCGCCCACCCGCCGCCGCGGGTGGAGGTTGGAATTCAAAAAAAAAATATGTAAATTATCATTGTAGGGGGGGTTTATTTATGTTTTCTTTCCCATTGTCAAATTTCATAAATACTTATGGGACAAATGGGATGCCATCTATCATGAGGACATAAGATCTCAAGAACACCCAAGATCTCCATTTCCGGGGACCATTTTACAAAATGGAAGTTTATGCTTCTAATTTTTGCAGAATCCACTAGTTGATGTTAAAAATTCACAATTCTAGCTTGACTAGTTTTGGTCATATGACTTGTAAATAGTTAGATGGTCATGATGTGGCTTGTCACACGTGCCAAATAGCATAGGATTCCATTCATAAGGATGTTCTCAAGTAGACCTAAGTGTTAGAACCTTTGGAATGAGTCCAAATTATGCTTAGATACAAGGGAAAAAAAATAGGAGCTATTTTTGGTAATTTTTGCATTGTTGAGGGATCTCCAAGATTCCAACCCTAACTTGGTAGGGATGAAAGATCCACCAAAATTAGCATTAGGGATAGGTTTAGGGCTACTCATACCTGCCCAAAACCGTGATGGATCATGTATATATTGGTGATGATATCTCACCAAAATCAATCAAGCAATTTCATGTTTTTTCTCTCATAATGGTGCAATTGCTTTCTATGTTCATAATTGTTTGAGTACTTGTGATTACTAATGATTATAGGATTGAATGTAGGTCTGGTGTACAATACTTAGACTGTGGGAGGCCGTACTTTCACACGTGTGAAGCCTTCTTCAAGGATTTGGGCCATTTAGTGAGGTTCAAGCATAGATTTTTGATGGATTTTGATGGTTCAACTTGTGCTAATCTTATGAAATCATAATCTATTGTTTCCCTCATCATTTCAAGTGTTTTAGGATCCTTATTTGCTGTAATTTTTATATGGTATCAAAGCCTAAAGGCTGAAATGAGCTAAATCCGTGGTTTTCATTCAATTTAATCACAATTTTTGATCTAAATCTTGTGTAGATTGGATCTTAGCATCTACTATTGATTCTAGAACTCAAAGTGAGTCAAATACATTGGAGATTGGTGTTGTGTGACTTCATTTGCAGGTGTTTAGGTGTCTAAAACCAGAGGAAAAGTTGAATTCAATTCACATTACCAAGATAGCAAGTTTTGCTTGCTCCAAGCATTGATTTCTAAGCGAGTTTTGGAGGTGATTTCATAGAGGAGGCTTTCTAGCATTCAAGGAGAGGGACGATCAGAGTTTGGGGACTCTTCAAGGCTGTTCTAAGGTGTAGTAGACACCTCCTAAAGTGATTTAGTTTCAGTCCAACCATTGCTTGACTTATGCACCAAATTAGATCAATTTTTCATCAATTTTGATCATTTTTTGCTTGTGATTGGATAGTAGATTGTGTTGCATCCTCATTAAGTTCCATTTAGATCTTTTACAAGTGATTTTGGAAGTATATTAGGTTGCTGAAATTCACTCTTTATCAGATCATTTGGAAGCTTTAATGTTCTTTATAGAAAGAGGGGCAATTCTACTAGTATTGTCTACTTCAATCAAGCAAGTGCATTGTTTCTAGTATTCTATGATTTGATTTTGTTAGAGATCATTCTTAGATCTTTATAGGAAGTCTATTACTGATCTTTTCAGGTCCCTAAGAAGTGGGATAAGGTAGACCTTCAATCAAATCAATAGAAGTAACCTTCATTTGTGTCAAGTCCTTGATTAGGAGACTAGATGGCATCTATAAATGCATATCTTTTGGATACTAATGAAAGGCTCAACAAAAGTAACTATTCCATATGGAAAGTTAGAATGGAATCTATCATGATCATGCAAGATCTAATGGAAATTGTAAATGGTAAGGAGGGTGAACCTATTCATCCTCAAGAAAAAGCCAAATACATCAAGAGGTGCAATGTTGCACTACATTGCATAAAAATGAATGTTGCAAATGAACTCTTAAGAGAGGTAGGAGATTGCACTTCAGCTCAAGATGCTTGGGAGACTTTGCAAAAGGTCTATGAATCCAAGAACCAAACTAGAATGTTAGCTTTGAAGAATCAAATCTATAGAAGCTATCAAAAGAAAGGAGAGAGTGCACATACTTTTGTCCTAAGAGTAAAGGAATTGAACAAAGAGCTAGCCTTTATAGGTGACCCTATCAAGGATGAAGAGCTTGTTCAACTCATATTGAATGGACTAAGCTTTGAATTTGACAATTTGGTTCAGGGATATGCAATTATGGGTAAGCTACCCATACTTGAAGAACTCCAAGGCACACTCATGGCCGAGGAATCAAGAAGGAGCCAAATGCAAGAGAGGATGGATAGGCTTTCCATCCAAGGTGGAGATGACCAAGCTCTCTTCACCAAAGGCAAAGGCAAGTCCAAAGGCAAAGGATCAACATTCAAGAAGTCTACAAAGCTTGAGGATCAAGAAGGACCCCCAAAGGCATCTCCATCAACCACCAAAGTCAAGAAGGACAAATCAAAGTTGAAGTGCTACTATTGTAGCAAGATGGGGCATTATGCCTCGGAATGCTTCAAGAGGAAGCAAGATCAAAGCCAAGCCAACATGAGCAAAGAGGAGGAGGAGGAGAGTTCACATGAGGACTCTCTCATGATGTCCATATTTTCTTCAACAAGCTTCAAAGGAGAAGATCCTTGGTGGATTGACTCGGGTGCTAGTTCACACATGACTAGTAAAAGGGAGTTTTTCTCTTCTCTCTTATCTTATGATGGACCTATAAAGTCTATCTATACAGCAAATGATGAAGCTTGTAAGATTGAAGGAGTTGGTAGCATTCCCCTTTGCTTAGGATCTTCCAAAAAGATCAACATAGAAGGTGTTTTGTACATTCCTACAATAACAAAGAATCTACTAAGTGTTGGCCAAATGGTAGACAATGGTTTCAATGTTGACTTTGCTTCAAATGAATGTTTCATCAAGAAGAAGGGTAAGATAGTGGCTAAGGGCACTAGACTTGGCAAACTTTATAAGCTGGATGCATTTGTGGATACTAATGTTGTCATTTTGGCCGAGAAGAGCAAAATATTATCCTTTACTTTATGGCACAAAAGACTTGGACATGTCAACTCGGGTTCCATGGAGGCTATGATCAAGGAGGAGTATGCTTTAGGCCTACCAAGGTCTATTGGGAAGGAAGACAAGGTTTGTGAAGCTTGTGCCTTATCCAAGGCACATAAGAAGGTGTTTCCTAACTCCATCAGAAAGTCATCTCATCCTCTTGAACTCATACACTCGGATGTGCACATTGCTAGCACAAAATCTAATGGAGGTTCATCCATGTTTTTAACCTTCATTGATGACTACTCAAGATATTGTTGGGTGTTCTTACTTTCCTTCAAGTCTCAAGTATTTGATACTTTTGTAAAGTTCAAGTTGTTTGTGGAAAAGCATCATAATCATAGCATCAAGATTCTTAGAAGTGACAATGGTGGAGAATTCATCTCCAATGAGTTCAAGGCATTTTGTGAGGAGGAAGGGATCAAGAAAGAGACTTCTTGTCCTTACACTCCTCAACAAAATGGAGTTGCTGAAAGAAGGAATAGAACATTATGCGAATGTTCTAAGGCTTTAAGATTAGATGCTTGTTTGCCCAAATCCTTTTGGGGTGAGTCTCTTGTATGTGCAAACTACTTGATGAATAGGGTGCCTTGCAAAGCCATTGAAGGCAAAACTCCTTATGAGATGTTGTATGGAAAGAAACCCAATCTTAATCACTTGAAAGTTTTTGGGTGTATATGTTATGTGCATGTGCCATTGGAAACAAGAACCAAGGAGGATCCATCTTCCACAAGAGGGATCATGCTTGGATATGCAAGCTCAAGCAAGGGCTACAAAGTCTATCTCCCATCCTTGAACAAATTTGTTGTTTCAAGGGATGTCATCTTTGATGAACATCATATGCATATGCTTGAAGAAGGCTCAAGTGCTCCAACAATCAAGAAGAAGATGGCCGAGGAGCAAGATCTTGGTTTTGAGGAGGAGCTCATGGAGGAGCAAGCACCAAACCCACCTATCACACCAAGGAGATCTTCAAGGGAAAAAGTGGAGCCATCAAGGCTCACATATCAAGGCAAAGAACAGCAAGTTGAGGGTATCTCATCCACTTCTTATGCTTTATCTAGTTTTGAAGAACCGTCTAATGTTGAAGATGCATTGAACTCCAAAGAATGGTATAAAGCTATGTTGGATGAGTATGATGCCTTGATTGAGAATGAAACTTGGTTGCTTGTTGAGAGACCTCAAAGGAATGTAATAGGATGCAAGTGGGTCTTCAAGCTTAAGTTGAATGCAAATGGGAGTGTTAACAAACATAAAGCAAGATTAGTTGCAAAAGGTTATGCTCAAGAGAGAGGGATAGACTATGAGGAAAATTTTGCACCCGTGGCCAAGATGGTCATAATAAGACTAATCATTGCACTTGCATCACATTTTGGATGGATTCTATGTCAAATGGATGTCTCTAATGCTTTCTTGAATGGTTTTTTGGAAGAAGATATCTATATGGATCAACCACAAGGGTTCATCAAGCATGGAATGGAGAACAAAGTATGCCATCTCCAAAGAAGCATCTATGGCTTGAAGCAAGCCTCGAGATCTTGGAATTCAAGACTACATTGCTATCTTATTTCACTTTCTTTTGTTCAAAGTGAATATGATCCCACTCTTTACATTAAGTTTGATGATGTTGGTATTGTACTTTTACTCATTTATGTAGATGACATCATCATTAGTGGAAATAGTGTTGATGGTATTGAAAAAATCAAGATAGATCTATCCTTAGAGTTCAAGATGGTAGATCTAGGGTGTATTCACTTCATCTTAGGCATAGAAGTACTTAGAGGGTCTGATTTTATCTTTATAAGTCAAGTAAACTATGCTCAAAGTCTTTTGAAGAAGTTTAAGATGGAAGTATGCAAAAGTGTTGACACACCAATGGAGCAAGATGTAAAAGTGCCAAATGAAGATGATGAAAGATCCTTCATGGACATCACTTTGTTTAGGCAACTTATAGGTTCCTTAATGTGGATCACTATAACTAGACCAGATCTTAGCTTTAGTGTATGTAGGTTGAGCCAATCCATGCAAAAGCCATTGAATATCCATTGAAAAAAGGCTAAGAGGATTCTAAGATATATCTCAGGTACATTGGATTTTGGGATTCTATATAGAGGAGATGTGATTAACCTTCATGCATTTAGTGATTCAGATTTTGCAGGGGACAAGAGGGATAGGAAATCAACAAGTGCCTATTCAACTTTCATAGGAGAAGGTGTGGTTTCATGGCTTTCAAAAAAAGCAAGAAACTATATCTCTATCTTCAACCGAGGCCGAGTACAAAGCTTTGACAACCACTACAAAGGAGGTACTTTGGATCAAGAGATTATTGGTGGAACTAAAGATCATGGATTCAGAGGAGGCACCAATCATCTACAATGACAATATATCAGCCCAACACCTTGCATCTAACCCAATCTTCCATGCAAGATCTAAGCACATTGAGATATGCCATCACTTTGTGAGAGAAATGGTGCAAGCCAAGGAGATTGCTTCGGAGCATGTTCCAAGCAATGAATGTGTAGCTGATCTACTTACTAAACCACTTCAAAAGGTATCCAAGGCACTTTGCCAACTATAGAAAAACTTCACAGTGTATTAGTGGCTGAAGAGTGTAGGATGCTCCACACCAAGGCAAGAATGAATTTTCTTTGTAGGATGGAGATGAGAAAGTCAATTTCTCATTCAAGGGCAAAAAGAAGACCAATGGAAAGAAGAAGCATCCAAAGGAGGCCAAAGTAGAGGATGACGCATCAAGCTCAAAGGACAAGTCAAGTTAGAAATGCTTCTTTGTGGAAAGAAGGGGCATTATGCATCTGAATGCTACAAGAGGCTAAGAGCAAAAGTGGAGGAGGACAAACAAGGAAACCTTGCAAAGGAGGAGGAGGAAGATGAAGTAGATTTATTCTTGACAAGCAATAGCAATTCAAGTGACAATTGGTGGATCGACAGTGGGGCTAGCTCCCACATGTCTTGTGAAAAGGACTTTTTCTCAACCTTACACTCATTCAATGATGCTAAAAAGTTTGTCTTTACTGTAAATGATGAAGAGTGTAGGATAGATGGTGTTGGCACCATATCTTTGTGTCTAGAATCCTCAAAATGCATGGATCTAGAAAATGTCCTTCATGTACCATCAATCACCAAGAATATGCTTAGTGTTGGTCTACTCTTAGAAAGTGGTTTGGATGTCCACTTTAAGCATGGTGTTTGCTTCATCTTGAAAAATGATGTTTGCATTGCAAAGGGATTTAAACATGGAAGATTGTTTAAGTTGGAAGCTAGTGTTGCTTTTGAAAGAATGAGCTTGGCAGAGGAGGAGATCACTCAAGAGGAGATCTTGGCAAAGTGTGATCTTGCTTGCATTGAGGAGGAGCATCAAAAGGAAGAAGATCTTGAGGATCAGCCTCAAAGCATGAGAGTTCCAAGGGAGTCCTCAATGACAATGGCTGAGTCATCAAATTGCATGCAAATTGTCCATTCAAGTGTGCATCTTGCAAGGGTGGTGAGCATTGGAGAGTCTACTATCTTTGAATACTTTTTGGAAAGTAGTAGTAGACATGAGGTGACTTGTTTCTTACCTGTAAGATTCATGGTGTTTATTACTTTGTATGACAAGACAATTGAATGGGATGCTTTGAAATCTACATTTGTTGTTGATAAAGCAATTTCATTGGATAACTATTTTTGTAATAGTTTGAATAGAGTCATAAAAGATGAAACATCAAGTGCTTTGGAAATCTTTGTGTCCACATGCTTTTTGCATGATCATTCCAATGTAAGGACCAGAGATTATCCTATTTCAATGATAGGAATAATGGTAGTATTTTGATCTTCAAGTAGAGATTGTAGAATCTACTTGTTTTCAACCAAAGAATTTGTCAATGGTGGAAATGTGATCTTTCAAGAGTAGAAGATTTGTAAACTTGAAGAAGCACCTTTGGATCAACACCTTATTCAATTCATTGATGGTTTGGAGTCAAGTCAAGTGGAGGAGCAAGCTCAAGACCCGAAGATTCCAAGAAGAACCATGAGTATCAAGATGGAGCCATCTAGGCTCAATAATATGGATCAAGCAAAGCAAGTTGTCTTTGGCAACAATATGTATGCACTTAATAGTTTTATTGATGTATCTTCAAGTGCACAAAATGCCTTGGAATCCATGGCTTGGCACGATATATAGTTTTTGAAGTGTGCTACATGTATATAGCCACATTTGTGGAGCATCTTGTAAGGGATCCTTTAAGAGGTGGTGAAAGATCCTTCATGGACATCATTCTCTATTGGAGTCTCAAAAGTTCCTTGTTTGTAGCTGGATTTTTTAGACACTTCTAAAAGCATTCATCTAGAAAGAGAATTGTAAATAGATCAAGCCAAATTTGAGGAGTGTGAAGAATTGCCAAAAATTGGCAAATCTAGCTTGATCAAAAACCATGTAGAATAGTGTAAATTGTGTACACAAGTGGGTCCCACACATGTGAGGCCAAGATGACACGTGGCAATCCACTCCTAATGTAGGTTAGGTCAAGTCCATAGGGTTGGTCATGTCATTTTGGTAGTGATTCCTAGTTTATAGGACCTAAATCCTAGATTTATAGTGAAAATTTGACCAACTAGCTATCTACCAAGCATGACTCTAGGAAATAGACTAGGGTTTCATTTTAGGTTAAGGAGAGTGAGTTAACTTCTTTATTACATGCTGGAAATCCACCTAACTTCAAGAAGGAAGTCAAATTTGCTATGTATTCCCTCTCTCGCAAGCATCCAATCACTCTTGTGGATCTTTTGTAGATCCATTTATGGTCCTAAAGTATAGTACTTTCACATCTTCAAGTCAGGAGTTAGAGTTCAACACTTCAGCTAAATTATGGTCTTTCGATATCACACAATGGACTTGATGTCCCTGATAATGGAAATAATCCACTCCTGATTTCACATTTGGTCCCAAGCTTGACTCAACTAGGAACTGGTCATTTCTAGATTGGTTGTGGATATTATAGAACGTGGATATACGAGTATCAATCAGAGCATTTTTGTATTTGGATGCAATTCCAATTGCATAATCCAAACTAGTCGGATGCTTCTATCTCACATGGACTTGCATCTTTGTTTGCAATTCACTTATGAAACAATCCAATATCAATTCAATTGGAAGCATATAAATAGATATGTGCTTTTGCACAAACCAATTAAATCTATGAGAATATCTTCCCACAGCCTCTTCTTCACCTTGTCTGATAGTTACCAAATGGTAACAAGCAATAGTCACATTCATCGTGGGTGAAAACGCATCCAAGAATGCTTTTACCAAGGTATCCCATGAGTCAAGAGAATGGTTTTCAAAAAATTGAATATTGTAGTACCAATTTCTAGCATGACCAGTCAAGTATAATGGAAACAAGAGCTTTGATTCACTGGGATGTGAAAAACCATCGAGGAAAGAGAGGTTCACAAATTTTCGTATAAAGATATCAGCTTTATCACCTCTCTCTCCATCATAATGATCAATCTTCAATAGGTAAACAGGCTTTGGTCTAACATAGAGGGAGTCGCCAACAACTAATGAAAGTTACACAGTATTACAACCATGTTTAGCTCCTGATTTTCCAACATCGCACTCCAACTCATCAAAGTTGGGAACACTTTCAACATTATCAAGACGTTCATTAGGGGATCGATGGCCCAATTCTGACACATCTGTTGGAGAGAGAGAGGAGAGGAATGACGAACACAGTAGAATGAGTTCGTGCGCAGCGGAATGAGTTATATGTCTCTCTCCGTAAGCATGACTACGCCTATTAGAATGAACAGAACTTTAATGATGGAAATTATGGTCATTCTAGATTATGCAGCCAAGCATTAATAGATGAAGCGCCAGAAGAATAATTTGTCACGAATAGCAAGACAAATTATATGTCACGAATGATTCATGACAAGCTAGACTATGCTCGACTGATAATTAGTCGTGAATGATTCGGGAAAGACTCTAAGACTAAATGTTAGTCGTCTATTACCAGAAAGAACAACTAGAAAGATCAGACAGAATGACGAATAAACATAGCAATATTAACGCGGATCTGAATGGAGAACAAAGAGTTGTATCAGATTAAGTATATCATGTATACATGTCAATAATGCGGTAGAGCACAAGATAATAATGGACGAAACCGCGTGCCCTACGAAACTTATTTCAATTTGTAAAAAAAGAGGATGAAACTTTAATTCTGACAAGTATGAAGAATCAATGCTCGGGGCATCTACTTCGTCCACTTTTCTATATGTCTCTTCACTCATCAACTTATTCACCTATTAACATTTGTTCCATTTTTCTCTTCTAAATACACAAATGGTATGCAGCTGTGGAAAGTACAGAGTGGATGTGCTGTCTGTAAGAGATCATGGGTGGCTGCAGTCGTTGTCCAATATGTTAGCGCAGCTACATGGGATAAGCGTGAAAAGAGTGCGACGTCAGTCAGTGTTGAGGTGACCATTGGTGATGATGATACGAAAAGTGCGTCACTCTTACGAATAGCCTTAGGATTAGATTTACAAGGTGCCTTTGCCTATAGGGCACCTTCGGCATTCTGTGGGATAGTGTCCCCTTTTCGCCTGTCACCATAACCTGTGTAAAAACAGAGTGTCGCGATTCTTTCACCTTTTATTCGTCTGTGCGAATTTGCTTGTAAATATGCAGGCTGCACAACAACGTTAGTAAATATGCAGCATGAATGGAGGCAGATTAAAATGGGATTTAAGGAGAGTAGAAGGAATAAATCCAACACCCCCTCTTAATCTGAGTCCGAGAATGCCTTGATCTTTAGACTGAGCAATGCACAAAATTTGTTGTGTGCATTAACACTGAGTGCTTTCGTAAAAATGTCTACAACCATGTCCTGCGTTCTGCAGTACGTTAAGCTTACCTCTCTGTCGAGAACCTTGCCCCTGATGTAGTGATATCTGATCTCAATGTGCTTACTCCTAGAATGAAATCTAGGGTTGGCCGATAAGGCAATAGCACTTTGGTTATCACAAAATAAAATTTTGGGGCTGTACTGATATAGATTGATGTCTGACAACAAATTTCTCAACCAAAACGCTTTCTTAATAGATTGAGAAGCAACAATGTATTCTGCTTCAGTAGAAGAAAGTGTGATAGAGGTTTGCTTACGACTATTCCACGAAATAGGATCGTCGTTGAAGAAGAATGTAAATCCAGATGTGGACTTATGATTGTCTGCATCTCCCCCCTAGCTTGCATCAAAATAACCACTGAGCTGATGAAGATTTTTGTTGCTGACATCTCCATAGCAGATGCACTAGTCCGTGGTAGCTCGAATATACCTCATGACTCGAATAAGAGCCTTCCAATGGGTAATGCCAGGATTAGCCATGTATTGGCTGAGTGAGCTAACAACAAAAGAGATATCTGGTCTTGTACAGACCATTGCGTACATGAGAGATCCTAGTATCGATCGATACGAATACTCTCTCATCTACTCCTCTTCATGCTTGGTTTGGGGACATTCGTCCTTCGACAAATGCAGGCCTGGATCCATTGGTGAGTGAGCTACTTTATAGTTCATCAAATTGTATCTGTTAAGAACATTATGAAGATGCCTTTGTTGAGTGATGTAAATCAGTCGATTTGCTGTGTCTCTGTGAATTTGAATTTGCAGACAGAAGTGAGCTTCGCTCAAATCAGTCATATCAAATTCTGATAGCAACATCTGTTTCAAATCCTTAACCATATTGGTATTGTCTAAAGAGCAACGTATCATCCACGTACAAGGTGATGATAATGAAGGATTGCTGCACTGACTTTGAATAAACGTTGCAATCAACAGTGCTTGGTTTAAATCCTTGTTCAATGAGGAATGTATTGATCCTCTGAAACCAAGCTCTGGCAGACTATTTCAAGCCGTACAGTGCTTTGTGGAGTTTACAGACATGATTCTTCTTCATGTCTTCCAGAACGTATCCTTCGGGCTGGATCATGTAGATATCTTCTTGTATAACCCCATTCAGATAGGCTGTTTGTACATCAAGTTGATGTACTTTGAAGTCAGTAGTTGCTATAGTTTACCTGCAAGAAACAAGAAAATTAATCCACATCTACATTCCGCATTGCAAGAAACTGAACAAGAAATCTAATTAATCCACATTCACAATAAGAAATCAGAACATGTTCATAGGAATTTCACTCAAGAACATTGCCATGAACAAAGAGCTTCTCAATTGCCAAGAACTCGTGGAGGATCTTCTTTATTCAATCAAGAGAGATGACAATACAATAAAAGCTCCATCACAAGATAGGGGGGACCCTTAAATAAGCAAGCCCACAAAGATCCTGAAAAGATCCGCGAAAAGCTGCAGTAGATGGCTCCCTGAAAATCCCTGAAAATGCGTGAAGACTGAGAAGATCCCGAAAGCAATTTAACAATTCTAGACGAAGCCATCTATCGTGACATATGGCTTTCCGAATGATCCTGAAAAGATACTGAATTCAACGAAGATCACGAAGCCACAAAAAAATTTCAAATCCGCCAAGAAATCCTGAAAAGATCCCAAAAAATCTTGAAAATCCACGAAGATCCTGAAAATCTATGAAGACCGCAAAAATCCTGAAAAGACATCCACCGCGGCGGATGTCTTCTCTAAAATCTTGAAAAAATCCACGGTAATCCCCAATAAAAAAAACCCGAATATATTCCGAAGAAACTTCGAAAATCCAAGGACTGCTCCAAGGAGAGAAAATCAGCTTCCATGTTAAAGGAACGACATGATGGCCATTGTCACTTGAGCTGAGGAGCACAAAAGAATCTTCTCATAACGGCAGCAGTTGACGATGCCATTTGCAATCAACAAAAGTGCCTTGACCTCCTCTTCTATCAATAAAAAAGAGAGGCTAACAAACTAAGAGGTCTTCAGAATATTAAGACAATTGAGACTAGCACTTCTAAAATATAAAGTTCAAAATTAGAACTAAGCAACCATGTAGTATTTATGGAGTTTATTAAGATTAACAATAGGACTTAAACAATGAAACAAATGAGAAACCTATGGCATGGATTGACGAGCTGTACACAAACTGCTTGATGAGCAAGCAATGATTGATGAGTTGTACACAACAAGAAAAAAAAAATGTAACTTGGTTTTTTGAAGACATGGATTGATGAGTTGTACACAAACTGTGAATCGTAAGCAAAGATTGATGAGTTGTACACAAACAAGAGAAAAATGAAAAACGTAACATGGCTTGATGAGTTGTACAAAACTGAGAAACGTAGTCATGGATTGATGAGCTGTAGGAATACTATATAAGCTAAGCCATTTCAATCCATATTATTTTAATCCAAACTTGTATCTGAGAGGCTTTTATTCAAGTAGGTGCAGATAATTTTCAGAGATCGTTTTAAATTCTTGTTTATCTGATGTATATGTATTTTTAAAAATCTGTGAGGAAGGAGTAGCCATAAGGTTAGGGCAGCTTGGAGGGGGATTCAAGTCCTCTAAAAGACTTTCAGACCCTCCAATAATGACAACTTAGGAAGGGGATTTAAGGCTCTTCAAAAGAAAAGAAATAGATTTGATTGACTTGAAACTCACAAAGGTCTCACACTTGTAGTGTTTCACTCAAATTTGATTTCTAATCCAACAAATGGACTTATAATCACAATTCTATCACTCCCTCACAAAGCTGAAATGAAGATAAGATGAAGTGAAAACCACTTTCAAAAATCTTGCCAAGAAATGAATTTGAATGTCTCTAGAAACTCACCAAGGTCTTTTTATTGTAGTGTTTCACTCAAATTAGATTTCTAATCCAACAAATGGCGGGCCTTCAACCTGAGAAACAAGTAGAAATTGATTTGATTTCATTTGGATCACAAAAACTCAATGTACATAGTGAACTAGCTTGAGATTGCCAATGAGCTCCAAAAATTTTCTGTCTTCTCACTATGGAGAGAGGGAATACATAGCAAATTCGACTCCTTCTTGAAGTTAGGTGGATTTCCAGCATGTAATAAGGAAGTTAACTCACTCTCCTTGACCTAAAATGAAACCCTAGTCTATTTCCTAGAATCATGTTTGGTAGATAGTTAGTTGGTCAAATTTTCACCTTAGATCTAGGATTTAGGTCCTATAAACTAGGAATCACTACCAAAATGACATGACCAACCCTATGGACTTGACCTAACCTACATTGGGAGTGGATTGCCATGTGGCATCTTGACCTCACGTGTGTGGAATCCACTTATATACAAAATTTACATTATACTACATGGTTTTTGATCAAGTTAGATTTGCCAATTTTTGGCAATTCTTCACAGAAGATGATTGGGAATGGAAGCCAAGAGCAAAACAAAAGGAGGAGTCATACTTTTGCTTTGTTTATTGTTGTGAGAGAGATTCTTGGATGCTTGAAACTTGCTTAAATAAGAGATTTGTTTGCTTTCGATCGAATGGCTGAGGTTAAAGGGTAAAGATCTCCATGAATGAGATTTGCAGATCTCAATTAAGCAATAAACAGGTTGCAAACAAGATGTTTGGAATGCCCCGTCTTACAATAATCTAAATGCCCATAATTTCATTTTCTAATCAACAATGGGTAGTTAGGGTTGGTCGCAGGCAAGGATTAGAGAGGGCTGCTAACAAAGTAGAGTTTGCTTGTAGATCAATCCCATAGATAGGGAATAGATGAGGTGGCCATATTGGAAAGTGGGGTGGTCCACAGATCAAGAGGATTGGAAGAAGGGCCGTTGATGAGGTAGCTGGTTCCTTAGTATCTCCATTTTCTTTAGAATGTTGTCAAATAAGTTGGGTACCATAATCTATTACGGGTCTTCTTCTCCCCTCAAAAAGAAATGTCCTTCTTTTGTAGGGGTGGCCTCAGGTAGGAAGCATGGATAGGACTATTGATCAAACACGCACCCGGAGTTAGGTCCACAGACAACCCATGATATCCACGGGTAGCGAGCCAGAGGTTGAGAAGGGCTCGGCCCTCAGCAAGCAACCAGCAGATGGTTGGAGCAGGGCGCGGTTAGAAATCCACAGGCAGGAAGCGTGGATAGGTGGAGTTAGCAGGTCAGGGTGTAGGCAGCGAGGAGGGCCGCAGCGATGGGCGTCAGATCAGTGTTTGAACGTAGATAGGTAGATCCGTAGGCAGCTAAGAGGACAGACATTGGAAGGAGAGCGATCTGTAGCGGGCAGATAGGAGATGAGGCAGATTAGAGAATGAAACAGGCCGCTGATGAGGGAGCGGGGCAGGGTAGAAGGTGAGGAAGCGGGAAGTAGAGTCGCAAGGATGAAGAGGGACGTTGGAACCAACCCGCAGGGAGAGGCTATGATGGGCCGCTAACAGACAGGAGGAGGGAGCGATGGCTGCCGCAACAAGCAACCAACAGATCCGCAGGTGGGGAGCCGCAGATAGAGGGAGAGCGAGCAGATGGCCGCTGATCAGGGTCATGGACAGATGAAAGGCTGTAGGTAGGTCACGAGGGAGCCGTTGGTAGAGAGCCCAGCCCACAAACAGCCGCAGGCAGGCTTTTCCACACAAACAGGGTAGCGTTTCAGGTGGCCCTTGGCAGCAGGGTTAGAAGCATTTCATCTCTCAGAACAAGTAGGACGCACATCATCTTGAAGAAAGTAGGAAAACTAAGATAGAGGCAAAAGCAACGTTTCTAAGTGGAACAACTTATCAAGAACACTCTGCATTGCTAACACGTTCCATCTCTTTCAGATCAGGGAATTGATTGTAGACAGCAGATGAAGGGCCATTGAATCTACCCTCACAGAAAGCGATGGACAAGCCTTGTAATCAGTGACTAATGGGCAAGCTTTCTGGCACATAGATTTTGAATGCCCTCCGATCAATGAGATTCCTTGTAAACAAGACAACAAAATCCTCTACAAATTGAAAGCAAACAAATCTCTTATTTAAGCAGGTTTCAAGCATCCAAGAATCTCTGTCACAACAATAAACAAAGCAAAAGTATGACTCCTTCTTGGATAACAAACAATCATAGACAAGTCTCAGAACCTTGTAAGTGAAATGGAAGAGCTTTCCACGATTGCAAGCCCTGCAGACACAAGATTAATAACAACAATCTACAAAATTAATCCCAGGGCAGTCTACACCATTCCAAGATCTGCAATCACATGGTTAGAGGCAGCAAAAACAAATAACACCAAATCTGATTCACAAATGAAATGGTGAAAACACAATGCTAAAGAATAAGAAGCAGATCAATAGCAATGAAAATGAACAGAGTTTAGAGTGGAAGGCACCCGGCAATCATCTGCCTCTTCTCCTTTCCTCCTCCTTGTCTCTGTGGGATTGAGCACAAATTGGAAGTGGAAGAGATGGGAGGCACCAAGCAAAACAGCTTTTACTCCTTCCCTTTCTCTCCAAACTTCTCCACACAAGTTCTCTCTCTCTCTCTCTCTCTCTCTCTCTCTCTCTCTCTCTCTCTCTCTCTCTCCAAGACGATGATAGTGAGAATGCTATGTAGAGGCTGGCCCCTTCTAATGCTAGAGAGGGCTGAGGCCCAAAGAGGTGCACCTTTTTATGAATGGGCACCAGTAGGGGCTTTTAGCAGTTGGGCCCAAACTTAAGGGCTGAGTCCCAAAACTGCTTTTAAATCACCAAAGTGGCCTACGATGAATAAAATTTAATTGGTTTTCAAGACGAACTGGCACCTCCTAGCCCCGACAAACCCGGAAACTAGGGGCATAGGCCTCTTAAATGGAATTTTCATACAACGTAAATTAGCAAATGAACAGTATTTTTAATAGCAGTGCAACCGGCCATTATGGGCCATTTACGCGTCATTTTTTAACAGTTTCGCGTCAGCGTAATAGCTCGTGACGACGATTTTTCATCTAAAATAGCTTGAAAAAGGGGTCTTTTTCCCCGCAAACACAAACACAAAAGAAAATCAGAACATGCTCATAGAAATTTCACTTAAGAAGATTGTCATGAACAAGGATATGATCATCAAGAACTCGTGGAAGACCTTTTTTATTCACTCAAGAGCAAATGACAATACAATCAAAGCTCCCTCACAAGGGAGGGGGGCCTTAAATAAGCAAAAAGACTACTAGATCACATATAGATGAGATTGGTAAGCATACAACTATGATTTTGGATCAACCAGACAATCTTTTGACCAAACCAAATGTGGTGCCGAAGTGGCAATTCCACTAATTTGAAAATTACAAGTGGAAAAAGCCCTTCCACTAGTGGTCACCATCCAAAGGTGGCTCACTCTAAATTATTTAAGGAGTCTACATTATTTACAATGCCTAGAAAATATTACTAGCTCCTACATGGTCGTTCCTTCTCTGGGATACACCATGTAGGCTCACATAGATAATGATTGTCATCCTAGCTAGTAATCCTCGGCTCTCATGCTCGGCTCTCAGCTTCTTCTGCTCTCCTCCTCTCGGTCATGGGTGAGAGATAATCTGTGTCTTCAACTTGGCTTGGCATCTGGAGATTCCCTGGAATCTGCTAACATTATCCACCCCTAATTTGTTGCAGGACCCACTGTAACACAGGTGATGTCGTTCCACTCGACACTTGAAAAAGCGTGGATTTTTGTTCACTTCCGTAAAAGCAGGTGCTTATTATTCGCAAAACTGTTTCTCAAATGAAGGTCTCTCAATGGCCGCTACATTCCAGCCTCTTGAGAACCTCTTGCGAGTCCTGCTCACCTCACAGTCTTGCTGTTTGTTTTCGCTCGCTCATCTTTCGCCCCAGGGCTTCAATTACTTGGAAGCAGAGCTTACTTCCGTAGTTTAATGGACCCAGTATTCTCGTACCTTTTCGATGAAGCCCATCTCCTACCAGTCTTCCACCATGGTGACGTATCATGATGACATGAAGGCCGCTCTGTAGTTTAGCCAGGGAGGGCACATTGATCTTGATCGGATCCAAACCACAATCCCAGAAACATTCTTGCTGCATTAGAAAGGCCATAGATCGACAGTATTCGGCACTTTCTTGCATGCATAGATCGACACTTGTCTTGTATTTGTGCCCAAAATCAAGTAATTGTAGCCTCAGGTCATCCGGGGAGATTCTCTTTGAAATTCCCGGAATTACTGGCCAGTTCACCAACTCGATCCATGGCTTTTCTGCCGGCCATGGATTTTTGCGTTTGATCGGCATGTAGAATGGATCTATTCGCTTCCATGCCGGTGCCTTCAGGTACTCTTGGAGCCGCATGCTATCATTTAGGATCTTGTTGCGCCATTCCGGCTGCGGTTGTAATGCCGCAATGATCTCAGCCCTAGTGGAGTATTGGCTTTGATCTATCTCTTCCTTGCCTCCCCTCATATTGGGAGGATATTTTCTTTCGAATCTCTCTGATTCTCTGGTATCAGCCATCTTGCTCCTGACCCTGGTAGGAGAAGTTATCCTACATGGTTGTGGTGGCCTCGCCAGGTAATCATCCAGGGCCTTTGTGCCCGTATCTTTTTCCTTGGCTCGCTCGCTCATTGATGGCTCAGCTGCGCCCGTGTCTTGCCTAGGCGAGAATCTTCTTGTTTCTGGTGGATCTGTCAGGAAGTCGTCATTACCTTCGATGTCAGGCTGCTTGTGGATCTGGTTGTGAGCTTTGTTGCTTGTGTACCAGTGGAAGAATAATGGTGTTGACTCTTTTGGGTTGGAGTCCCGATGGTCAAGTAGCCCGTGAGCGTGAACACTTGGACTGTTTTGACCCGATGGGAATGTCCCATGCTTTGTCCGCAAGCTACAGGTGTTGTTGGAGTTTGGGCCCATTTTGTACTTGCTGCAGTGTGATATCCGTCATGAGATACCCGAGTATGGTTACGGGCTGCTTGTTTTTTAGACACTCATGAAGGCAGTTCGAAGAAAACTGTGCCAATCATAGAGGTTATGGGCATGCAGTCGTGAATCTGCCATCATGTGGAACAGGGACATGGGTACCCTCAGCACTTTTATCCTTGGTCGTTGTGTGCATCTGGTCAGATATACATATGCCGCTTGCAGCTGCTGATCATTGATGGCCTCAAATCTATACCCGTCCTTATTCTTCCACTTGTCCATGGAGGGATCTATGTATTTGAAGTATGTTGTCTGCTCGATCTTTTGGAGCATCCTTGTGACAACATTTGGTCCTCGAGGGAACCCAAAGGGTTGCAAGTCGGCCGTCGCAAAAGGATACGTTATAAACATAGTTCCTGACAGGGGGAACTATGAGTTGACACGACCTTGCCATAGCATTATAATTGGCATACACCATATGTGCCAGGTACGGGCTTTGATATCCCATCAGGACAGGGATCTGGAACTCAAGGGCCTTGAAGAATGACTCTGCCTACTGATACTAGGTCTGCATCTCTGTAAGATCTAACTTGCATAGCTGGATGTCGAGCTTATTTGCCTCGGGGTCGTCAGTGTTAAAACTGAAAAACAATCCATATTGATTTTTTGGCTTGCTACAAATATTGTACCATGCAAGTATGTAGTTCATAAATGCAAAATGCCAAATTTGGCCTAGATAGAACTTGAGCTACATGGATATGTAATATCTAGATTGATGAGTACCTCTTGCATATAGTTTGTGCATATAGAATTAGCAAAGTTATGCTTGTAGAAACTCGTGGCAATTCACATGCATTAATTGTAAGTGATCCATAGTGACATGCAAGGCATGCACAAAGTGTAATGGACACATGCATGATGATTTGGACATTTCTAGTTAGAACTAGCACACTTGAAAAAAGTTGGTAGAATTTTATGCATGAGAAGTGACAAATGTCACATAGACTCTAGATGTCACTTTAGATGTCGTTTTATGATGGATGGATGTGGTTCTACCTCGAGCTATCTCAAACTCCATAAATATGTGTAGCTCTCCTCACAATCAATTATGGAGAACCAAAGTTTTGTAGCTATTTCATGCCATTTTGGATCTAAACAATTTTGCTTGTTATCTCTCTATCTTTCTCTCTCTAACACGTGTTGAAGCAAATGCTTATACACTGATATCTTGTACGTTTGTCATTATTGATTCATTGCTATCATATTCTGTTGTTTAGCATGCTAGATTGTGGTTAAGCCATATCTTCTGAACTAGATCTTGTTAATCAATCTAGAATCAGGTTACTGTGCTAATCACAAAGCTTAATTAGATCCATCATACTTGTGGACATTCCTCACACGTGTGAAATCTGGAAATTTTGTCATGGTGTCAGAGCCAAATTAAGCTTTGCATGCTAACATCTCTAATTGTACAAGAAATTGAGAGCTAAATCAAACAAAAAAGCAGTTTTACACTTTTTCTCACCTTTCTCTGAAGTGGATTTGGATCGAATCGGATTGGAACTGAATTTTCAGACCTGAAAAGTGGTAGTACGGAATTCTGGAATTTTGCATGTGTGAAAATCAGTGATTTTCAATCCCTTAGTAGTGTTATAGCTTGATGAAAAGCTTATGATCTGTACTTTCCATAGAAATTGAAACAAATCAATCTGATGTGTCTAGCAAGAGTTATAAGCCCTTAAAGAGGATAGAGATAGGTCCAAAATCTGAGTGATAGCATTTTGATTTGATTCAATCTTGCTTTGTTCTGAATCCATTGTTTTGAGCATCCTACACAAGAAACTGAAGATAAAGACTGAGTTTGAAGTAATTGAACACCTTTTGAGCCTTCTGAGAGTCAATTGTATTTTCTTTTGAAGCATTTCACACGTGCCAAAAGTAGGATTCAAACTAGCCAAAGTGTCTCAATCCACTTTGTGTGTCTGATTTAGATAACTTGTCTTGTGGAATATTTGAGATTCATCTCAAATACAGTTGTAAGTGTTTCACATAGGAAGGTAGTACATCTTTGAAAATACCTATAGTGAAAGAGAGCAGCAACTTGAACTCTGACTGGAACAAGCTCAAACATATTGCAGTCTAATAACTAAGAAGTCTTCATTAAAATGGCATCTCAGGGAGGATATCTTATAGAAGCTAATGAAAGACTAAACACTTCTAATTACTCAATTTGGAAGTTCAGAATGGAGTCTATTTTGATACTCCAGAATGTTATCGATATTGTGCTTGGTGTTGAGGAGGAGCCTCAAACACAGGCTGAAATTCCTAAGTATAGGAAGAGAGCTAGAATGGCTTTACATTTCATTAAGATGAATGTATCTAATGAAATTCTGAGAGAGATAGAATCTTGCACTACAGCCAAAGAAGCTTGGGATGCACTTAAGTCCATCTCTGAAGCAAAGAATACTTCTAGATTACTCACTCTTAGAAATTAGATTTTCCAAAGTTTCCAAAGAAGTGAAGAGAGTGCATCAAACTATGTTTTGAGAGTTAAAGATTTACATAGAGAGCTTTTCTGTGTTGGTGTTACTATTAACCAAGATGAGCTAGTTCAAGTCATACTGAATGGCTTGAGAGATGACTATAATAATCTTGTTCAGTCTTTTGCCACTAAGGAGGAGTTGCCTAATCTAGAAACTCTCCAAGGAATTCTTATTTTTGAAGAATCTAGACAAAGCTATAAACTCTCCAGGATGAACAAACTCGAGCATGGTGGAAGTGACAAAGCCCTCTTTGTCAAAGACAAGCATAAAGAAAGGAGTAAGAGCTAGTTCTCTCAAGCATCCAACAAAGACAAAGCCAAAGATTGAGACAAAAATGGTGAAGAGGATGATACAACTCATCCTACTACTTCAAAGACCAAGAAGAAGAAAGTGAAGTGTTTCTTCTGTGGCAAGAAGGGGCACTATGCCTCTAATTGCTTTAAGAAGAAAAACCAACTCAAACAAGCTAATCTCTCCAAAGAGATTGAAGAAGATTCTGTTGCAAGTGATGGAGAAGGATCACTCATGGTGTCCAGTTTTTCTTCATCACCTTTTAAGAAAGATGGAGCTTGGTACATAGATAGTGGAGCTTCTTCACATATGTGCTGTTCAAAGGAGTCATTTGACTCAATTGTACCTTACAAAGGACTCAAGAGATATATTTACACTGCTAATGATCATGAGTGCCCTATAGAAGGAATTGGCAACATTCCATTGAAACTTGCTTTTTCAAAAGTTCTTGCACTTTCTAATGTTCTTTTCATTCCAGAACTCACAAAGAACATAATTAGTGTGAGAAAGTTGCTTCATAATGGTTGTGATGTAAAGTTCAACTCCAGTACTTGTTTTATCAAGAAAAATTATGAGATCCTTGCTGATGGATTTAGATGTGGTGGAATTTTTAAGTTGAATTCTTATGAGAATGCAAACCTTTGTGAAGTTGCTTTGATATCTAAGGAGGAGCTGTGGCATAGAAGGTTGGGTCATCCTAACTTTAAATCTATGTCTTCTATGGTCAAGAAAGTGAAGGCTATTGATCTTCCAAAATCTCTTTCCAAGGATTTCAAACCTTGTGAGGCTTGCGCTATTGCAAAATCACACAAAAAGCCATATCAGAAGTCTTTTATAAAGACTACTCATCCTTTGGAACTTATACACTCGGATGTACACTTTTCCTCTTCTAAAAGATTGGTGGTGCAACATGTTTTGTCACCTTTATTGATAGCTTTACTAGATATACTTGGTTGTATCTACTTTCTTCAAAGGCTATGGTTTTTTATCACTTCCTAATCTTCAAAGCTTATGTTGAGAAACAGTTTTCTTTCAAAGTGAAAGCTTTAAGATGTGATGGAGGAGGTGAATACATTTCCAACAAGTTTCATGATTACTGTGAAGGTGAAGGAATAAAGAGAGAGTTTTCTTGTGCTTATTCTCCATCTCAAAATGGAGTTGCTGAGAGGAAAAACAGATCTTTATGTGAATGTGCTAAAGCAATTCGAATTGAAGCTTCTTTGCCTATTGAATATTGGGGTGAAGCTATAAATTGTGCAAACTATTTGTGCAATAGATTATCTCACAATGCACTTGCTGGAAAATCACCTTTTGAAGTCTTGTTAAGAAGAAACCTAAGGTAGATCACCTTAGAGTTTTTGGTTGTGCTTGCTTTGTTCATGTGCCCTTGGATACAAGGAAAAGTCCTAATTCTATTAAAGGGATCATGGTTGGATATGCATCCAACAAGGAAGCTTACAAAATCTATGCTCCCTCTACCTCAACTATAATTGAAAGTAGGGATGTTATATTCCATGAGGATCAAAAATACATTCTTGAGGAGGCCGAGTTCAAAGATTCTCACAAAGATACTCCAATCATCACCCTTGAAGACTATCATGGAGAGATGGGGCCGAGAATTGAGGAGTCACCTCGAATCTTTTCACCAAGGAGATCTCAAAGAGAAAGATCCGAGCCTAGAAGGCTTACCTATGAAGATAGAGGCAAGCAAGTGGAAATCAACTCCACTAATTGTGCTTATTTTATTTCTCATGAGGAGCTGAAGGATGTATATGATGCACTCAACTCGAAGGAATGGTTCCTTGCCATGAAAGAGGAATATGATGCTTTGATGGCCAATGAGACATGGGAGTTTGTGGATCTTCCATCCAACAAGCACACCATTGGTTGCAAGTGGGTTTTTCGAGTCAAGTATAATCAAGATGGCACAATCAACAAGTACAAGGCTAGGCTTTGTGCTAAAGGTTTTGCTCAAGTTTATGGACTTGATTATGAGGAGACTTTTGCTCCAATTGCAAAGATGGTATCAATTAGAATCATAATTTCTATTCCTTGTTTTTTCAATTGGCAAGTTCTTCAACTAGATGTCTCTAATGCATTTTTAAATGGGTACCTAGAAGAAGAGATTTATATGGATCAGCCTATTGGGTTCATCCATGACAAAAACAAAGTTTGCTTGCCCTTCAAAAGTTTATATGGATTGAAGCAAGCTCCAAGGTCATGGTATTCTCGGTTTAACACCTTTCTTGAGTCACTAGGATTTAATCTTAGTAACTATGATCCTTCCTTATATGTCAAGTTTTTTGATAAAGATATTGTCATCCTTCTTATTTATGTTGATGATATCATTCTGACAGGAAGTTGTATCAAGTTAGTTGAGGATACCAAGATTGCACTTGGAAAAGAGTTCAAGATGCAAGATCTTGGAAAGATTCACTATATTCTAGGATTAAAGATTGACTTTCTTAAAGATAAAGCTTTTGTTTGTCAATCCAAGTATGCTCTTTCAATTTCAAAGAAGTTCAATATGTTGAATTGTAAGAGTATAGAAACTCCTATGGAGCAAAATGTAAAGGACTCTAACAAAGGTGATGAAAGATCCTTCGTGGACATCACACTTTTTAGAAGTCTTATAGGCTTTGGCTCACAATAACTAGACTTGACATAAGCTTTAGTGTTCATAAGTTGAGCCAGGCTATGCAAAATCCTACTACTTATCATTGGAAAATGGCCAAAAGAGTGCTTAGATATATATCTTCAACTTTTGATTTTGGTTTATTATAGATCCATCATACTTGTGGACATTCCCCACACGTGTAAAATCGGAAAATATTGTCAGTCAGAATTGGAATTGGGGTTGGATGTCATGGTAAAAAAAATGGAAGAAAACTGTGTCGGTTGAGATTTCAGACAGGGTTAAGGGACGTCGGTTGAGATTTGATGGACTGGCTCTGGTCGTGATTTGAGAGATGGCGTCGGTCAAGATGAAATGGACTGGCTCCAGTCGAGATTTGAGACATGGCGTCAGTCAAGATGGATAGACTGGCTCCGATCGAGATTGGATGGACTGGTTCCGATCAAGATTTGAGAGATGGCGTCGGTCGAGATGGGATGGACTAGCTCCGGTCGAGATTTGAGATAAGGGCGTTGGTCGAGATGGATGGACTGGCTCCGGTCAAGATTTGAGATAGGGGCATTGGTCGAGATGGAAGGTGAAAGTGGCTGTTTAGAAGGGATTGGAAGATGTGTGTGGAGCAAGGTATGGTGCGGAAAGAGAGGGTTTGTGAAAGATGGAGGCTGGAAAAATAAAGATGGAAGGTAAGGTGTGGTAAAGCGGAGGTGTGTTTGCAAGGAGGAATTCAAAGTATGTCGTGGAATGAAGGATGCTGACTGAATGTTGTTGGGTAAGAAAATGAAAGGTATAAGTTCGGAAGCGAAAAAGGTGAAGATGTTGGGCAAGGGTGGAGATGTGTGGAATGGATGTATGGAGGTGGGAAATGAACTGGAGGTAAACAACAAGTTTTATGATGTTGATGATAGTATATTCAATAGTGTAACGGAAGCATGACGGATGCTCGCGTGACACTACTCCTCAGCATGCAAAAAATTGCAAAATGATGTGTTTTCTACCGGCGATGTTTGCTTTGGAGATGTTTGGTAATGGCGCTCTCAATGGAAAGCGAACGATGATGGTTGATAGTCGGTGGAGGTGTTGTAGAAATGATGACAGATGCAAGGAACAATAGAGCTCCAGGATTGTGCACAGGAGCAAGAAAATCGCCAGCAGATCGTCGCAAGAAAATGCCAGAATTTGCACTTCGTTGAGGTGCGAATGGCGTCGGGGTGATGGCATTTATGGATGCCGTTGTCTGGTTTCGGACGAGATGGGACATGCCGGTTCGTTAAATTTTGAATTTGGAACCTCCGGTCGAGATTTGATAGGTACTCCGGTCGAGATCTGATGGGTACTTTGGTCGAGATCTGATGGGTAATTTACTACGCCATTACCTTGTTGTTCACAAAAAGAGAACACCGTACTATCCTAGATGTAATGGCCAGGCCGAATCAACTAACAAGACGATATGTAAAATAATGACAAAGATAGTTGAAACTAGTCGCTCTAAAACCGACGAAAGCCACTGGGCGAGTTACCCCATTCCATCTAATGTATGGTCAAGAGGCAATAATGCTTGTAGAATTCTTAGTGCCTTCACTAAGAGTTATGGAAGTTTTTTCTACAGATCTTTGTGAAAAAGCTACACTTGAGCAACAAGTCAAAACTAGGCTATTTACGTTAGCCCAGTTATGCGAGACAAGACTTATATCTTACCATGCACAATTGGTTAACAAAAGACACCAAAAGGCCTGGCATGACCGTCACTTGCGCAATAAAGATCTACACTTAGGTGACTAGGTACTTCTTTATACATCAAAGAAGCATCCTAGCAAATTGAAATTCCGAGGTGAGGGACCGTATATTATTAATAAAATCTTTCCTAATGGTGTAGTCCAGCTACAAACACTTGATGGAATACTCCTAGACATTGTCGTCGTCAACGGTGGTTGTCTACGGCGGTATTATGAAGAATTGTTTTTTGTCGACCCAATTTAACACCTTTTTCCTAGTCATGCATCGTCCACATTAGAATTCCACGAACAGCAAAGTTTCATTGTTGTAAAGGTCTCAAGATGTCGTAAGCGTGAATAATATTCCAAAGAATGCACAATTCATTGATCAAAGGTGTAAGATACACATCCATGTTCTTGGCCTTGTACTTTCCTAGAATCAATAAAGCCAATAACAAGTGTCTCGTTTTAATACTCAACCATGGAGGTATGTTTTAATCAACGAGCACAATTGGCCATGTGGACCAAGTTGATGCTTGAATGCTAAAAGGATTTACGCCATCCATAGCAAGGCCAAATCTCAAATTATGAGGTTCGTTTTTAAACTCGGGCCATTGGTCTTCAATATGTTTCCATGCAGGTAAATCACTTGGTACTCGCATCACATCATCTATAGATCGATTTTTGACATGCCAATCCATTAGTTGTGCCAAAGATTTACATCAAAATAAACGTTGCAATCGTGGGATAATTGGAAAATGTCATAACACTTTTCGTGGCACTTTATCCCCTTGTATGTCATCTCGAAAACGTGAAGCGTTACACATGGGACATTGAAGCTTTTCTGAATGCTCACCTCTATATAGAACATGGTCTTCTGGACATGCATGTATTGTGTCGTAATCCATTCCAAACACGGTCATCATCTTTCGTGCTTTTTTTCGTGTTTTAGGTATCACATTTTCTTTCGGAAGTATTCGATGCAACAACTTAAAAAAAGAGCATTGTGAGTTGTTAGAAAAGAAAAAAAATTAACTTAATGTAAATATGCTATAAAGTATAATAGTTGTGTTATGCGTTAAGTACTCGAATAAAGATGTCACGCTACGATCACTCCATTCGTATGTTGCTTGAAGGTTTAGAATAAGAATTGACATAGCTAGTATCGAAATGGATGCTCCAGGATATAGAGGAGTGTCTGTCTCCTTGCGCGTAGAATCTCGTCTTCATCCATCTCAAATTGTTCGTGATCTTCGTTTTCATTAGAAGATGCATGCATTTCATCATTCTCATTTGTTTCAAAGTAAGATTCAAACATGTTGTGCATTGCTTCATCGTGTTGCACCTCATCATTATAATCATTAGAATCAAGTTGATTATTCTCTTTTCCATATGTGTTTGCCTATTCAATTTATTTCATTCTTTGTTTTCTCATGTCTATCAAAACTTGACATTGATTGTAACTAAACACAGATGGATCAACTCCATGGAATGGCATTCGATGTATTGGCTACACACATGAAGCAAATTCCATAAGTGACATATATAGATTGACGAAGATTATAATAAAAAACAATCATATAAAATTAACAAACCTCAACGTCTTCCAAATTCGATGATTGACCTTCTCCTTTTCGTCCAAATTTCCACAAATGATTTTCAACAATGCGTCTTTCATGCATCTTTTGTCCATCACACTTGAGGCATGTGCACCATATGTTCTTTTGAAAATAATTTCTCTACGAGAAACAAAAATCAAGTACATGCTACTTTAGCACAATATTTTAACTTATAATAACAAAGTTTTTTATGAACAAGAAAAAATGCATGTTTATTACTTACCCTGTTAACTTGAGTAGTGTCTTCATCGCTAGACTGATCTGAATGTAATTTATCTCGTTGTGATAAACTACATATATCCACAAGTACAAAACACAAATAACATAAAATTATTGTATGATTCTAATGTTTTAATTTTTAGATAGTACTATTCTTATACATTGTCACTTAAATGATTCTTTTGCATCTTGGTACAGGCTCAAACTCTACACGCATATCTCTCTTCTTTTGTTAACACATGTATAAAAGTTTTACTCCAATATGCATTGAAGTTCTGTAATCAATTTTCTTTTCTACTTCATTTCAAAATATTAGGGTTTATTGTAATGTATTGTATGTTTATGAATGTAGTAATCATGTCAGAGTTAGGCAGTGGTGAAAGTTCGGGAGACTTTGTAAAAAGATTATATGAATCATTAACTCCTGGGCAAAAAATACAAGTGCAAAGTATGCTTAGCCAAGATGAGTGTGGTCCCTCACAAGCGGCCGCGGCTCCCCCCTCCATCGAAGAGTCATCCACAACTCTTTATTATGACGTGGATCCTCAAGGCAATATAATTGCCAATAGAAAAGGGAGGGTGGTTTTGGACCGACTCTATTCTTTATGTCAATGCCATTTTGGCGACAAATTATTTAGTAAATGGTCCGAACAACCTGTCGTCAATAAACGACAGATTATTGGTACCCTTCGTGACGAATTCCAACAAGAAGAGGAATTTGAGGAGAAGGAAATTCATAAGCATATGAGCTTATGGATTAGGCATCGTCGTGATATGGCACAACAAGCTTATAGGGACGGGCAATCCAAGCCCTCCTGGTGTTCAAGAAATGATTGGAACCGATAAAAGTGGATGAACGAACACCAGATAAATCTAAGATTCAGAAAGATGCTGCAGCCGCTGGGATGCATGGGATAGGCAATCCTAGATTGGGCTCGAGCGGAAAGACAGGATTGCAAGCAAGCATGGTAAGTGAACTTACATTACTCTTATAGTTTATCTTTGATTTCATATGTGTCGTACGATTTTTTAATATGCATTATGACCAGCTGCTTCAATGTAGCCCTGAATTAATTTCAAATGCATGGATAGTTGGCAGACTATGGACATCTGCCAACTAAGGAGGAATACGAATATGCCTACAGGGAATCGTACGATGCATTAGTCGACAAACTAAAGAGCGAGGGTCATCCTCCAAATGTAAGTACTAGTTTTTGTATTCATACTAATGTGGTTTGTATCATGACATCAATTTTATTTAATTTAATACGATCAAGAATTAAATATTCATGTAGTTTGTTTGCTTGTGCTCATGCAGACTGGACGTCACGACGACGATGAGTAGATTAGGTTTATAAATTGTAGTTGATGTTAGATTTAGAAAGACTCATGCGACATTGAAGCACAAACTTTGTATTACATTGATTCATATTATGAAAATATTATTATTGCAAATGATCGTGCTATATTGCCATTGCTTTTATATGTGCAATCTTCTTTTTTTCAAAAATTGCAATGTCAAATTTAGGGATGTGGATTGACGTAATAACCAACTAAGAAATTAAAACCATATGAAATGTCGGATTTCAAAACAACAATCAATATCATATCTAAAAATCTAAATGAAATTTATGATGTGCACAAAGCAATGCAATAAAGTATCGTCATTCATAATGAACATAAAGTAATGCAATAAAATATAAAATGAAAAGTAATTTAAGAATAAAAAGTACCTCATGCTTAGTTTGTTGTTTGATCCAAATGTTAAATGCAACTCAAAAATATTGTTTTAAAAACAATTTACGAACATCATTTTTCCAAGAACTCAACTCCAAGAATAGTCCGATAACAATGTGCGCGCTATTTTTCACGCATTTTTTTATTTTTTTCCCTAATTTGGGATGTCGGAATCCAACGTCCTAACGCGTTGGATAGACGTCAGACACACGTCGGACATTTTTTTTGATCATTTTGTTAACAGACTTCGGATTCTGACAACTATTTGGCACGTCGGAATCCGACATCCAAGTATACGTCGGATGGACGTGGATGGGCGTCGGATATCCGTTGGTGAAATTTTGACATCATTATGTGTTTACAGACGTCGAAATCCCACTGAATTCCGAGACGTTGCAATGCGACATCCACGTCAGAGCATTTGCCACGTCTTTGGATATCGCAATGCGACGTCCATGTCAAATCGGATTTTTGTCATCGAAAAAATACGTTTCAGAATCCGGCACATTGTCTCTGTTGGAATGCGACGTTTTTCAAAGTCATCGGATTTCGACGACCTTATAACGACGTGTTTTTCCGACATCCGTGACGAATTAAAAAAAAATTAAGCTCGCGATTCATGTTGCAAAACACGTCGCAAATCGTGGTGGGTGTTGTTGTGTTTGCTTTGAAATTTTTGGATGGACGTCGGAAAACATTTTATTAGAAAGCATTGCATTATAGAATTTTGTGAACTTCTTCAAAGACCCGCATCACAAATGCCGCTATATATTATTGTGAATGCATTCTTGAAATTCCTATTAGGTTTTTTCGAAATGATGTAATTTTTTAGGGTTTTAATTATTCTTAATGCTTTGCAAAAATTTTTGGGTTCAAATCTTTTTTATTTATATGTAAATAACCTATTTTCTTTATAGATTTTTTTAGAAAGCATATCGAAAGTTTTGTTCTGGAATGTAGTTATAATGCAACATATTCTATTACAACCATGAAAGAAATAATTTTTTTTTAATATTTTATGATTGTATTTGAGGGTTGGATTTTATATACTGATCAATTTCAAGTTTCTTTTAGGTGCAACATGGATGAGTAAATGCTATATTTATAAACATTGTGGATACATTACCCATCTTTTGTAGTTAATTATACGTGCATCACCAACAAGTTGAATTAGGCCAAACACTTTATTGAGTGAATATATGCTTCTAAAATTGTGATCATTAATTATCACATTGTATAAACATAGAAAACATAAAATACTTACAACTTGAGAATTTCAATTGACCAAAGCTTATTCCATTCCATTTAAAAATTCATTGTAACAATATTTCAAAAGTTTTGAAACATATTCACTTACCTATTAATATAATTCCACCTAAATTGATTTGAATAATGGCTTTTTGATTATTGATATTACAAATTGTATGACTTTATTTAAATGGTTGATAGGGTTGGGTGCCATCTCGTAATAATTGTTGTTTGGAGTTGTATTTAATAAGTGGAAAATGCTCATGGGCTTTGAACACCATTATTTAGATTCATATTATGTTGCCTATCTCGACATGAATACACTCACACTTACATGAAATCAAATGTCAATTACGCCAGGTAGCAAGTGTGAGTAGGATCGCTATCGAACAAAGTGGTTGTGAGCACCTATCTCTCGACGTAGAGCGGCTTAGTAAGTGATGAAGACACACTACGACGGTCGATAGCGAGCCTGCTCATGCCTATCGTTACCTAGTACTGCTTCAAGAAGAGGTATTTTTGTTGGATATAGTGAGGTGAGTAAAGCCTACAAGGTTTACATTCCTTCTACTCACAAAGTGATTGTTGGTAGAGATGTCATCTTTGATGAGGGGAACATTCCAAAAGTGTCTTTAAGCATGATTGATGGTGATGTGGATGGATCTAACATTCTTGATGTTGATGAAAAGGATCCTACTTTGGATGGTGATGATGATGGACCTTCATCAAGTCAAAAGCCAAGGAGAACATCAAGGGAAAGACAAGTACCTTCAAGGCTCACATATGATGCAAAGGGTAAGCAAGTAGTTTCTGAAAATTATGTTGATTTCCTAACCTCTTTTGATGAACCTACAAGTGTAGATGAAGCAAGGAAAAAAGAGGAGTGGATCCAAGCAATGGATCTTGAGTATCAAGCTCTTATGAAGAATGGAACATGGAGATTGGTGGAGCTGCCTAAGGACAAGAAAGCTATTGGATACAAATGGATCTTCAAGGTGAATACAAACCAAGATGAATCTATCAACAAGTACAAGGCAAGGTTAGTGGCAAAAGGATATGCTTAACGACAAGGGATTGACTATGATGAGACCTTTGCACCCGTGGCAAAGATGGTAAGCATTCGAGTCATCATCTCACTTGCTGCACTTTATGGATGGGATCTATGGCAAATAGACATTTCAAATGCATTCTTGAATGGTGATCTTGAGGAGGAAGTGTACATGGAGCAACCTGATAGCTACATTTCATCAACAAAGCCAAATCATGTGTGTCTACTACAAAAGAGTTTGTATGGCCTTAAGCAAGCACCAAGGAGGTGGTATGCTAAGATTTGTGAGAAATTGGCAAAAATCTAGCGTGGTATTTTTTATGATAGAAGTTTGTAAGTAAATCTCACATGTGTGGAGGATGTTCCCACGTGTGGAGAATTGTAAAGTAAATCAAAATGTTTGATATAGGGGTCTCATAGAATTTCATAGTCAAGCATTTAGGTGTAGGATGTTGATAGGGTCAAATTTGGCATAGATGGCAAGTTATCCATTTCCACTTGTAATGCCAATATTGAGCCAAAATAGAGCCAAACTTGTGCCAATTAGAGTGTAGACAAGTGTCATGCTTTTGTTTGATGAAGCTTAAGAGGTCCAATAGGATTTAGAGGTGGAACCTTGTGAGGTCCAATAGAAAATTGAGGTGTGCTTGAATATAGTCCAATAGAATTTAGAGGTGCATGGATCAATGGTCCAATAGGATTAAGAGGTGGCAAAGTGTGATCCAATCATAGTTAAGCATAGTGGTAGTCCATGAATCTATTAGTATCATTGTACTCCTCCTTTTGGATCTAATTGATTTTGAGATTGAGTGGATTTTGAGTGTCATTGAATTTCTAGCTTTCTCTCTCTACCCGAGAGCTCATGATGGTTTTTCTCTCTCTATCCTAGGAGAGCAGCTTGTTTTTACTTAGAATAATTTTGGAACACTTCTCACACGTGTGAGTGAGAGTTGGAAGTGATTGAATGCATGTAGTAGTGTGTTTTTGCCATAGGATTCAAGATTGATCTTGAATCTCAATCTAGTCTTGATCTTGGTGCATCTACACACCTTAGGAGATCACAAGTACATGTAGCGGACAGTCCACACATGTGAAATTCAACATGGTATCAGAGCCTACCTTAGGTTACCATGCATTTTGATCCATTTGAGTGAAAACTATTCATCAATCTTGAGCTAGAAATTGTCAAGGCCCATTTTCCTAGCTATCTTGTTCAATTTTGGATCAAAAGAGATCAAAAGGACATTGATTGGGTCTGACCTGGTACTGTACGGAATCAGGTGCTCAGACACGTGTGAGGAACATCCAATTTCAGTTTGGGAGTTCTCTTTCATGTTTGATCCAAAAATCTTGCTAGATAGCTTGTTTTGAAGCTATTTTTGTCTAGTTTCGGATGCAATCAGTTTCATTCCATTTGGTTGAACCAATCAAAAGTTATAAGCTTTTGAAGAGGGTTAGGTAGGGCACCTAGACCTGGGTGGACACATTTGGTTTGGTCAAAAGATTGCTTGTTTGATCCAAAATTACAGTTGAATGCTTACCAATCTCATCTATATGTGATCTAGGCACTGTTTTGAGATCTTAGCCATTTTGTTTCATGCAATATCATTGTATTTGAGTCAAATTTGGTTTCTTAGTGTATTTCACACGTGCTAAGAGTGTTTTATCCTAACTTTGCCCATACTCCATCATTTGATGTGAAGTAGATCTAGTTTTGGAGAGATTGAGATAGCTAGTGAGAATCATCTCACAGTTTGTTGCAAGATCTTGCATAGGAGATGGTAGCACACCATTATTGGATCCTATAGTGAGAGAGAAGCAACATTTTTTGTTCATCACTTTTATTTATCTCCACTTTACATGACTTCAATGAGTTCATACTTGTTGCAACCAAGTGAGAGATTGTCTACTTCCAATTATTCAATATGGAAGTTGAGGATGGAGTCCATCTTGATACTCCAAGATGTGATGGACATTGTACTTGGGATTGAGGAGGAGCCTCAAGTCCTTCAAGAAGTACAAAAATACAAGAAGAGAGCTAGGATGGCTCTCCACTACATTAAGATGAATGTCTCTAATGAGATATTGAGGGAGATTGGTGATTGTTCTACATCCAAGGAAGCTTGGGATTGTCTCAAGTCCATCTATGAGGCTAAGAACACCTCTAGGCTCCTCACTCTTAGAAATCAAATATTCCAAAGTAGTCAAAAGAGTGATGAGAGTGCATCTAATTATGTTTTGAGAGTCAAGGATATTCATAGGGAGCTTGCATGTATTGGTGACTCAATCAATCAAAGTGAGCTAGTCCAAGTCATTCTCAATGGCTTGAGAGATGAATATGACAACCTTGTCCAATCCTATGCTATTAAGGAGGAGCTACCACATTTGGAGGCCCTTCAAAGTGTGCTTATTTCTGAAGAATCAAGACAAGAGTACAAACTCTTGAGGATGGACAAGCTATCACTCAATCATGATGATGGCAAAGTTCTATTTGCCAAGCACAAAGAGAGGAGTAAGAAGCAACACCATCACTTCTCTAATGACAAAGCTAAAGACCAAGATGGAGAGGAGGAGGAGGATACCTCTCATGCTTCTACTTCAAATCTCAAGAAGAAGAAGATCAAGTGCTTTTATTGTGGCAAGAAAGGCCATTATGCCACCAATTGCTTCAAGAAGAAGAATCAACTCAATCAAGCCAACATCACCAATGAGGAAGAAGACTATATTGCAAGTGATGGAGAAGGCTCTCTTATGGCATCAAGCTTCTCCTCTTCCACCTTCAACAAGGATGACTCATGGTATATTGATAGTGGAGCATCTTCACATATGTGTGGCTCCAAGCACTTTTTTTCATCTATTATGCCTTATGATGGAGTCAAGAAGACCATATACTTTGCAAGTAAGCATGAGTGCAATATTGAAGGAGTAGGGATTATTCCCTTGAAGCTTGCATCTTCTAAAGATCTCTTTCTCAACAATGTTCTTTTTGTCCCAAAGCTTACAAAGAACATCTTAAGTGTTGGCCAACTTCTTGATAGTGGCTTTGATGTCAATTTCGATATTGACAATTGTGTGATTAAGAAGGATGGTGAGATCCTTGCATATGGATCAAGATTTGAAGGCATCTACAAATTGGATCCAAGTGAGAGTGCAAACTCTCTTGATGTTTCTTATATTTCAAAGGAGGAGGATTACACAAGATGCACATATCTTCTCTCTTCAAGTATTATGGTGTATGATTATTCCTTATTATTCAAAGCATATGTTGAGAAGAAATTCTCATTGAAGATCAAAGCCTTGAGGAGTATTGGAGCTCTTGAAGGAATAGCACCATATGAAGTTTTGTTCAAGATGAAGCCTAAGGTTGATCACCTTAGTGAACTTGGTAGTGCTTGCTTTGCACATATTCCCTTTGAAACAAGAAGGAAGGATGATCCAAGCTCATGGATCATGATTGGATACTCATCCATCAAGGAGGCCTTTAGTGTCTTTACACTCTCTATTTCAAATGTGATCGTGAATAGAGATGTCATATTGCATAAAGATTCAATCTTGGAAGTGGCCGAGATCAAGGCTTCTCAAGAAGCATCACAAGTTATCCTTTTTGAAGGTATTCAAGTTATGATGGGGCCAATGTGTGAGGAGGAGTTTCTTCTTCATATGATTTCAAGAAGATCTTCAAGATGCATGGTCGAGTCTTTAAGGCTCACCTTACATGGCAAAGAGGGGCATCTTTCATGTTGTATATACTACAACACATTCATATATGCTTCTCTTCCTTTGCTTGAAATGCTATCTTGCTTCATTGAATTTTTTGGATCTCAAAGTTCAAGAAAAGCTATACTAGTTTTGTCTGATGCTTATGGTATGGACATGTTTCTTGTCATTATTGACTTAGATGTGTTTCCAATACTTTTTGAAAGCAAGATATTGTTTTGTCAAAAGTATGCTCTTGGTTCTAGTAAGAACAAGATTGAGCTTGGTACTCACTTTTTTGAAAATCATGTTTTCACATGTTTTGAGGCAAATTGTAAACTCCTCTTGAGATTAAGTGAAGCATCCAAAGTGGACACTTACATCCTTGAGAGAGTAACTAGCCTAAAAAATATCAAGATAGTCTTTGATATCAAGATTAGATCCATCATGGATATAGTTCATTGTATGTGGACTAGTCAAGCTAGAAAGCATAATCTTGATAATCATCATTGTTTCACATCTTATGATCTTGATCTCCATGATCCTTATGAGGCTTGGAAGCCTCATATTTCTCTATTTATGGTGCATCCATCATGCAAGTGGAACTTTCAAGGCAAAGATCATCATCAAGCATGGAGGAAGCCCATGATAATAGTGGCATATTGGCGAAGCACTCTTCAAAGGCATTGGCAAGAGATCTCTACCAAAGAAATCTTATCATGGATATGGTGAGGGTGCTGCTATGATGGATCCCTTGGCTGATCTTCACTTCTTATGCATAACAAAGGATCCACTCAAAAAGATTTACAAACTTCTCAAGTGATCTAGTAACTTTCCAAGCTATTTTTTTGAGGAGGAGTGTGAGAAATTGGCAAAAATCTAGCGTGGTATTTTTTATGATAGAAGTTTGTAAGTAAATCTCACATGTGTGGAGGATGTTCCCACGTGTGGAGAATTGTAAAGTAAATCAAAATGTTTGATATAGGGGTCTCATAGAATTTCATAGTCAAGCATTTAGGTGTAGGATGTTGATAGGGTCAAATTTGGCATAGATGGCAAGTTATCCATTTCCACTTGTAATGCCAATATTGAGCCAAAATAGAGCCAAACTTGTGCCAATTAGAGTGTAGACAAGTGTCATGCTTTTGTTTGATGAAGCTTAAGAGGTCCAATAGGATTTAGAGGTGGAACCTTGTGAGGTCCAATAGAAAATTGAGGTGTGCTTGAATATAGTCCAATAGAATTTAGAGGTGCATGGATCAATGGTCCAATAGGATTAAGAGGTGGCAAAGTGTGATCCAATCATAGTTAAGCATAGTGGTAGCCCATGAATCTATTAGTATCATTGTACTCCTCCTTTTGGATCTAATTGATTTTGAGATTGAGTGGATTTTGAGTGTCATTGAATTTCTAGCTTCCTCTCTCTACCCGAGAGCTCATGATGGTTTTTCTCTCTCTACCCGAGGAGAGCAGCTTGTTTTTACTTAGAATAATTTTGGAACACTTCTCACACGTGTGAGTGAGAGTTGGAAGTGATTGAATGCATGTAGTAGTGTGTTTTTGCCATAGGATTCAATATTGATCTTGAATCTCAATCTAGTCTTGATCTTGGTGCATCTACACACCTTAGGAGATCACAAGTACATGTAGTGGACAGTCCACACGTGTGAAATTCAACAAGATTAACACTTTTTTACTCTCTCAAGGCTTTGTTATGAGTGAGTAGGATCATTCACATTATTATAGGTTTTCTAGAAATGGTATTACCATCTTGCTAATCTATGTGGATGATATCATCTTGAATGGTGGAGACAATCAAGATGTGGAGGATATCAAGAATGCTCTTAAGACGGAGTTTGAGGTGCATGATCTTGGTAACTTGCATTACATATTGAGAATAGTAGTCATTAGATCTTCTCAATCTACTTTCATTTGTCAAGAGAAGTATGCTAATTTGATTTTAGAAAGATTTCATATGATAGATGCAAAAGCTAGTGATACACCAATGGAGTCTCATGTAAAGCTAACTGTAAGAGGTAGTGAAAGATCCTTCGACGACATTACTCTCTATAGGAAGCTAGTTGAATCTGTAAAGACCCTAAAGGGATAGGAGAACACAATAGAAGAGACTATGGTGCCAAACCGCCCAACCAAACCTAGATTAAACCTGGATCTATCCCCCAAGCCATGCCATGTGAAGCAAGAGGAGAAGAGAGAAACTGGTAACCTAAACCCAATATGTAGATGGGAGAATCCCTACCTCATTATATAGAGAGTAGAGTCATGTGCATGAAACCATGCAACCCCTATGCAGGTTAACTATAAATAGATCACATCTCTTCATGCAGTCCTCCTACCTATATCTATCACATAGACATGCAATACTCCATATGTCTCAATTAGAGTGTTTGGGTCCTCTCAAGGTCACAAACTGGCCTTGACATGGAATTAAATCATGGTATAACCAATAATATCGAATACTAGAGGGCCGGTCTACCATATTAGGACTATCCCAGGTGTCAAATTTCAGAGTAAATCTACAAATGATCACAAAGAGTGATTGGTAGCTTGGGATCTTGATCTATATCAAGACTAGCTTCCAAATCTAGCTTCTACTTGACAATCTTTGTGATTCCAAGCAAGAACAATCAAATAATGATGATGCACAGCTTCACACGTGTGAAGTACAGCTACTGTATGGCCTGATAACAGAGAAATAGTTTTATAAACATTTACTTAGCATTCATCCACAAAGAAAGTGCTTAAGAGAGTTAAAACACCAAGATTGCTTCACAAACCAATGTTTCTCATCACTAGCTCAACAATGGATCCATCATGGATCAAGTACATAATCATCATAATCTCTCTCTAAGCTGCATCCAGCACGTGTGGGACAGCTCATTGTATCTATCCATATCCACTTTGGATAAGATCTATCAAGTTTGCCACATCATCCATTGGTGGTTTGTGTTGACCTTCTAGATTTCTACAATCTAGGACCTAACTCCTATAATTTAGATGTCATATTTGACTCAAATGAAAGCTAATCAAAATGGGTCTGAATATTACAAGTGTCATTTCACACGTGTGGACAGGTCCTCACATGTGTGGATCCACATAAATGTCAAAATACATCAAAAACCATGTGATAATTGCTAAATTCTAACACTCCTCCTCAATTTTTACATGATACAACTATAGTACATCTATCTACAACTCCTAAAGCTGACCTTAACTTGATAAATGAAGCCTTTGGCAAGGCTTTAGTGAGTAGATCAACAAGGCAATCTGAATGAGACACATGATGTAGCTTGATCTCCTTTGCTTGAACCTTTTCCCTCACAAAATGGTGAGCAATCTCTATGTGCTTGCTCCTTGCATGGAATGTGGGATTGGTTGCTAATGCTTGGCTTGATTGGTTGTCACAATATATTATTGGCTGCTCCTCGGCCTCCGTGACTTGCAGCTCCACCAAAAGCCTCTTCAACCAGAAGATCTCCTTTGTTGTGGATGTTAGTGCCTTGTATTCCGATTCGGTTGAAGATAGAGAAATAGTATCTTGCTTTTTGGAAAGCCAAGACACTATGCCATTGCAAAGAAAGGCAACAAAAGCACTTTTGGACCTCTTATCCACCTTATCACTTACAAAATCAACATCCGAATATGCCCTTAAGGCAATTATAGGTCCATCATATAAAACACCAAAGTTCTTGGAGGTCGAGATGTACCTCAACACCCTTTTTGCATTTTTTACAATGACAAACCAATGGATTTTGCATAGATTGGCTTAGTTTACCCACACTTATAGTAAGATAGATCAAGGAGACTGCAAGTATTCTATATAGTGTGATTTTCTCAAAGGATGCTTCATCATCACTATTAGAAACTTTTACATTTTGCTCCATAGGAGTTTCTACTCCTTTACAATCTTTCATTTCAAACTTTTCTAAAATAGAAAAAGCATCTTTGGATTGACAAATAAAACTCAAATCCTTGCCTCTTGAAACTTCTATTCCTAGTATGAAGTGAAGATTACCAAGATCCACCATCTTAAACTCTTTAAACAATGCTACTTTCACTTCTTGTATACCATTATGATCATTTCCACTAAGGATAATGTCATCTACATACAAAATGAGAATGATGATTTTACCATCATGGAATCTTAAGTACAAATAAGGATCATAAGTACTTACAACAAATTTTATAGAGTTCAAGAAAGCATTCAACCTAGAGTACCAAGCTCTAGGTGCTTGCTTAAACCCATAAAGGCTTCTTAGCAATAAACACACTTTTTCCTCTTGATCTTCTTTGATGAAGCCTCAGGTTGCCTCATGAAGATCTCCTCTTCCAAATAACCTTTGAGAAATGCATTAGTCACATCAAGTTGAAATAGAGGCCAATTGAAAGTAGTTGCAAGAGAAATGATCAACCTTATGGAAACTAGTTTAGCAACAAAAGCAAAGGTTTCATCAAAATTTGTGAAAAAAGTGGATCTTGAATGGATCCAAACTCCCAAAGTACTTGGCTAAGATCTTTGCACAACAAGCTACAAAAGCTAGAAATGGCAAAGCATCCTAATGCTACCTTTGATACACATGAACTTGACAAAGCATTCAAGAGACAAAAGAAACTAATAAAAGGTACTGATGGCAGCCAAAAACAACAGCATACCAGCCCTACAATAGCAACCTACCACTTTTGGAAACCTCTTAAGATCATACACAAAAGCTTGAAGACAATACACAAAGCAATGCTCTCAATGGAGGAAGAAACTGTGACAATGATCTATTGATCTCTCTCAACAATACAATAAGTTTCTCCAACCTGTTCTCCATGAATTTCAGCCTAACATAGGTGAGAGATATGACTCTCTCTCCTCTCTCTAGAATTTAGGACCCAATTTTAGGGCACCAGTAGCCTAAAATAGCCAATTTTGGCCTATATGTCCAAATAACATGATTTTGGTGTCATTTCGAAGGTCCTAAAATTTGGGACTTCTTTAATATGAAATATATACTAAAATAAAAGTATCTATGTGCTTGCTTCTAGCATGGAAAACTGGATTGGTTGCCAAGCTTTGGGTTGAAAGGTTGTCACAATAGATGACTAGTGTCTTCTTAGAATCCAGCAAGTGAAGATCCAATAGCATCCTCTTTATCCAAAGCATCTCCTTGGTGCAGGTTGTCAATGCCTTGTACTTGGCCTCGGTGGAAGATAGAGAGATAGTAGGTTGCTTCTTTGATAGCCATGACATAGCTCCCTCTCCAAGATATATTGCAAAGGCACTTGTTGACTTCCTATCCATTTGATCACCTACAAAATCTGAATCTGAGAAACCACAAAGGTTAGGTGAAGATCCTTCATACAAGATGCCAAAATCTCTAGATCCCGAGAGGTATCTTAGTACTCTCTTTCCTAGCTTCCAATGAGCCTCACTAGGATCTTGCATGAATTGACTTAGTTTACCAACCACATAGCTTAGATCAGGTCTTGTGATGGCTAACCAAATAAGAGATCCTATGAGCTTTCTATAGAGAGTAATGTCCTTGAAGGATCTTTCATTACCTCTTATAGATAGCTTACATTTGATTCCATAGGAGTAGAAACTACTTTGCAATTTTCCATATGAAATCTTTTTAGAATAGAGTTAGAATACTTCTCTTGACAAATGAAAGTAGAATTAGAAGTCCTAACAATCTCTATTTCTAAGATATAGTGAAGCTTACCAAGATCTTGTATCTCAAACATACTTTTAAGTGCCATCTTGATGTCATCTATATCTTCATTGCTATCACCACTTAGGATCATGTCATAAACATAGATCAAAAGCAAAGCGATGTCATCATTATCATTCAATCTAAAGTAGAGAGAATGATCATACTCACTCATGATGAAGTTTTGAGAGAGTAAGAAGAAATTGAGCTTAGCATACCAACTTCTTGGTGCTTGCTTAAGCCCATACAAGCTCTTTTGTAGGAAACACACACGATTAGGCTTGTCATGTGAAACATAGCCCTCGGGTTGCTCCATGTAGATTTCCTCTTCAAGATCACCATTAAAAAAAGCATTAGTAACATCCATTTGCCACATGTCCCAACCATAAAGAGTTGCAAGAGAGATAAGGGTTCGAATTGTTGTGAAGAATTGAAAAAGATTATCTATGTTAGAAATAGGGGTCTTATGTTTTTTACATCAAGCATCTAGGTGTAGGATGTTGATAGGAATAAATTTGGCATAGATGGCAAATTATGCATTTCCACTTGTAATGCCACTATTGAGCCAAAATAGAGTAAGAGACTAAACACTTGCTAATTAGAGTGTAGACAAGTGTAAAGTTTTTGTTTGATGAATTCCAAGAGGTCCAATAGGATTTAGAGGTGGAACCTTGTGAGGTCCAATAGGAAATTGAGGTGTGCTTGAATATAGTCCAATAGAATTAAGAGGTGCATAGATCAATGATCCAATAGGATCAAGAGGTGACAAAATATGGTCCAATCATAGTTAAGCATAGTGGTAGCTCGTGGACCTACTAGTATCATTGTACTCCTCATTTTGAATGCAATTGATTTGGTGATTTCATGGATTTTGTGAGTTATTGGATTTCTAGCTTTCTCTCTCTACCCGAGAGCTCTTGATGCATTTTCTCTCTCTACCCGAGGAGAGCAGCTTGTTTTTACTTAGATTATTTTTTGAATACTTCCCACACGTGTGAGTGAGAGTTGGAAGTGATTGAATGTATGTAGTAGTGTGTTTTTGCCATAGGATTCAAGATTGATCTTGAATCTCAATCTAGTCTTGATCTTGGTGCATCTACACACCTTAGGAGATCACAAGTACATGTAGTGGACAGTCCACACGTGTGAAATTCAACATGGTATCAGAGCCTACCTAACCATGCATTTTGATCCATTTGAGTGAAAACTATTCATCAATCTTGAGCTAGAAATTGTCAAGGCCCATTTTCCTAGCTATCTTGTTCAATTTTGGATCAAAAGAGATCAAAAGGACATTGATTGGATCTGATCTGGTACCATACGGAATCAGGTGCTCAGACACGTGTGAGGAACATCCAATTTCAGTTTGGGAGTTCTCTCTCATGTTTGATCCATTTAACTTGCTTGATAGCTTGTTTTAAAGCTATTTTTGTCTAGTTTATGTTGCAATCAGTTTCATTCCATTTGGTTGAGCCAATCAAAAGCTATAAGCTTTTGAAGAGGGTTAGGTAGGGCACCTAGACTTGGGTGGACACATTTGGTTTGGTCAAGAGATTGCTTGGTTGATCCAAAATCACAGTTGTATGCTTGCCAATCTCATCTATATGTGATCTAGGCACTGTTTTGAGATCTTAGCCATTTTGTTTCATGCAATATCATTGTATTTGAGTCAAATTTGGTTTCTTAGTGTATTTCACATGTGCTAAGAGTGTTAGTTCCTAACTTTGCCAATACTCCATCATTTGATGTAAAATAGATCTTGTTTTAGAGAGATTTGAGTAGCTAGTGAGAATCAATCACAAATTGTTGTAAGATCTTTCATAGGAGGAGATAGTACTCAATTATTGGATCCTATTGAAAGTGTGTAACAACATTTATTGTTCATCATTTGAGTTTTCTTCACTTCAAATGTCTTCAATGGGTTCATCCTTGTTGGAACCAAGTGAAAGATTGACCACTTCAAATTATTCAATTTGGAAAATGAGGATGGAGTCCATCTTGATCCTTCAAGACGTGATGGACATAGTTCCTGGCCTTGAAGAAGAACCACAAGTTCTTCAAGAGGTTCAAAAATACAAAAAGAGAGCTAGGATGGCTCTCCACTACATTAAGATGAATGTCTCTAATGAGATATTGAGGGAGATAGGTACTTGTACAACAGCCAAAGAAGCTTGGGATTGTCTCAAGACTATCTATGAGGCTAAGAATACCTCTAGGCTTCTCACTCTTAGGAATCAAATCTTTCAAAGTAGCCAAAAGAGTGATGAGAGTGCATCTAGTTATGTTTTGAGAGTAAAAGATATTCATAGAGAGCTTGCTTGCATTGGTGATTCCATCAATCAAAATGAGCTAGTTCAAGTCATTCTCAATGGCTTGAGAAGTGAATTTGATAACCTTGTCCAATCCTATGCCATTAAGGAGGAGATACCAAGTTTGGAGGCTCTCCAAAGTGTGCTAATTTCAGAAGAATCAAGACAAGAGTACAAGTTCTTGAGGATGGACAAGCTTTCTCTCACTCATAATGATGGCAAAGCTCTCTTTGCCAAGGATAAGCACAAAGAGAGGAGCAAGAACCAACATCAACAATCCTCAAGCAAGGACAAAGTCAAATCCAAAGACAAAGATGAGGAGGAAGATGATTTCTCTAATGCTTCATCATCCAAGCTCAAGAAGAAGAAGAAGATCAAGTGCTTTTATTGTGGCAAGAAAGGTCATTATGCCACCAATTGCTTCAAAAAGAATAATCAACTCAAGCAAGCCAATATTACCAATGAGAAGGAAGACACTATTGCAAGTGATGGAGAGGGATCTCTTATGGTCTCTAGTTTCTCATCTACTCCTTTCAAGAAGGACGGCCTATGGTATATTGATAGTGGAGCCTCTTCACATATGTGTAGCTCCAAGGACTCTTTCTCTTCTATTGCACCTTATGATGGAGTGAAGAAATCAATATACACTGCAAATGATTTTGAATGTCCTATTGAAGGCATAGGGAACATTCCCTTGAAGCTTGCATCCTCTAAAGTTCTTTCTCTCTCTAGAATTCTTTATGTACCTATGCTTAACAAGAATCTTATTAGTGTTGGCCAATTGCTTGATAATGGCCTTGATGTAAAATTCAATGTTGATACTTGCACTATCAAGAAGAATGATGAGATACTTGCATTAGGATCTAGATTTTGTGGCATCTATAAACTAGATCCAAATGTGTATGTGAATGCTTGTAATGTTGCTCTTGTGAACAAGCTCTCTATGGAGGAATTATGGCATAGGAGGTTGGGACATCCCAACTACAAATCCATGCTCTCTATGATCAAAGAATCCAAAGCTATTGGCTTGCCAAAGTCATTCTCCAGAAGATCAAGCCTTGTGAGGCTTGTGCTATTGCTAAATCTCACAAAAAGCCATTTACAAGATCTTCTATCAAAAGCAAGCATCCTTTGGAGTTAATCCACTCGGATGTGCATTTCTCATCAACTACAAGCAAGGGAGGAGCCACTTGTTTTGTTACTTTCATTGATGATTACACAAGATTCACTTGGATATATCTTCTTGCTTCAAAATCTATGGTGTTTGATCATTTCCTTATTTTCAAAGCTTATGTAGAGAAGCAATTCTCATTCAAGATTAAAGCTCTTAGAAGTGATGGAGGTGGTGAATATATCTCCAATAAATTTCAAGATTTTTGTGAGCTTGAAGGCATTAAAAGAGAGTTTTCTTGTGCCTACTCTCCATCTCAAAATGGAGTGGCCGAGAGAAAGAATAGATCTCTATGTGAATGTGCAAAATCTATGAGAATTGAGGCATCTTTGCCCAAAGGGGAGAAGCCATTAATTGTGCAAATTATCTTTGCAATAGGCTCCACATATAGCTCTTGGAGGAAAGTCACCATATGAAATCTTATTTTTGAAGAAGCCTAAGGTTGATCACCTTAGAGTTTTTGAATGCTTATGCTTTGTCCATATTCCCTTGGAAACAAGGAAGAAGGAAGATCCTAGTGCATGCAAAAGGATCATGGTTGGATACTCATCCACCAAGAAGGCCTATAGAGTCTTTATACTCTCTACTTCTCAAGTTGTTGAAAGTAGAGATGTTGTCTTTCATGAAGATCAACACTCATCATTTGAAGAGGCCGAGATCAAGAAATCTATGGATGCATCATCAATTATTGATTTTGAAGACAATCATGATGTGATGGGGTCGAGATTTGAAGAAGACTCTCCTCGGATTTTTTCACCAAAAAGATCCATGAGAGATAGATCCGAGCCTAAGAGGCTCTCATATGTTGACAAAGGCAAACAAGTGGATCTTGATTCCACTAATTATGTTTTTTATGTCTCTCATGAAGAGCCAAAGAATGTACAAGAGGCACTGAATACCAAGGAGTGGTATGATGCCATGAAGCAAGAGTATGATGCATTGATCACCAACAATACTTGGGAGCTTGTGGATCCTCCTTCCAACAAGCATGTGATTGGTTGCAAGTGGCTATTTCGGATCAAGCTCAATCATGATGGCACCATCAACAAGCATAAAGCAAGATTATATGCCAAAGGATTTGCTCAAATCCATGGTCTTGATTATGAGGAGACCTTTGCACCCGTTGCAAAGATGGTGACAATAAGAATTCTTATTTCTCTTGCTTGTTTTTTCAAGTGGAAGGTGTTCCAATTAGATGTATCCAATGCTTTTCTAAATGGTTATCTTGAGGAGGAGATCTATATGGAACAACCTCAAGGATTCATCAAGGATGAGTCCAAAGTGTGCTTGCTTTTCAAAAGTCTTTACGGACTCAAGCAAGCACCAAGATCATGGTATTCAAGACTTAACTCTTTTCTTATCTCACTAGGATTTACTCTTAGTGACTATGATCCTTCCATGTATCTAAAGTTTGTTGATAGCAATATTGTCATTCTTCTAATTTATGTTGATGACATTATTCTTTGTGGAAGTTGTATCAAGCTAGTTGATGACACCAAGCTAGCACTTGGATGTGAGTTTAAAATGCAAGATCTAGGAGAGATACATTACATCCTAGGCCTAGAAATTTGTCGTGGTATACCAATTGTATTTGGTATAGTTTTGTAGTATTTAATGTCGAATCCCCAAGAGGATAGCTTCTTTATGGTATAATGTTGATATTGTTCTGACTTATTCGTATGATATAAAATGGAGAATTAGTCTGGTTGTCAAACAGACATTTGGGTTAAGTAACCAGTATTACTTAATGGATAAATGAATGTTTAAAATCGGAATATCAGTCTTCTCTTCCGAATCGAAGAATAAGCGTTCTACAGGAGAATTGTTATCAGAGTTGTACGAATGTACTCCACTCTATCTGATTAAGGTGTCGGCAAGAATTCGGATTGATTTCGATGTATTTGTTCATCAGTGATCATAAGTTAATCTTATTCTTGGATTAACAAAAGTTAAACAGTAGTCCTCAACAACTAGTGTTCTCCTCAGAGTTAAATCTCTTGTATAATCTTCGAATATGTTAGAAACATATGTTCGGAGATATTCAGAATACAGATATCTTATCTCAATTCTTCAGACAGGGACTATCAATTCAGTTGTACACATACTTTTCTATCGATGACTGAGATAGACTTCTGATGATAAACGTTATTCGGGTATCGAACAAGTATTCGAGTGTCGAACAAATATTCGAATGAACGAATAAGTTAGTTTTAAGACAGTCCGTTAGAACACTTTTATGGATACACAGCATAGACTGTAATGTACTTATGCAACTGTCTGACCAGAGATAGATTTATATAAGAAAGATTGTTAGAGTACTTCAGAAGATCTCTCACAAGTACATAAACTTTTATCTCTCAGCGAATACATAAACTATATCTCCTGGTGAGTAAGACTGAATCGTGTCTTCTCTTTATCATCTTCAGAGCGAACAATTACGTCTTTATAAATTAGAGGCGTGTCGCTTTACTGAATAAGGTTAACCAATATATATCTGACACGTATGTAGATTATACCGCAAAGATGTATCTAACCCTGAGTTTAGATTACTATAGTTAGAATTGTCGATTCGAATCGAGTCGTTTCATGTAAGTGTCTTTATTTAAGGGTTGTTGTAGATGTCGCTTCATTGCTGAGGACTTGTCCTTTATATGTGATATTTAGTATGTCGCGAAAAATATAGGCAGGTCCCTTCATTATATATGTATCCAGCTCTTGTCTTCTTATGTGAAAATATATTGCTTCATTCGGATGTATATTCGTTGTTTAATAAATACACATCTTCACAAAATTGATTTTTATGAAAATCATGTCTTTATATGCCAATCTAGATATGCTCACTCTATGTTGAAAAAATTCCATATGGAAAATTCTAAGAGCATAGATACTCCAATGGAGCAAATTGTAAAAGATCCTAATAAAGGTGATGAAAGATCCTTTGAGGACACCACACTTTTTAGGAGTCTTGTAGGCTCCTTGATTTGCCTTACCATTACTAGGCTCGATCTTAGTTTTTGTGTGCACAAATTGAGTCAATTTATGCAAGATCCTAAGATCCATCATTGGAAGATGGCCAAGAGGATTCTAAGATATGTATCTTCATCTTGTGGTTATGGTCTACTCTATAAAAGTGAAGATCTATCCATTATTGGCTACTCGGATTCGGACTTTGCAAGTGACAAGATGGATCGAAAGTCTATTAGTGCATACACTATCTTTCTTGGAGGCAATCTAATATCTTGGCTTTCCAAAAAGCAAGATACTATATCTCTCTCTTCATGTGAGACCGAGTACAAAGCACTCACTACAACTACCAAAGAAGTGCTTTGGATCAAGAGGTTATTATTGGAACTAAAGTGCATCAAGGAGGATGATCTACCAATGATCAAGTGTGATAACATCTCGGCCCAAGCTCTTGCCAATAATCCCATATTTCATGCAAGAAGCAAGCACATAGAAGTGGCACACCATTTTGTGAGAGAAAAGCTTATTGGAGGAGAAATCTATTTGGAGCATGTCAACTCGTCCTCTTCTATTGCCGATCTACTCACCAAGCCTTTGAGCAAAAGTGCTTTCATGAAGCATAGATCTAATCTTGGTATCAAGATCAATGCTCAAATCTTCATAGATAATTTTTTAGGAGGAGTGTGAAGAATTGAAAAAGATTATCTATGTTAGAAATAGGGGTATATGTTTTTTACATCAAGCATCTAGGTGTAGGATGTTGATCGGAATAAATTTGGCATAGATGGCAAATTATGCATTTCCACTTGTAATGCCACTATTGAGCCAAAATAGAGTAAGAGGCTAAACACTTGCTAATTAGAGTGTAGACAAGTGTAAAGTTTTTGTTTGATGAATTCCAAGAGGTCCAATAGGATTTAGAGGTGGAACCTTGTGAGGTCCAATAGGAAATTGAGGTGTGCTTGAATATAGTCCAATAGAATTAAGAGGTGCATAAATCAATGATCCAATAGGATCAAGAGGTGAAAAAATATGGTCCAATCATAGTTAAGCATAGTGGTAGCTCGTGGACCTACTAGTATCATTGTACTCCTCATATTGAATGCAATTGATTTGGTGATTTCATGGATTTTGTGAGTTATTGGATTTCTAGCTTTCTCTCTCTACCCGAGAGCTCTTGATGCATTTTCTCTCTCTACACGAGGAGAGCAGCTTGTTTTTACTTAGATTATTTTTTGAATACTTCCCACACGTGTGAGTGAGAGTTGGAAGTGATTGAATGCATGTAGTAGTGTGTTTTTGCCATAGGATTCAAGATTGATCTTGAATCTCAATCTAGTCTTGATCTTGGTGCATCTACACACCTTAGGAGATCACAAGTACATGTAGTGGACAATCCACACGTGTGAAATTCAACAGTTGTTACCATCTTTGCCACGGGTGCAAAGGTCTCATCATAGTCAATGCCATACTCTTGAGCATACCCTTTTGCCACCAATCTTGCCTTGTACCTTATGATTGATCCATCTTCTTTTGTCTTGATCTTGAAGATCCACTTACACCCAATTGCCTTCTTGCCTTTTGGAAGTTCCACCAACCTCCAAGTGTTGTTCTTGATGAGTGCTTGATGCTCATGATCCATGGATTGGATCCATTCCTCCTTTTGAATTGCTTCACCTACACAAGTTGGTTCATCAAAAGAGGTAAGAAAAGCGAAGTTAGAGTTCTCCACCACTTGCTTTCCTTTTTCATCATAGGTTAGCCTTGATGGCTTAGTCCTTTGCCTTTGAGTCCTCCTTGAAGGTTGCTTTGGAGTGGCATCTCCACCTTCATCCAAGACATCTTGCACATCATGATGATTAGTAGGCACATCAACATCATCATCAACATTGACATCATTGGAAACATTCTCTTCATGAAAGATGACATCCCTACTTATGACAACTTTATTCGTAGAAGGAGTGTACACTTTGTAAGCCTTGCTTACTTCACTATAACTAACAAACACACCCTTCTTTGATAAAGGATCTTCTTTAGTTCTATCATCAAGAGTAATGTTGACAAAACAAGTACAACCAAAGATCCTACAATGCTTGACACTCGGCCTCCTACCATAGAGGACCTCAAAGGGAGTCTTACCATTCAAAGAAACACTTGTCCTCTTGTTACAAAGATAGTTAGCACATGCTAAAGCTTCCCCCCAATAGGACTTAGCAAGATTAGAATGTAGTCTCATTGCCTTGGCACATTCACAAAGGGTTCTATTCTTCCTTTCTGCTACTCCATTCTGTTGTGGAGTCCTATGACTAGAGTACTCTCTCTTAATCCCATTTGGTATGCAAAAATCTTTGAACTTATTTGAAGTGTATTCCCCTCCATTATCTGATCTCAAGCATTTGATCTTTGTATTGAATTGATTTTCCACTTCATTCTTAAACTTGACAAATGCAGCAAACACTTCAACCTTGGTTTTAAGAAGATAGACCCAAGTATACCTACTAAAGTCATCAAAAAGTTTCATACATTTTTGCCCCACCATTGCTAGTTGTACTAAAAGAATGAAGATCCGAATGCACAAGTTGAAAATCTTCTTTAGATCTAGAAGTAGATCTAGTATAAGCAAGTCTATGAGATTTGGACAAGGCACAATGTTCACAAAATGTATTATTTGCAAGAAGACTTTTAGGGAGACCAAGAACATGCTCTTTCTTTGTCATTACCTCCAAAGATTTGAAGTTGGGATGTCCCAACCTCTTATGCCAAACTTCTTGGTTGTCAGTTGTTCCCTAGCCATACATCCTTCATTCTTAGAGATCACACATGCATCCAGTTTGAAAAGTTTACCATGCCTTCTTCCTTTAACAATCAAGGATTCACACTTACTTATCAAACAAGCATCTCCAATGAACTCAACATCAAGCCCCTTGTCAATCATTTGACTAATACTAAGCAAGTTCTTAGTGATTGAAGGAATGTACAATACATTTTCAAGATTAGCTTTCCTATTTGTTGAAAGAGAAATAGGAATTGTGCCTATGCCTTTGATGTCACATTGACCATCATTTGCAGTATAGATGATGTTGCTCTCTCCCTCATAAGACAATAAGGATGAAAAGTATTCCTTATGTCTTGTCATGTGAGATGAGGCTCCACTATCAATCCACCAAGGATCATTCCCATATATATGTGCAAGAGAACTTGGAGTCATAACAAGAGATTCTGAAATGCTATTCTCTTCTTTATCTATTGCTAGATTTCCTTGCCTCTCACCTTGCTCTCTTTTCTTCTTATGACATTCATTAGCAAAATGACCTTTTATCCCACAATAAAAGCACTTGAACATTGACTTATCTTTCTTTCTAAAAGAAGTAGAAGAGGAGGAGGAAGAGTGATCATCATGATCCAAGTCCACCTTTGGAGCATTTCCCTTTGCCTTTACCTTTGCCTTTGACTTTGCCTTTTGTGAAGAAAGCCTCTTCACCTCCACCTTGCAAGGATGCACCATCAAGCTTTGATTGCAACCTATGTTCAAAGTATCATTCATCATTATGGAGCAAACACTTTGCTTAAAATGGACATCTAAGCCATCATCCATCAATTGTCCTACACTTAACAAATTCTTAGTGAGTGTAGGAACAGTTCTTTATTGAGAGACTTTATTCTCAAGACATACTCTTGAGCACTCTCATCTCCCTCTAATGCTTTTAAGAACTTTATTTTTTATCATAAGCACTCTAGAGGTACTTTTGGATTCATAAATCTCTTTTAGATAGTCCCATGCCTCTTTGGCCGAGGTACAAGATGCCACTTCCTTTAGAAGTTCATTACTAACATTCATTTTTAGGCAATGTAATGCTAGTCTAGCTCTCCTTTTGTACTAGGTCTTGCCCTCCTTGAGGTTCTTCTTCCTCTCCTATGACAAGATCATACATATCTTGGAGCACAAGTAATGACTCCATCCTTACTATCCAAGTCGAATAATTATTAGAATTTAGCCTTCTCAAGAAGATAGGCTCCAATTGAACCCATTTTATCTAGTAACAAGTACAACAAATGTACTATTTAAAGGCTCTCTCTTCTCTCTTTCTCAGAATTTAGCTACAATGCTACTCTCTTGAATCTCACAAGACTCAAGAAGCAAGATCTATAATGATCTTGAACTCAAAAAGACTTGGGAAAATGTATTCTACACAATCTATTCAATTTAGAAGCTTGGATTTGACTCTTGGAAGTGCCAATGCCTTCCTATGGTGTTTAGAATGGTTTTAGTTTCACTTTTGAACTAAAAAACATAAGCCTCAAACTCACTCTCAATGATTTGGAGTATTAATAAGCTTCTAACACCTTTCAATCATCAAATCTATAATGGAAACAATGGATTTTCATAAGCACATCACTAGTTTCACTCTTCACAACTTGTTTTGAAGCTCAAATATTAAAAAAACACAAAGTTTTGGTGAAAGTACAACTCCAGCAGCCTCTCACATGTGTGAGAAGTACGTCTGAACTTTACACACTAATCTGGACCTCAACATCACAAGTAAACTATTAGTAAAGGTTGCCCTCCTTCAAAATGAATCTAGCACCAATGCTTTCACCAAAATGAAGATTTTATTGGGATCTTGATCTATATCAAGACTAACTTTGAAATCTAGCTTGTACTTGACAATCTTTGTGATTCCAAGCAAGAACAATCAAATAATGATGACCCATGGCTTCACACGTGTGAAGTACAGCAACTGTATGGCCTGATGACAGAGAAATAGTTTACTAAACATTTACTTAGCATTCATCCACAAAGAAAGTGCTTAAGAGAGTTAAAACACCAAGATTGCTTCACAAAGTAATGTTTCTCATCATTAGCTCATTATCCTTAGTTTGACTTTCATATCAAACAAGTACTCAAAGATAAACCTATTTCCAATCGTTAATATCTGTTCTGGAGTACAACTCAAGTTTGAAAAGTACACTCAGCGATAAATTTCTCAACTGGGTTACACTCACTACAAGTTAGTAATATCACCTTCATGTAAAACACTTACATAAACCACTAAGTGAAATATTTCCTAACTTAGGAGATTAAAGTTACTCAATGAATAGATCAAGAATTAATCATCAAACTTAAGAATCATCACCATTCCTTTAAATTCTCTGACAATAATTAAGTATCTATTTATGATCCGTCAATCATAAATATTTAGAATCATATAATTTGTCAATCATAATTTTCTGGAATCCAAAACCATAATCATTTACAAGATACTAGAGTATATGTCCGACATAACTCAGAAAAAATAAGAATCATTCCAAAATCTTTCCACTAAGAAAATACTAGATTTAGGAATATTCTTTGAACATGATTCTTTAACTGAAGTGCAAGATTCAAGGTCTTACAATCTAGAATCAAATCTAGATACCCAGAGTCCTGCTGAATATCAATTCAGATATTATTCTTGGATTCATTATGATTTGTTATCCAATTGAACGCTCTAGGATACAATCACTAATAAGTTGAGTCTATTCCTTAACTAAGGAATACTCTATTCCAAGAATACTGTATATCCAATGCCCATATTTAACTGATGAACCCAAATAATTCACTAATCACGCGTCTTACAAGCAATATAAATCAAAACCATCAGTTTTTGGTGAATCCACATCACACTGATCATTTTACCAATTAACTTCATCTAGGAGTAATCAAGTACTCAAGTTAATTGCCAATGATTCAGAAATCTCAAATATCTAGGTGAAGAATTCAATTATACTAGTATAACACCATATTTAGATCCTTACTCAAATCATTTATAAGTTAATCCATAAATCTTCTATACAAAGATTTGTTGACTCTGCAAGTATTTGTCAAAACAATACTTGGTCATATGTTCATGTTCACCAACTAGGTTAAGTGCACCAAATAGCCATAGTAACCAGGAATACACAATAGATTCATACAAGATTAATTGTGCACATGTGTGAATAATCTCACTATGATCTTTCAAAAACTATGCAACCTACAGATTTCCAAATAGAATTTTATCTCACCACTTCACCCCTCCTTTTAAAGAAATTATAAATTTTAATAAAAGTTAACTAGAAAGATGATATATGAAAATATCTAAATCCAAGAAAAATCAGTAATAAGTGCTTCCACTAAAGGATTCACTCTATTACAAATAGGATTTTGCCTTCCAATATTTCCAACCCCCGAGTGATAGAAACTACCATTCTGTCGAAATCCATTTATGCACAAAGAAATATTCTAGGTTTAAGAAATTGAAACACTTTAACCTTAGAATTTATATAAATTCCAAGTCTATTTACAAGATATAGTAATTTATATGACATAACAGTCTTTCAGAAGAATAAATTCATGCTGGAAAGAGTCATATAAACTAGTTTGATGTCCTATATTCAAGAAATTACTAAGAAGTAAAGGATTAATTAAGAAAACGAGAAATAGATTTGAGGGCCTCTGATTTTGTAAATGATGGGATACCACATTGGGATCTAGATTAAACCTCAAATTTTTTCAAAATATCTCACATTTGATCGAATGGTTTTCTTTTTTTCATATTGTGACTAGGTACTAAAATACACTATTGTTCATCAGATCTTTAAAGTCCTAGAATTTCCTTTCCAAAATCACTGATGTCCCATACCATCAGCTTTTCCTTCCATAAAATCCTTAACCGCTTTATCTGATATTCTAGAGATTTATTGATCATCTAACTATCCTATAATCCATATAGGATATTATCTCTTGCTCCCAAACACTAGAGAATCCATTCATTTGGATGATTGGCAAGTTTATTAGATGGATATTACAAATTCACACCTGAAATTGTGATCTTAACAAAAGAATTAACATGGTTCGACATTACATTCTAATCCTTCCCATTTCTCGATCACACTTACTACCTCTGATGTCCACTCTTCTCCCCTCAGAATTTTTTGTTTCATGAAAATCCTTCAACTAAGGTATCAAGAAGACATAATGACATTAGTAAATGTTTAAAAATCAATTACTGTAGAAAAAAGTTTGAAACAATTTCATTTCTATCCTATACCTGGGCTGAATAATTGATACATAAAAAATCATGTACTAGTATGTGAACCAGTACTAGTCTGATCTTTGGATATAATTCACCACAGGATTTTATTGAAAATGGATTTAGTTATGTACTTCCTATTATTACAATTTTTTCAATAAAATTGGACTGTTTTTTCTTTTATTGACTGGTCTGGTATTATTCCATCAATATTGACAAAAACTATCCAAACTTAGAATATGAAATTACATGAATGAAAATCCTACCAATAGGATTTCAGAAACTCTTAAACTGTACCCAAACAAGATTCCATCATCATTCATTCTATCTGGCCATTTCATATTGTTTAATGGTTTTACTCTCAATTTTGACGAGTATCTTGCACAAATGTTTATTTGATCCATTTCCAATGATCAATATTGATTAGAAATATATCAGACAAGTAAGAGATTTTAAACTTTAACCAAGTTCAAAATTCAATAAAAAGAAAAAAATTAATTTTACCCTTTAATCTGGGGAGAACTCATGCACCCAAAGTTTAGTCACCATCAAGCACAATACTAGAAGAAAGTAATTTTTTTTTTCGGGTACCGCCTTGAAAACAGGTAGCCCATAAGGAACGATTATCTCGCTGGTAATCCTAAATCTATGAACCATAAATCATAGATTTTTTGTTAGGATATCCATACTGAACCTAATTATTTTCCATGTCGCACTAGAAAAGTAACCGATGTCGTAATGTCATTACAACTCACAAGCTCCCTTCGCATGCAAAACAAACCAAGGTTAATGTCAAACCACACAGAGGTTTACTCGGATAACATGAAAGGAAAAACCCATGTAGAGTCTCTCAACTAAACAAAAGTCATAATATTTTCTAGAATTTTCAATTCCCGAAAATCCCATAGAAAATCCCATGCAAGGGCTACATGACCAAACATTTTTACAAGGGTTAAAAACTCCATGTGTAGACCCTAGGGGTTTATCACCTCTAGTCCTCGGCCGCCACAGCTTCATTTCATGAAGTGTCCAGCTGCATCCACCATCTACTTAGACAAGATGGCCTCCTCATTGCGTCAGAGAGGGAGAGAGAAACAAGTGGAAACAGGACTAGATCTCATCCTTCCTCGATCCCTCAACAACTCATTTACATGACAAACTTCACCTTCATGATTCATCATTGTGCCAGAGGCAGATTTCACCGCCATCCAATACTGGAAACAATACGTTTCATGGTAGCAACAAATGTTCTGATTTCTATCTGAAGGGCGGAAAATGTCAAAATATTAAAAAATCTATCTAATGATGTGAGTATGGGTCCAAAAAATGCCAAAGATGAATTGAGCTCTTTTGGCTTAGTAAAGACCCATCTTAGAATAAAATATTCAAGGTAGGTAGAAGTAGAAACTCGAGCTACCATAGGAATTGCCATTTGTACTTTACATGCCACATTTAATGCATGGCACAATTAGACATAGTGAGGTGGGTTGGATAAGTCTAGATAGCTTGAGAGGTGGTTCCACAACTTTAATTCAACTCAAAGTAGGAGAAGAGTCCATGGATCTATATATATGTGATGTACTCTCATTGAGAAATGATAAAATTTGTGTGTAATGCAAATTTGGAGACAAGCTCTTTGTGCTCTCTCTCTCTCTCCACGAGTTTTGTACCTTCTATTTTCTCTCTATAGCCGAGTAGAGGCATTTATGATGCCTTGTCTTATGTTTTGTTGACAGATTTTGCTTGTAACACAATAATATTGCTTCTATGATCAGCTTTCCTATTGACAACCAATGCTAGTCTGATCTTTATGGTGTTATTGTGCTTAGGAGATCAAAAATACATGTGTAGGGCATCCCACATGTGTGAATTCAGCATGGTATCAGAGCCTGCCTAAGTTTTACAAGCAAATCTAATCAAAAAGTTTGCAGAATTGATCAGATTTCAAACTAGGAATTGTCTAGATTTTACCTTCTAGCTATTTTGCAGGTTTCTTGTGATTCTGAGTTTCAGACCACATTGAATGGGCCAGATCAGGTACTATACGGAATTTCAAGTGCTGGCACGTGTGAAATCTACCCATTTTCAGATTGGTGGTTCTCTCTCACCTCAGATCCAAATTTCAAGCAAATTAGCCCACTAGAAAGCTAGAAATGTGTTGAATCTGATGCAATTTGAATCATGACAGTTGGATAAGCCAATCAGAAGTTATAAGCTTTTGAAGAGTCGTAGGTAGGGCACCTAGACCTATGGCAAATCATGTGTACATGTCATTTATTGCTTGAATGATCACAAAAATCATCCAGAAGCTACACAATCTCATCTATATGTGATTTAGACAAAACTTATAGGTTCTAGGAAAATTGTTTCATACAAATAGATTGTATTTGAGTCAATTTGACATTTTTGGAATATTTCACACGTGTGAAATTCAGAGAACCATAACTTTTGCCATACTTCATCTTTTCTTATGATTCAAATCTTGTTTTAGAGAGATTGTCAAGCTAGTAAGATCTATTTCACAGTTTTTTGTTAAGTCTTACATAGGATTTGGTTCTGTACCCTTGATTGGTTCCTATAGTGAGAAGAAAAGCAATTCTTTCATCCATCTTTTTTTATTTCCATCATTCTTCATGACTTCAATGGGTGTCTTTCTATTAGAAGCAAGTGAAGGATTGTCAACCTCCAATTACTCAATTTGGAAGGTTAGAATGGAATCTGTCTTAATACTACAAGATGTGATGGATATTGTACTTGGCATTGAAGAAGACCCACAAATTCCTCAAAAAATTCCAAAGTACAAAAAGACCTCTATCTGCATCCTTTGATGACTATGCAACATTTGTTTTCTCAGCTTTGTTCTTTCTTTTTAGGTTGAATCTACAATCGTATGTAGAGTGCCCCTTCTTCTTGCAGTGCATGCAAGGTATTGCTAGATTGAACCAGCATTTGTTGGCTGTATGGCCTGGTTTGTGACACTGATCACAGGAAGAAGAAGGATGGCTCTACATTATATTAAGATGAATGTCTCAAATGACATCTTAAGAGAAATTGGTGTTTGTACTAATGCCAAAGATGCTTGGGATACTCTCAAGTCTATCTATGAGGCAAAAAATACTTCTAGACTTCTAACACTAAGAAACCAAATTTTTCAAAGTGTACAAAGAAGCGATGAATGTGCTTCAGCTTATGTAATGAGAGTTAAAGACCTCCATAGAGAATTGTCATGCATAGGAGACTCCATCAACCAATATGAACTTGTTCAAGTCATACTTAATGGGTTAAAGGAGGAATATGGCAACCTTGTTCAGAGTTATGCCATTAAGGAGGAGCTACCAAGTTTGGAAGCACTCCAAAGTGTGCTCATTTCTGAAGAATCAAGACAAGAGTATAAACTCTTGAAAATGGAGAGACTGTCCCTCAAATTGATGGTAAAGCTCTCTTTACCAAAGACAAGCACAAGACAAGAAGTAAGAATCAACACCAATTCTCTTCAAGCAAGAACAATCTTATTTCCAAGGAGAAAGGAGATGAGGATGAGTCCTCTCAAGCTTCCACATCCAAGAAGAAGAAGAAAAACATCAAGTGTTTCTTTTGTGGCAAGAAGGGGCATTATGCCACCAATTGCTTCAAGAAGAAGAGTCAATTCAAGCAAGCCAACATTTCTAATGAAGAGAAGGAAGATGCTCATGCAAGTGATGAAGAGAGATCTCTTATGGTCTCGAGTTTTTCTTCATCACCTTTCAAGAAGGATGGTTCCTGGTATATAGACAGTGGAGCTTCCTCACATATGTGTAGCTCCAAGTATTCTTTTTCATCCATGTCACCTTATGAAGGAGACAAGAAGTCCATCTACACAGCAAATGATCATGAGTGTGCTATTGAAGGCATAGGGACCATTCCCTTAAAGCTTTCTTCATCAAAAGTTCTTTCTTTGTCTAATGTACTTTTTGTTCCCAAGCTAACAAAAAATCTTATTAGTGTTGGACAATTGTTTGATAGTGGACTAGATGTGAATTTCAATGTTGATACATGTACAATCAAGAAGCATGATGAAATCCTTGCATTTGGGTCTAGATATGGTGGAATCTACAAGCTTGATCTTAAAGAGTATGCTAACTCTTGTGATAGTGCTTTTGCTACTCATATGTCTTTGGAGGATCTATGGCATAGAAGGTTGGGTCATCCTAACTATAATTCTATGGTGTCCATGGTGAAAACAGCCAAAGCTATTGGCTTGCCTAATCTTATCTCCAAGAATTTCAAGCCATGTAGGGCTTGTGCCATATCTAAGTCTCATAAGAAGCCTTTTTCAAAGTCATCTATCAAGACTACACATCCATTGGAGCTCATACCCTCGGATGTGCACTTCTCATCTTCAAAGAGCAAGGGTGGTGCTACTTGCTTTGTAACTTTCATTGATGATTTCACTAGATTTACTTGGGTATATCTTCTAGCTTCAAAATCTACGGTGTTTGACTATTTCCTAAAGTTCAAAGCTCTAGTTGAAAAGCAATTTTCTTACAAAATCAAGATTCTTAGAAGTGATGGAGGTGGTGAGTACACTTCCAATAAATTTCATGATTATTGTGAGCTTGAAGGCATTAAAAGGGAGTTCTCTTGTGCAAATACACCATCTCAAAATGGGGTGGCTGAAAGAAAGATGAGAACACTGTGTGAATATGCCAAAACCATCAGAATTGAGGCATCTTTGCTAAAAGACTTTTGGGGTGAGGCTATTAATTGTTCAAACTATCTTTGCAATAGACTCCCTCATGTTGCACTTGGAGGAAAGTCACCATATGAAGCACTCTATTTGAAGAAACCTAAGGTTGATCACCTTAGAGTATTTGGATGCATATGCTTTGTCCATATTCCCTTGGAAACGAGAACGAAGGATGATCCTTGTGCAAGCAAAGGAGTAATGGTTGGATATTCATCCAACAAGAAAGCCTATCGAATCTACATTCTCTCTACCTCTAAAGTAATTGATAGTAGAGATGTAGTTTTCCATGAAGAAGAAAAGTCCAATCTTGGAGGGGCCGAGATCAAGCAACCTCAAAATCTATCACCTGTTTTTATTGAAGACAATCAACATATGGAGGAGTCAAGATTTGAAGATGGAAGTCCTCAGATTTTCACTCCTAGAAGATCCATGAGAGAGAGATCCGAGCCCAAGAGGCTCACTTATGATGACAAAGGAAAACAACTGGATCTTGATTTCACTTATGCTTATTTTGTTTCTCATGAGGAGCCCAAAGATGTTCAAGAAGCTCTCAATACCAAGGAGTGGTATGAGGCCATGAAGATTGAATATGATGCCTTGATCACCAACCACACATGGGAGCTAGTGGATCCACCACCTTACATGCATATCGTTGGATGCAAGTGGGTGTTCAAGATCAAGTACAATCATGATGGCTCCATCAACAAGTACAAGGCAAGATTGTGCGCTAAAGGCTTTGCACAAATATATGGCCTTGACTATGAAGAAACCTTTGCTCCTGTAGCAAAGATGGTGACAATAAGAATCATAATCTCTCTTGGCTAATTTTTTAAGTGGAAACTGTTTCAACTTGATGTCTCCAACGCTTTTTTGAATGGCTATCTTGAGGAGGAGATATACATGGAACAGCCTCAAGGATTTATCAAGGATAAATCTAAGGAGTGTTTGCTATTTAGAAGTCTTTATGGATTAAAGCAAGCACCTAGATCATGGTATTCAAGACTCAACAACTTTCTAGGATTTGTGCTTAGTGACTATGATCCTTCTATGTACTTAAAATTTGATGGTAGTAATATTGTCATTCTCCTAATCTATGTAGATGACATTATTCTTATTGGAAGTTTTTTGATGCTAGTTCAAGAAACCAAAGATGCATTAGAAAAAGAATTTAAAATGCAAGATCTAGGAGAGATCCATTACATTTTGGGCCTTGAGATTGATTTTCATGAAGAGTATGCTTTTATTTGTCAATCTAGATATGTCTTTTCTATGTTGAGAAAATTCAATATGCAAAATTGTAAAGGCATAGATACTCCCATGGAGCAACATGTAAAAGATCCTATTAAAGGTGATGAAAGATCCTTCGAAGACATCACACTTTATAGGAGTCTTATAGGCTCTTTAATTTGGCTTACTATCACTAGACCCGATTTGAGCTATTGTTTGCACAAATTCAGTCAATTTATGCAAGATCCCAAGATCCAACATTGGAAGATGGCCAAGAGAGTTCTAAGATATGTATCTTCTACTCAAGATTATGGTTGATTGTACAAAAATGAACATCTAACCATTGTTGTCTATTCAAATTCCGATTTTGCAAGTGATAAAATGGATCGGAAGTCCATTAATGCATATACTATCTTTCTTGGAGGCAATCTTGTGTCTTGGCTTTCAAAGAAGCAGGATACCATATCTCTATCATCTTGTGAGGCCGAGTACAGAGCACTCACTACAACAACTAAAGAAGTGCTTCAGATCAAGAGGTTAATCATGGAGCTAAATTGCATCAAAGAGGGTGGTCTTCCCTTGATCAAATGTGACAACATATCGGCACAAGCTCTTGCAAACAATCCTATTTTTCATGCAAGAAGCAAGCATATAGAAGTGGCACACCATTTTGTAAGAGAAAAGCTCATTGGAGGTGAAATCAACTTAGAACATGTTGACACATCTTCGTGTATTGCTGATCTTCTCACAAAGCCACTTTGCAAAAGTGCCTTCCCAAAGCATAGGTCTAATCTTAGTCTTATCTCAAGATCAATGCTTGATCCACATTAGATACATGTTTAGGAGGAGTGTCAAAATATTGAAAAATCTATCTAATGTTGTGAGTATGAGTCCTAAAAATGCCAAAGATGAATTGAGCTCTTTTGGCTTAGTAAAGACCCATCTTAGAATAAAATATTCAAGGTAGGTAGAACTAGAAACTCGAGCTACCATAGGAATTGCCATTTGTAATTTACATGCCACATTTAATGCATGAAAAGTCTATGTGGCACAACTAGACATAGTGAGGTGGCTTGGATAAGTCTAGATAGCTTGAGAGGTGGATCCACAACTCCAATTCAACTCAAAGTAGGAAAAGAGTCCATGGATCTATATATATGTGATGTACTCTCATTGAGAAATGATGAAATTTTTGTGTAATGCAAATTTGGAGACAAGCTCTTTGTGCTCTCTCTCTCTCTCTCCACGAGTTTTGTACCTTCTATTTTCTCTCTCTAGCCGAGTAGAGACATTTATGATGCTTTGTCTTATGTTTTGTTGGCAGATTTTGCTTGTAACACAATAATATTGCTTCTATGATCAGCTTTCCTATTGACAACCAATGCTAGTCTGATATTTATGGTGTTATTGTGCTTAGGAGATCAAAAATACATGTGTAGGGCATCCCACACGTGTGAATTCAGCAGAAAACACAACCAGTGAATCAATGCAGGTCCTATAAACTCAGCCATCAGCCCTCGCTCTACCACACGTACTCTGACCCTGCTCGAGGACAGGAAATAATAGGGAAAAAACAAGTATTTGTTATGAGATTTCACAGAGAACATATTTTTCACCCAATCATAGCTCTTGTAAGAACATTTGCCACGTTCAGATTCGCTTTTCAGCATCCCTAGAATGTCAGAATCACAGATAAACATACTTGTCTTCCATTTTCTAGAAAAGCAATAATAAATATAGATCATTCTACACATAGAATTGCATGCAATCACAAGTATAGTCACCAATGGATAGTAGAACCCAAGAGAACCGTGTATAAGCATGAAATGAATAGAGAAGAGAGAAAATATTCCTCTCCATGAGTTACATCCTTTCATAGCAAGTCCAAAATTCCAAAATGCTAACCCTACTATTTTTGGGTCTAGATTCAAAGTACCCAACATTCAAATTTGAATCTACTCAAACTCGCCAAAATGCTAACCCTACTATTGGTCTAGATTCAAAGTACCCAACATTTAAATTTGAATCTACTCAAACTCGCCTTCTAACTTTCCCACACTTTAGAAAAGTGTCTATTCAAATGAAATTTAGACTAATGAATGTTGAAAAGTCAAACTCTAAGTCTAAAACAAAGTTGGCCTCAATTTGCCAAATATGAAAATATAGCAAATATGATCAAACTAGTTGAATCTTTCACACTCCCTCTTCAACTAGTTTTAGCATGGACTTTGATAACAGTCCAAGTGAAGTCCTATTCTTCATGAACAAGTCCTTTTCCAATGCTTTGGTGAAGATATCCGCTACACATTCCCTTGAGGACACATGTTGAAGCTCCACCTCCTTTGCAACTTGCTCCCTCACAAAATGATATTGCACTTCAATATGCTTGCTCCTAGCATGAAAGATAGGACTGGTTGCCATTCTTTGGGCTGATTGATTGTCATAGAAGATGATTGGGCTCTCTGAAAAATCCAACAAGTGAAGATCCTTGATCATCCTCTTGATCCATACCATCTCCTTTATGCAATGTGTAAGAGCTTTGTACTCGGCCTCACTAGATGACAATGAGATAATGGCTTGTTTCTTCGACATCCATGATATAGCTCCATCACCTATGAAAATACAATGAGCACTAATGGATTTCCTATCCATTACATCTCCAGCATAGTCCTAATCTAAAAATCCAAAAATATTAGATGATGATCCCTCATACAATATGCAAAAATCTCGAGTTCCAATGATGTATCTCAAAACTCGCTTTCCTAGCTTCCAATGCTCCTCACTAGGATCTTGCTTAAATTGACTTAATCTTTCAACACAATAGCTTAGATCTGGTCTAGTAATGATTAGATAGATGAGTGAACCTATCATGGCCATATTCAGTTAAGGATCTAGGATAGTCCTAATATGGTAGACCAGCACTCCAGTATTCGAGATTATTGGTCACGCCATGATTTAATTCCATGTCAAGGCCAGTTTGTGACTAATAACCTTGAGAGGACCCAGACACTCTAATTGAGACATATGGAGTATTGCATGTCTATGTGACGGATATAGGCAAGAAGACTGCATGAAGAGATATGATCTATTTATAGTTGACCCGCATGGGGGTTGCATGGTTTCATGCACATGATTCTACTCTATATATAATGAGGTAGGGATTCTCTCGTCGACATATTGGAATTCTCTCGCTGACATAATGAGTTGTTGTATCTTGTCCTCTATGTGAAAACTATAGATAAACTATGATAGTTAGAGATTTTTCTAATCCCTAGGTTGAGTAGTGCAACCAATCACGATTATTTTTAAGTTTATGCAAACCTACCTGTTGAGATTTATACTGCATGATGATGCAAAATAATCTGTAGGTGTGCATAAGAAGAATAAAAGATTTTGGGATTTAAAGACATGCATGCCTGTTTAGCCTCTGAAAGACTTATTGAAAGTTGAAGGTTTACTTGGGTATATCTTCTAGCTTCAAAATCTATGGTGTTTGACTATTTCCTAAAGTTCAAAGCTCTAGTTGAAAAGCAATTTTCTTAAAAAATCAAGATTCTTAGAAGTGATGGAGGTGGTGAATACACTTCCAATAAATTTCATAATTATTGTGAGCTTGAAGGCATTAAAAGGGAGTTTTCTTGTGCAAATACACCATCTCAAAATGGAGTGGCTGAAAGAAAGAATAGAACACTGTGTGAATGTACCAAAACCATCAGAATTGAGGCATCTTTACCAAAAGACTTTTGGGGTGAGGCTATTAATTGTTCAAACTATCTTTGCAATAGACTCCCTCATGTTGCACTTGGAGGAAAGTCACCATATGAAGCACTCTATTTGAAGAAACCTAAGGTTGATCACCTTAGAGTATTTGGATGCATATGCTTTGTCCATATTCCCTTGGAAACGAGAACGAAGGATGATCCTTGTGCAAGCAAAGGAGTAATGGTTGGATATTCATCCAACAAGAAAGCCTATCGAATCTACATTCTCTCTACCTCTAAAGTAATTGATAGTAGAGATGTAGTTTTCCATGAAAAAGAAAAGTCCAATCTTGGAGGGGCCGAGATCAAGCAACCTCAAAATCTATCACCTGTTTTTATTGAAGACAATCAACATATGGAGGAGTCAAGATTTGAAGATGGAAGTCCTCAGATTTTCACTCCTAGAAGATCCATGAGGGAGAGATCCGAGCCCAAGAGGCTCACTTATGATGACAAAGGAAAACAACTGGATCTTGATTCCACTTATGCTTATTTTGTTTCTCATGAGGATTCCAAAGATGTTCAAGAAGCCCTCAATACCAAGGAGTGGTATGAGGCCACGAAGATTGAATATGATGCCTTGATCACCAACCACACATGGGAGCTAGTGGATCCACCACCTTACATGCATATCATTGGATGCAAGTGGGTGTTCAAGATCAAGTACAATCATGATGGCTCCATCAACAAGTACAAGGCAAGATTGTGCGCTAAAGGCTTTGCACAAATATATGGCCTTGACTATGAAGAAACCTTTGCTCCTATAGCAAAGATGGTGACAATAAGAATCATAATCTCTCTTGGCTAATTTTTTAAGTGGAAACTGTTTCAACTTGATGTCTCCAACACTTTTTTGAATGGCTATCTTGAGGAGGAGATATACATGGAACAGCCTCAAGGATTTATCAAGGATAAATCTAAGGAGTGTTTGCTATTTAGAAGTATTTATGGCTTAAAGCAAGCACCTAGATCATGGTATTCAAGACTCAACAACTTTCTAGGATTTGTGCTTAGTGACTATGATCCTTCTATGTACTTAAAATTTGATGGTAGTAATATTGTCATTCTCTTAATCTATGTAGATGACATTATTCTTATTGGAAGTTGTTTGATGCTAGTTCAAGAAACCAAAGATGCATTTGGAAAAGAATTTAAAATGCAAGATCTAGGAGAGATTCATTACATTTTGGGCCTTGAGATTGATTTTCATGAAGAGTATGCTTTTATTTGTCAATCTGGATATGTCTTTTCTATTTGAGAAAATTCAATATGCAAAATTGTAAAGGCATAGATACTCCCATGGAGCAACATGTAAAAGATCCTATTAAAGGTGATGAGAGATCCTTCGAGGACATCACACTTTATAGGAGTCTTATAGGCTCTTTAATTTGGCTTACTATCACTAGACCCGATTTGAGCTATTGTGTGCACAAATTCAGTCAATTTATGCAAGATCCCAAGATCCAACATTGGAAGATGGCCAAGAGAGTTCTAAGATATGTATCTTCTACTCAAGATTATGGTTTATTGTACAAAAAAGAAGATCTAACCATTGTTGGCTATTCAGATTCCGATTTTGCAAGTGATAAAATGGATCGGAAGTCCATTAATGCATATACTATCTTTCTCGGAGGCAATCTTGTGTCTTGGCTTTCAAAGAAGTAGGATACCATATCTCTATCATCTTGTGAGGCCGAGTACAGAGCACTCACTACAACAACTAAAGAAGTGCTTCAGATCAAGAGGTTAATCATGGAGCTAAATTGCATCAAAGAGGGTGATATTCCCTTGATCAAATGTGACAACATATCGGCAAAAGCTCTTGCAAACAATCCTATTTTTCATGCAAGAAGCAAGCATATAGAAGTGGCTCACCATTTTGTAAGGGAAAAGCTCATTGGAGGTGAAATAAACTTAGAACATGTCGACACATCTTCGTATATTATTGATCTTCTCACAAAGCCACTTTGCAAAAGTGCCTTCTCAAAGGATAGGTCTAATCTTGGTCTTATCTCATGATCAATGCTTAATCCACATTAGTTACATTTTTAGGAGGAGTGTCAAAATATTGAAAAATCTATCTAATGTTGTGAGTATGGGTCCTAGAAATGCCAAAGGTGAATTGAGCTCTTTTGGCTTAGTAAAGACCCATCTTAGAATAAAATATTCAAGGTAGGTAGAAGTAGAAACTCGAGCTACCATAGGAATTGTCATTTGTACTTTACATGCCACATTTAATGCATGAAAAGACTATGTGGCACAATTAGACATAGTGAGGTGGCTTGGATAAGTCTAGATAGCTTGAGAGGTGGATCCACAACTCCAATTCAACTCAAAGTAGGAAAAGAGTCCATGGATCTATATATATGTGATGTACTCTCATTGAGAATATGATGAAATTTGTGTGTAATGCAAATTTGAAGACAAGCTCTTTGTGCCCTCTCTCTCTCCACGAGTTTTGTACTTGCTATTTTCTTTCTCTAGCCGAGTAGAGGCATTTATGATGCTTTGTCTTATGTTTTGTTGACAGATCTTGCTTCTAACACAATAATATTGCTTCAATGATCAGCTTTCCTATTGACAACCAATGCTAGTCTGATCTTTATGGTGTTATTGTACTTAGGAGATCAAAAATACATGTGTAGGGCATCCCACATGTGTGAATTCAGCATTCCCTACATGTTAGGGCCCGTTGAGTGCAAAATCAATCCTCAAGTATGCTATTAGTGAAGAGTAAGATGTTAAAGCCCACTAAGTGTTAAGTCAACCTTCAAAGGTGTTATTATGGAGAGTGAGGGTGGTTGGGTGAACTAGAACTAGTGCTCATAACAAGGATTCATAGAAGAAAAACATTGATGGCTAGATACTCACAAGTCTAAAAAGAAAAACAAAAAAATGTATTGTAGGATACTCATCATAAATTAAAAATACATATTCCTTTATATGATTTGAGAAGTTCAACCTAGATGAAGTTGTGGGACTTTTTTTTTCTCTCTCTTGTCCCACTATGCTATTTACTAAAATTGAGCTTTTGATCTTAGGGAGAGGTGAGAAAATTTTCACCAACATATCACTTATTGGGTGATGCCTGTGACTCCATAACTTGCATTGGGATAATTTTCCTAAACTCTAAAAGGGTGTTGTTAAGGTATAAGAGCAATCCACAATTTTGAGATTCTCATATGTATAGTAGCACTAGAACTTTTTTCGTTGCTGGTCAAAATGACATTTTTGAAAGTTGTTCTATTTCAATATTCAAGTTTCACAAAACTTTCTAGCCACCAAGTACTCTTCAAATTCTCCTTCCCCTAGCATTATGCTTAGGATTTTTCGAAATTGATTAGATAGCTTGCGTAACCAACTATAAACATCTATTCAAATTCTTTTAGAATTTGACTTTTAACTAGCATGCAATTGCTCTTGAGCAAGGCTTAAGTACCATCTCATCGACGAATCCTACAGTTTACACTACCAATTGAGCATGCTAACCAACAATCTCATTCGCAATAGTAGAAGGGAAAAGCACATCGCACCCTGTGGGGGCTAGAATACAAGGCCTAAGGGACATTTCAATGGAGCTTGGGAGAACTGAGGAAAATAGTACCTTACAGGGAAGAAGCTAATGTAAATATCAATTTTGTGTAATTAATGGCCCAAGCATGGCATCCTGCGCGTATAAGCCCATTTTGAAGAGTCGTTAGTAGATAAGTTGCGTTAGGCCCAAGTATGGCACCCTGCGTGCATAAGTCCAACTTGTGGTGCCATTAGTCACTAGGGGGCAAGAAATCAATTTTTGCAAATCTCAAGGTTTAAACTCAGATTTTAAAAAAGTATGCAAAGGTCAATGTCAAGATTCTAAAAAAGAACTTGCATTCTGTATTGAGACTTGAAATTCCTAGTCCCATAAGTAATTGTGGAAAGGACACTCCACAAGCTTCTATAAAGAGAAGCTCTTTCTATGTAATTGGGATCCTTAATGCAAGAGAGCTAAGTGCTACCATTTTGGGTCCACTTGTGCTCATTTTGGAGTGTGGCTAATTATAGTGTGGCTTTATGCTTATTGCTTTTGTCTCTAAGTTCTTGCTATTGTAGCCCATGTTAGCATGTGTGCTAAATCATTATGTGTTTCTAATTTAGTGGAGCTTTTTAAGAGTTTGTGGAAGAGTGTAATAGTGTAAGAGAGAGAGAGAGAGAGGAGAAGGTGTGGAAGAGTGGGTTAGAGTTAGTGTGGTTTTGGTTTTAAAGTTAGTACTATTTGGTTTTAGTTGTGTGTTCAAGGCATCTTGCTTGCAAGTAGAAATAGTGTTAACCCTTTTGTTTTGCATGCATCTTCAAGGCTCCTAGGTTCGAGCCCTACTTCCTGTGCTACAAACGACTTAGGAGGAGAAGGTGGAAGCCTTCAACTTCTTGACAACATTGGCGCCGTTGCCAGGGAGCCAAATGCTTGCTAACTTTTGTCGTTTTCCATTTTTTTCTACTTGCTTTGTTGTAGGGACTGGTCACATTAAATATAAAAATTATAAAACAACTATACATATTGTAATTTTCTAAATAAAATGTCAAACAAACTTTAAAATAAATCTAAATATAGATATTAAAGTCAGAAAACAAATTAAAAAATCTAAAAATGAATAATAAAAAGTAAAAAAACTATAACACGAATCTGAAAATTAAAAAATGCATAATAAAAAGTCAAGAAAATATACAATAAATCTGAAAACTGAAGGAAAAAACAAACGATAAAATAAATCTATATACTCCTCATCCCTTCATTTATTCTACATTATTAAAGAGAAAAATAAAAATAAAAAACATAAATATATTGTCAAATCCTTTGAAAATACAAAATCCCAAAAAAACAACCTAAAAATTGAAAAAAAAAAACATAATAAAAATTAAAAATAAAACTTAAAAATAATACAAACTCAAAATTAAAAATAAATATTGAAAGTTGAATATATATATATATATATATATATATATATATATATATATATAAACAAAGGCTCTTAAAGCGCTAAAGACAAAGGGCTCAAGGACTAACACCGAAAGACCAAAGGCGATGGGTAAAAGACCAAGGGCTAATGACTAAGGGCTTTAGGGCTAGGATTTAGGGTTATGAGGTAAGGACCACCGCCAATGACCGAGGACCAAGAGCCATCGGCCAAGGGATAAGGTCTAGGGCCAAGGGGCTAGGGCCAAGGGCCTAGCCAAGGGCTAGGGGCTAGGGCCGAGGGCCGAGGGCTGAGGGTTAAGACTAAGGGCAAGGTTTAAGGGCCAAGGGCTAAGGTTAAGAGCCAAGGGATAAGGGCCTAATGCTAAGGCTGACGTTCAAGGGTAAGGGCTAGTGCACGAGAGCTAAGGGCTAAGGTCTAAGGGCCAAGTGCTAATGCAAAGGGCGAAGGGCTAAGGGCCTAGGGACAAGGGAAAGGGCTATGGGCTATGGGCTATGGGCTAAGGGCTAAGGGCTATGGGCTAAGGGCCACCGGCTAAAGGACAAGATTTAAGGGCTATTATTTCATAATTTTGTTATAGTTTTATAATAATTTTGCTAATTTTACTTTCGATAGCTATTTGGCACTATTTATTACAGTTTCATAATATTGTTGATTAAGGCTTCCAATAGTATTGCAAATCCTAACGTAAAGGGTACCTATATTATTTTTTCAGGGTCACTACATGGACTGCTCAAGAAAAGATGTACTCCAGTTGTTTTATTTTTTTCGAAAAGAGACGGTTGTATTTGGAAATGTCTTAACTGCTGAATCAAATGGAACATGTTTTTTCAAAGAAGTTGGTACAAATAAAAGTGTGGTCCTAATTTCAAAGGTGTTTAAAATGGATTGTCCCTTGCCATACCCTCACGGTGATTTTGATCGCCTAGAAGAAATTTACAACTATATTTCCATCAATCTCATTGCAAAAAAAATCTTGTGGAATAATGTAGATATTGTTGACCTGAATGAACTCATTCTTGTCAACTGTCCATTATACAACATTGATGACGTTGTTGATTATATGGATTTTCAAGGGGTAGTATTTTGCACTATTAAATTCAAAGGCTATTATCGTAGTGAAAAAAACGTGCTTGTTATTGTGAAGTTGACTTCAATTACAACAAAAGGAAATATTGCGAATGCCATGGCAGATGATGGAGACCCTTTCTACAAACAAAACCAAACAATGATTTGGTGTTTGTCAAAACTGTCTTTGCACTCTAAAAAAAAAACATGTATCATTCACTAAACCATTAAGTGAGTGCTTTATTCTAATGGTTCAAAAAGGAGGAACATCAATAAAATGTTGGTCCGCTAGCCTAGTGGTCCAAAAAGGGATAGCATCCAAAAAATGTCGACAAGATCAATATATAATTCAGATTGTGTAAGTGGTGTAGAAGATGTCAAAAACAGATCCGTTGACTACAATCCAACAAGATCATTGACAAGTAACTATAATTCGGATATCTTGACAAGAATCGAAGATATTTCTCATAGTCGTAATATGTCAAGATTAGTGTAAAACTCAGATATCTTAACGGATGTTGAGGATGTGGTTACAATATCCAGGGCTTTCAAGTCCAAATCAGTTCACACAATGATAGATATGCTAGCACGAACTGGTGTGGCAGTCGTATCGAAAGCACTGAAGTAGAAATACTGGAACGAATGGTAGACTGAAAACAATTCACAGATCCTTGTATTGTTCAAAGAAATTACAGCTTAGAAGGACACACCAATCCTCACTATTTTTGTTTTCAAATGATGAATGGTGAGCCAACCATGCAATGGAAATACTGTTCTAATGATGGAGACAACGCATGGAGTGAACCTTTCAAACTGTTGCAGCGTGTACTTTCAAAAGATGAAGCCATCTTTCTAACATCCACGAAGAATCTGGAAATAATGTCCTTCATTGATTAATTGTGGTTCATGAGCCAGAATTTTTCGGAATACAAGGATCGCAATGATACATGTGTGGTGGAAACCACAAAACTTGTCGAATATCTTTCCAAAGAAAAAATGTTATCAGGATCAATGTATAGCCAAGAGGCTTTTTGGCCACAATCCTTGCCAACCACTTTCAATTCATCTGTATCAACTTCGATCAATGAGGTCGAAATGGATGTAGAGTTATTACCCCATAGGTTTTGTGGGCGAAAAGCTGATGCACCTCTGGTTGAATTCATCTCACGTAGAGAAGTTGTGTTGGACAAGTTCATTGCAATACGGCCTCCAGATGAAGATGTTGTGGAAGATTCCATATCTATTTGGGTGGCAAAAGTTGTTGAAGTGAAGAAAAACTCAGAAGGCTTGGCCATAGATTTTAAAGCATTATGGTATGAACCAAAATCTAACCAATGACATAGAAACTAGAGACAAGTTGACAACTCGGAGCTATACAAAAATTGCTTAGAGAAAGAATGGATTTCGAACAACGATGGACCACAATATATGGATGTAGATACAATTGTTCATGCATGGAGATCAAAGGCGAAAAAAACACTTAAAGCACATGGCTATACTGTGAAAAAATCAATATCTATTCCGGAAATATCAGTGGCACACATCAAAGAATACATGTCCAAATTATCCGATGAATGTGCAGCTGATATTGATGAGTAGAGTTCATGATCATTGTAGTTGTAGAGTCCTGGTTATAATCTTTGTCGCCATAATTATTGGACTTGTAATATATTTAATTTAGTGAGTGTTGGCAGATTTCGAATCTGCAACAAGGCCAAATTTGGCTCCAAAAGACGTGTAATTCCTTCTGTAAATTCAATTGTAAATCCAGCTTGGCAATTTTGTAGAAAGCCAACTTTTTGTATGCTAGGGTGTGGGCATGTCACCCTATTATAAGTAAATCATATTCCATGGCATGTGTATTGTAAGACCATGAAGAATCATGATGTAGAAAGTTTAATGGCTTTTTGAAATTCTAAGGGTTGAAAATAGTTTCTAATTCTCAACCTTTAGAATATTGAAATAGTAAATCACTAGTCTAAAAGATTAAAGTTCTACAAATTTGTCTAGAATTGCACCAAAGTTGTGCATCTTTTGTAATAGTCTCTTGACTAATGTAGGGCTTGGCCCAAGACCATTAATTATAAATATGAACCACTTTTAGTGGCAAGTGACACATTGCGATTAAATTTCTATGAGAGTTCTTATAATACAGCTTGTTCAAAGTAGTATATGATTAAGTGATGTTTATGTTTCTTTTAAATATCAAATTATGTTTATGTTTCTTTTGAAATTCTTTATCAAAGTTTATGTTTAAAAGTTAATGTCTATATTATTCGGATCGACTCTGATTTTGGACATGATTATATCTGATTTCTCAAAAACAGCCACCATAACCCTCTTGATCTAACAATTGGAATGATTTACAATTATATTAGGTGCTCATAGCTATTGGACAAAAGCATCAATAAATTTTAGAAACTAGATTGTGACTTGTTGATCAAATTTGTCTTGTTTGGCTTGTAGTTGTATTGAAATGAGATTCGAACTTGAGAAAATCCCACTTCAAGAATTAGTAAGTTTTTATTGTTTCTCTTATCTGGATCCTTTGGTACCATATGTAGAAAATAGTCCTAAATAAATAAAAAAGTCCAAAATTAATTGAGACAATGTTCTTTGTAGATGTAGATCTATGCATAATTAATGTGATTTGTGTAGATGTAGATGTAGATCTAATTTGTCGATGTAGATCTATGCATAATTAATGTGATTTGTGTAGATGTAGCTAGTGTTTTAAGTGGATCTTGTTTTTTTTTTTTCAAAATTGTTTTGTAAAGTCTACATTGTTGTATGAATTTTTGTTGTGGTAACTTAAGTAAGAATGGTAATGTTTATGTTTTGTAGGTTTGTATGCTGATTTTTTCTCCCAAACACCATCCAAACAATTGAACAACGCATTTTTTAGCAGATCCAGGTACTTAAAAGGTCAATACAGACCTTAGAATGCATGCTGCTATTTTAAACAGTATTTCATTGTCTATTCCAAGGTCTTTGTCATAAGTTTTGAGCTTTACAAAAATACTTATCTGAATTTATTAATTAATTAATTTAGATTGGGTGGCTGTTAAGCAAGTTTTGTTAGCAATTTGTCTTTAATATAATGTAGCTCCATGTTTCATAATCTCATATTTTATATTTAGCAAAACTCCAAAATCCCCACTTGTGATGACCTCAAGTAGATCAATTATTTATTTTCTGAATACATCTGTCAGATGAGTGAGAATAATCAAGGAATGCTTGCTGGGTGGGAACAATGAACTATTAGTTGGGTGGGATCTTACAAGGTCGATACAAACCTCAGAATGCATGCTGTTGTTTCAAACAATATAGGATTTTCTATTCCAATGTGTATTCCGATCTCTATTAAATTTTGAGCTTTCCAAAAACAGGTCTCTAAATTTATTGATTAATTTGTTTAGATTGGGTGGCCTTTTAGTAGGTTGCCTCGAGTTTGTCCCCATCAGTGCTCACACTCTTTTTTTTTGCAAGTCAGTTGGTTTCCTAAAATTTCTTAGTTCAACCATTTTTTTTTCTCAAACCTCCAAGTTCTTACAACTTTCAAAGCTAGTCGGTTTTCATTGAAATTAGAAAAGTGCACTTGCAAGTTGATTATTAAAATTCTCTTAAAAGGTCAATCAAGCACAATTTAAAACTTGGTACAGACTTCAAATAGTCTATAACCCTCAATAACAAACTTATATTTGAAATACTTTAAGCTAAGTTTGCCAAATGAGACTTAAAGAGTAATGCTACTTACTATAACATGTATATCTACTACCTTAAAGTTAGTATAAAACATAGGTAGTTCATTGATGAATCTAGACAACATGAAAGGAGAGTGGTGCATGATCTTACAGAAACACATTTCCACTAAAAAATATTGTAGCTCTAAGTTTTGGTTGTGTAATCAAGTGAAGCACAATGTCACCCCCTCGTTACATCTTTAGGATTGCAGCTTTGAGTTTTGGCTATGTAATCAACTGAAACATTGTGCCTTTAGGAACTAGGATCCACATCCATGAGCTTAACTATAGCTTGTTCAAAAGAAACTTATACCCCTTCGAGTACAAGGCAATGCATGTAAAAAGTATAAGTGCATTAATGGTAATTGAGGGATGTAATTGCAGAAGAAGTTGAGAGCCAAGCCAGAGAGCCGAGGATTACTAGCTAGGATGACAATCATTATCTATGTGAGCCTACATGGTGTATCCCAGAGAAGGAATGACCATGTAGGAGCTAGTATATTTCCTAGGCATTGTAAATAATGTAGACCCCTTAAATAATTTAGAGTGAGCCACCTTTTGATGGTGACCACTAGTGGAAGGGCTTTTTCCAATTGTAATTTTCAAATTAGTGGAATTGCCACTTGGGCACCACATGTGAAAATTGTCAACATTTCCTAGCTAGTTTGAGGCCTAAATTGGCTAAAATTGTAAATAGTTTTGGTTCTGGAGTTTCGCACGTGTGAACCAGGCCACAATGTTTTTATTTACTGTATTTTTTCAGTATGATGAAGTGTCAAACTTCATACCCTTCAAAATGAGACCATTTTGATGTATTTTGGTCATATAAGCCATTTTTAGCTATTTTTCCTATATAGGGAATATCTAGGGTCAAGCACCTTCTAGAGAGAGGAGAGAGAGTCATCTTCCTCATCCATAAATAGTAGGGAAGTCGTGGAGAACAGGTTGGAGAAACCTTTTGTATGCTTCATTGAGATCAATAGATCATTGTCATTGTTTCTTCCTCCATTGAGAGCATTGTTGTGTGTATTGTCTTCAAGCTATTGTGTATGATCTTAGGTGCTTTCCAAAAGTGGTAGGATGATGTATTATGGACTGTATAATGCTATTTTGGGCCGTACTTGATGTTTATGGAAGTTTCCATTTGTGGTAAATGCTTTTTGATCAAGTTCTTTGCATTCTAGGTAGCATAGAATGTGTTGCCAATTCCTAGCTTATGTAGTTTGGAGTGCAAGCATTCAAGCCAATGATCTTGGAGTTTAGATCCACTTAGGATCTGTATTTTTCACATGGTATCAGAGCTGGTTGGCTTCTATTTATAGTAAGTATTCCATTTTTGGTGATATTTGGATGTTTGATCAAGTTCTAGCATGATTTTGCATTGCTTTGTTGATCAAATCTTACTAACCTTTGTTTTGTGAGTTGAACTTGTGGATCAAAAGCATATTTCAGGTCTATTGAAGATCAGAGGCTGAAAAGAAACTATTTTGGATCAGATCATAACACCTAATCATTTGTGATTGTGAGGCTTGTGCATATTCAATACTAACAATGTTCTTTTCAATCCTATTGTTGACAATCTCCATTCTTGGATGAACACTCTCCTTAAGTGGATGAAACTTCTCCTTAAGTGGATGACAAATGCTCTTTTGAGTGAGTTGTAATTCTCCTAAAGGCTGAGCAAAGCTCCCATTTGGATGAAAGATCCCCTTTTTTGGGTGAACATATTGTAAGCTCCATTGTGAAGAGCATATTGTAAAGATTGTCATCAATTTTGGCATAAATTTTGGTGTACTTTGTTGAGCATGTAAGTAACTCTCCTTATGTAATTTGATTGGAGCATTTGCTGGAAGGTGTTAACCATTATGCAAGTGTGTTTTCAGGTTCTTAACAGGTTGAGGAACATTCTCATGTGAAGTGATCTTAGATCTACATCTAAACACCAAGATTTGACAAGATAGTGAAGCTAGTCTTGTGATTCACTAAGTGTGCTCATTCATTCACCTCTAAATCTTGTATTTATCACTTGCTGGAGTTTATAAACTTTTAGAAGTGTGGTTTACATGTGGTTTTACAGGTTGAATCAATATCTTAGTGTGTTGATCAAGTTTGTTCATTACTAGGTAATCTTGGCATCCTAGTTGGGTATTTTCTAAGAATGCAAGTAACTCTTCACACCATAACTTGATTTGGTCACTTGCTGGAAAGTTTGAGAGCTTAAGCAAGAGTGTGTTCAGGTTGGTTTGATTTTGTAATCCATTCTTAGTGTGTGCAAAGTGTTGCATGTGTTTCAATCTTCCTTTCTATGCTTGGAAACCATCTAGGTTCAAGATAGAAGTGTTTTAGGGTCCTAAATCTTCATAGATCTCTTTATCTATCATTTGTTGAGAGAAAAGTGAGTGCTAAGTGCTTTAGGACAGAACCTAAAAGTTGAAGAAACATTAGAATCATGGCTTCCAATGGTGGGATCATGCTAGAGTCTAGTGAAAGGTTGAGTTCATCAAACTACTCTACTTGGAAAGTGAGGATGGAGTCCTTACTTGAGTTGAATGAACTCATGGACATAGTTGCAGAAATTGAAGAGAGACCTCTCACACTTCAAGAGCAACAAAGGTTTGATAAGAAGGCCAAAAGGGCTCTTCATATCATTAAAATGAATGTTACAAATGAACTTCTCAAGGAAGTTGGAAAGTGTCAAAGTGCAAGTGAGGCATGGAATGCCTTAAAGAAGCTCTTTGAATCAAAGTCCACATCTAGGGTATTGACCCTAAGGAGACAAATATTTTCTAGTAGGCAAAGAGAGGGTGAAAGTGCTCATGCATTTATCTTGAGAGTTAAGTCCCTAAGTGATGATTTAGCATGCATTGATGAGAACATAAAAGATGGTGAAATAGTCCAAGTTATGTTGAATGGTTTGCTAAATGAACATGCTAACCTTGTGCAAAGTTTTGCCATTCAAAGAGTCTTGCCAAGTGTGGTTGACTTGCAAGAAATCTTATTGGCTGAAGAACATAGGTTGCAATCAAAGCTTGATGGTGCATCCTTGCAAGGTGGAGGTGAAGAGGCTTTCTTCACAAAAGGCAAATTCAAGGGCAAAGGTAAAGGCAAAGGGAAATGGTCCAAAGGTGGTAACTTTGATCATGATGATCACTCTTCCTCTTCCTCTTCTACTAAGAACAATAAGTCAAAGTTCAAGTGCTTTTATTGTGGGATAAAAGGTCATTTTGCAAATGAATGTTATAAGAAGAAAAGAGAGCAAGGAGAGAGGCAAGGAAATCTTACAATAGATGAGGAAGAACATAACACATGTGAATCACTTGTTATGACTTCAAGTTTGTTAGCCAACATAGATGATAATGATCCTTGGTGGATTGATAGTGGAGCCTCATCTCACATGACAAGACATAAGGAATACTTTACATCCTTATTGTCTTATGAGGGAGAAGGTAACATCATCTACACTGCAAATGATGGTCAATGTGACATCAAAGGCATAGGCACTATTCCTATTTCCCTTTCAACAAATAGGAAAGCAAATCTTGAAAATGTTTTGTACATTCCTTCAATCACTAAGAATTTGCTTAGTGTAAGTCAAATGATTGACAAAGGACTTGATGTGGAGTTCATTGGAGATGCATGTTTGATAAGTAAATGTGGATCCTTGATTGCTCAAGGTAGGAGGCATGGTAAACTTTTCAAGCTTGATGCATGTGTGATCTCTAATCATGAAGGATGTATGGCTAGGGAGCAATTGACAAACCAAGAAGTTTGGCACAAGAGGTTGGGCCATCCCAACTTCAAATCTTTGGAGGTAATGGCAAAGAAAGAGCTTGTTCTTGGTCTCCCTAAAAGTCTTGTTGCAAACAATAGTGTTTGTGAACATTGTGCCTTGTCCAAATCTCATAGACTTGCTTATTCTAGATCTACTTCTAGATCTAAAGAAGCTTTTCAACTTGTGTATTCTGATATTCATTCTTCTAGTACAACTAGCAATGGTGGGGCAAAGATGTATGCAACTTTCATTGATGACTTTAGTAGGTATACTTGGATCTATCTTCTTAAAAGTAAGGATGAAGTGTTTGCTGCATTTGTCAAGTTCAAGAATGAAATGGAAAACCAATTCAATACAAAGATCAAATGCTTAAGATCTGATAATGGAGGGGAATACACCTCAAATAGGTTCAAAGACTTTTGTATAGCACATGGGATTAAGAGGGAGATGTCTAGTCCTAGGACTCCACAACAGAATGGAGTGGCCGAGAGGAAGAATAGAACCCTTTGTGAATGTGCCAAGGCAATGAGACTACATGCTAATCTTGCTAAGTCTTTTTGGGGGGAAGCTTTAGCATGTGCTAACTATCTATGTAATAGATGGACAAGTGCTTCCTTGGATGGTAAAACTCCTCATGAGGTTCTTTATGGTAGAAGGCCGAGTGTCAAGCATTGTAGGATCTTTGGATGTACATGTTTTGTCAATATCACACTTGATGATAGAACTAAAGAAGATCCTTCATCAAAGAAGGGTGTGTTTGTTGGCTATAGTGAAGTAAGCAAGGCTTACAAAGTGTACATTCCTTCTACAAAGAAAGTTGTCATAAGTAGGGATGTCATCTTTCATGAAGAGAATGTTTCCAATGTTGTTGATGTTGATGTTGATGTGCCTACTAATCATCATGATGTGCAAGATGTCTTGGATGAAGATGGAGATGCCACTCCAAAGCAAACTTCAAGGAAGACTCAAAGGCAAAGGGCTAAGCCATCAAGGCTAACCTATGATGAAAAAAGAAAGCAAGTGGTGGACAACTCTAACTTTGCTTTTCTTACCTCTTTTGATGAACCAACTTGTGTAGGTGAAGCAATTCAAAAGAAGGAATGGATCCAAGCCATGGATCATGAGCATCAAGCACTCATCAAAAGCAACACATGGAGGTTGGTAAAGCTTCCAAAGGACAAGAAGGCAATTGGTTGTAAGTGGATCTTCAAGATCAAGACAAATCAAGATGGATCAATCAACAAGTACAAGGCAAGGTTGGTGGCAAAGGGGTATGCTCAAGAATATGGTATTGACTATGATGAGACCTTTGCACCCGTGGCAAAGATGGTAACTATTCGAATCCTAATCTCTCTTGCAACTCTTTATGATTGGGATATGTGGCAAATGGATGTTACTAATGCCTTCTTGAATGGTGATCTTGAAGAAGATATTTACATGGAGCAACCCGAGGGCTATGTTTCACATGATGAGCCTAATCATGTGTGCTATCTCCAGAAGAGTTTGTATGGGCTAAAGCAAGCACCAAGGAGTTGGTATGCTAAGCTCAATTCCTTCTTACTTTCTCAAAACTTTGTTATGAGTGAGTATGATCATTCTCTCTACTTTAGATTGAATGAAAATGATATCACTTTACTTTTGTTCTATGTTGATGACATTATCTTAAGTGGTGGTAACAATCTAGATATAGATGAAATCAAGATGGCACTCAAAAGAGAGTTTGAAATTCAAGATCTTGGTAAACTTCATTATATCTTAGGAATAGAGATTATTAGAACTTCTAAATCTACATTCATATGTCAAGAAAAGTATGTTAACTCTATTCTAAAAAGGTTTCATATGGAAGATTGTAAAGTTGTTTCTACTCCTATGGAATCAAATGTAAAGCTAACTACAAGAAGTAATGAAAGATCCTTCAAGGACATTACTCTCTATAGAAAGCTAATAGGATCTCTTATATGGTTAACCATCACAAGACCTGATCTAAGCTTTGTGGTTGGTAAACTAAGTCAAATTATGCAAGATCCTAGTGAGGCTCATTGGAAGCTAGGAAAGAGAGTACTTAGATACATCTCGGGATCTAGAGATTTTGGCATCTTGTATGGAGGTACTACACCTAACCTTTGTGGATTTTCAGATTCAGATTTTGCAGGTGATCAAATGGATAGGAAGTCAACAAGTGCCTTTGCAATCTATCTTGGAGATGGAGTGGTCTCATGGCTATCAAAGAAGCAACCAACTATCTCTCTATCTTCCACCGAAGCCGAGTACAAGGCATTAACAACATGCACCAAGGAGATTCTTTGGATCAAGAGGATGTTATTGGATCTTCACTTGCTGGAACCAGAGAAGACTCCAATCATACTTTGTGATAACCTTTCAGCCCAAAGCTTGGCAAGCAATCCTGTTTTTCATGCAAGGAGCAAGCACATTGAGATTGCTCACCATTTTGTGAGAGATCAAGTCATTGCCAAAGAGGTGGAGCTTCAACATGTCTCTTCAAAGGAGTGTGTGGCTGATATCTTCACCAAACCATTGGGAAAGGACCTATATTTAATGCATAGATCTAATCTTGGAATGTGCTCAAAGACTATGTTGAAACTAGCATCCAATGTTGAAGAGGGAGTGTGAAAATTGTCAACATTTCCTAGCTAGTTTGAGGCCTAAATTGGCTAAAATTGTAAATAGTTTTGGTTCTGAAGTTTCGCACGTGTGAACCAGGCCACAATGTTTTTATTTACTGTATTTTTTCAGTATGATGAAGTGTCAAACTTCATACCCTTCAAAATGAGACCATTTTGATGTATTTTGGTCATATAAGCCATTTTTAGCTATTTTTCCTATATAGGGAATATCTAGGGTCAAGTACCTTCTAGAGAGAGGAGAGAGAGTCATCTTCCTCATCCATAAATAATAGGGAAGTCGTGGAGAACAGGTTGGAGAAACCTTTTGTATGCTTCATTGAGATCAATAGATCATTGTCATTGTTTCTTCCTCCATTGAGAGCATTGTTGTGTGTATTGTCTTCAAGCTATTGTGTATGATCTTAGGTGCTTTCCAAAAGTGGTAGGCTGATGTATTATGGACTGTATAATGCTATTTTGGGCCGCACTTGATGTTTATGGAAGTTTCCATTTGTGGTAAATGCTTTTTGATCAAGTTCTTTGCATTCTAGGTAGCATAGAATGTGTTGCCAATTCCTAGCTTATGTAGTTTGGAGTGCAAGCATTCAAGCCAATGATCTTGGAGTTTAGATCCACTTAGGATCTGTATTTTTCACACCACATGGGCAGTCTTTTTGCTTTTTTAAGGGCCCCCCTCTCTTGTGAGGGAGCTTTGATTGTATTGTCATTTGCTCTTGAGTGAATAAAGAAGATCTTCCACGAGTTCTTGATGATCATAAAGCTCCTTGTTCATGGCAATCTTCTTGAGTGAAATTTCTATGAGCATGTTCTGATTTCCCTTTGTGTTTGTGGATTAATTAGATTGTTTGCTTACTCTCTTGCTTGTGGAAAGTAGATGTGGATTAACTTTTTTGTTTCTTGATTTTTGTAGTTTCAGCATGCAGGTAAACTATAGAGACTGAGAGTGTGGATCTGATCTGCATACCTTTTAACAATCTTGTCCTTGATTGTTCTTGGGCATTCCAAGCATCAGGAAATGGGTCTTTCTTGATCCTTGGGCTGCTAGAATGCTGTTAGGATGCTAGTTTTCTTGTTTTTTGTTTTCTTGCTGAGTAGTTTAATCTTGTCATTGCTTCATTCCTTGATTTTGGTAGATAAATTGTAACATTGCTCTCTGATTCAGAACGTTGATCTATATTGAGCTAGGGTTGCATGGCTTGTAGATGCATGTAGCTGAGTAACGTATCCGTTTCTCCCCACTGACAGGCTGGGAATACACATTGTAATATGAGAAACGCTTATGCTTGGAAACCATTCTAATAAGAAGACCAAACCGTAAAGAATAGTAACTTACAAAAGTAACAAAAGAAGAATGAATGATTAAAAAAATTGTGTTCACAGATTTAGTGGAATATGTGAACATTTGGTGTCATTCCACAGCTACACTGACATTTATCCAAGCCAAACCTTTCTGATCTGTGCTGCCAAATCATAACTCTGCAGTCTCACACATGCATCCTTGCCGAGCTCGCTACTTTGGTCTTCATCGACGGTCAGCTCAGTTCTTGACTGAGGCTTCACGCTCCTTACCAAGCCGAGCTCCACGACTCTCGTCTGGACTGGACCGCTACACACCAACTCTCGACCAAGTATTAAATCTCAACTAGAGCCTTCCGCCCAAATCTCAACCAGAGGCTTCCTGTTAAATCTCAACTAGATGCTTCCTATCAAATCTCAACCGGAGCCCATTGCTCAATTCTCAACCGGATCCCATCGCTCCCATCTCAACCGAAGCCAATCGCTCAATTCTCAACTGGAACGCTCTTTCAAATCTCAACCGAAGAGACTGTATCAAATCTCGACCAACAAAATTCTATTAAATCTCGACCGACGGGTTTTTGATCAGATCTCGACCGAAGGGTTTCGATCAAATCTCCACTGGAGGCTCTGGGTCCAATCTCGACTGAAGGGGTTCCTCACCATCTCAACCAGACCAAATCCACGCCAGACCACAGAACTTTCAAATGACGATCAGAACTTGACGAGTACAACATACATCAGATCCGACAGCTTGAATCAACGATCTATATCTGACGTTTTTTGGAGTTATATCTGACGATCCATATGAACCGCCAGCTGCACCATAGTAAACCATAGCAACTGCAACTAGCCTCCAACTATTGTATTCACCCGCATTCGATCGCAAACAACTGAGCCTCCAACTATCGTATTCACCCGCATTCGACTACAAACAACTGAACCTCCAACTATCGTATTCACCCACATTCAACTACAAACAACCACACTACAACTATCGTATTCACCCACATCCAACCGCAAACAACCGCACCCCAGCTATCGTCTTCACCCACATTCAACCGCAAACAACCACACCCCAACTATCGTATTCACCCACAAACAACCGCACCCCAGCTATCATAGTGATCGCCTTGAACCATAGTGACTGCATTCAACCGTAGTGACCACATTGAACCGTAACGACCACCTTGAACCGTAGTGAATGCATTCAACCACACCCAAACCACATCAGCCTTTGAACCATAGCGCCTGCATTCAACCACAAATGCACCACACTCAAACCACATTAGCCCTTGCACCGTAGCGACCACAGTCAACTACAAACAGATCACATTCCATCCGCCTCCATTGTTGAACCGTAGCAACCGCATTCCGACCGCCCTTGCACCACATCCAAATACCCTTGCACTGCATCCAACAGTCCTTGCATCGCATTTCGACCTTGCACCACATTTTCACCACCTTTAAACTGTATTCCACTGCAATCGCATCACATTACCACCACACTCGCACCGCAACAGACCGCACTCCCACCGCATTACCACATTAACAGACTGCACTTGCACCACCAGGGAGATGCAGCATGAGCCTTTAAATTTTCACCAATGACCAGACTTTTAAAATTACGTCCCAACACCAGTCAAGTTACCAAGGAGTCCAAGAGGCCTATTTCTACAATCCTAAGGTATTCTAGAGTTGTTATGGATCGTCCTTACGATCCGAATTTCACAGAGGACTATTCACCAAAGATGGTCTCTCCATCCACCGAACAGGCTCGATTAATATATATTCCAAGATGAAATCCCAAGTCCAAGAGCCATCCACCAACTCATTTGACCGTTGGGAACCCATGCGTTTTGAAGCTCCATACGATCGACCACATTTTTATGATGCAGAATCTTCATATGCACGAGCTCACTTAACCGAAGCTTTTGCAAATAATATTCCATGTACTAAAAAATGTACTCCAAAGCTAGATTTACCTAAGTACGACGGTAACGATGACCATGATCAATCGAGCACGAGAATGGTTTTTTAACCTTGATTGTGAAGATAAACGAGATTGGTCACTCTTGAAGGAGGCATTTATCAAACGCTTCAAGCCATTTTGCTTGATCGAAAGTCCTTTTGTCAAACTAAGTAACATCAAAATGACAAAAGATGAGAAAGTACGTGACTACATTGAACGATTTAAAAGATTAAACAGGAGCAACCCACTGAGTCTATGCTCATAATTTGGTTCCTCGTTGGACTCCCCCGATGGATACGACGTGAACTTCGCTCCAATGATGAATACACATCATTGAAACAAGCCATGTCTGATGCTATTCGAGAAGAAGACGAGGGATCATATGTCGATGAGCCTCGTGAACGGAGATCACATCATGTTATCCAAGAAACTCGACCAAACAAGGAAACACGAGAACAGTTGTGGAAAACACAAATGGAGTTGCTTAACCTGCAACACCAACAACATATGGAGAAACTCACGAAAGAGTTTCAAAACACTCTTAGGTCCATCCAGAGTTTGATGCTAGGTTAGTTACCCATTTGCCAAATCCACCATAGACGAGAGAATACATGGTGCCCTCACTGTCGTCGTGCACACACTGGCAATGAGTGCCCATCATACCAGCATGTCCCAGACACTTCATTGATCAAATGCGATATTTGTGACTTTATGGGACATACATCACTCTATTGCTATTATAACCTGAGGAACCAGCCTCACAACCAGTCAGGGGACATTATCAACCTCCTTAACAGGAGTTTGTTTCACAGAACCAAACACACACACTACCAACCACGAAACAACCAAGTCCATATACAAGAGTTGCCCAGGCAACCTAGACATGAATCTCAACCATAGCTGGCGCTCTTAGGACCACCTCCACGAGGACAACCTGATCTAGGAGCACAAAAACATAGACACCCTCGAGAATCTGCACAACACATCTGGTAGAAAATTCCTACGATCACTCATATCATCACGATACAACACTTCCATCTGTTAGTTCTCAACAATACCCAACCGACAACTCATGCTCGTGCAAATGGGGTGAGTACTCCACACCACCAAAAAATCTAGCACAGCTAGCCATCCAAGATGGTTATGCTATTGCCACAGGCCCAATGAGCAACCATTGTTTTATTTGTGTTGAAACTAGCCACTTCATGGTTGACTATAAAGTTAAGAACCAATACCATGCGGATTGCCCAGATTGTGTTTGTAAACACAGTTTCAAAGACTTCCCTAAACAACCTAACAAGATCCTTCCCGCATATCATATATCATCCGAACCTGTTAGAGTTCTCACTAGAGCACAATGCCATCAACAAGACTAACAATAAACTCATGCTAAATCACCTGACCCACATGGAAGCCACTTGACAGCTTCCACATTACCCAAAGACTACCCAGACCCACACGTGGGACAAAGACAATACAATGAATTTTGAGATGAGTTTTTGCGAGAGGAAAAACATACAAAAAGTCTGTTATCAGCTCAAATCCCCGAGAAGGAGCAATCCCTACAAGGACTTAAAGTATTTTCTGACCTCCTACAAGCTCAACTCACCATGCCGTTCCATAGCGCAATAAAATCCTTCACCGGACTTCAACATTATATCCATCTTAGTTTTCAGCTATCTACTATTCCTGATGAACAGCGAAAAACAGAAGAGATTCTTGAAATTTCCCAGATTTCTATGAATCTACTAAATATAGGTGTTGCTAAGGGGACTAGCATCACCTTGCCTTTGTCCTACAAATACTATCCCACAGTATCTGCTATCCTTGATAGCGGATCAGACATAAATATAATGGCTTTGTCCTTGGCAAAGTCATGGGGCTTCCATACCCTCGATCAACCACGATACAAACTTCGCATGGCTGATCAACTAGTTACCGACCCTACTGGTCATTTATCAAACATTAAGGTTCAAATAGAAGGTGTCAAATTTGTGATCGATTGTGTCATCTTAGACTTACCAGAAGATGCCAATACCTATAAACTCCTTCTTGGTACACCTTGGCTCCAGATGGTAGGAGTTGTCCAAGATTGGAAGCATAGCAAAATCACCTTTGGCAATCATGACAAAGGAGTCACTGTTGGCTCAACTGGCCATGTCAAGCCTGTTAAAATTTTTGATGATTGGTCATCAACAACATATGACAACTCCGATAGTGTCCTGATCCAACCAAAAGGCCACTATACAAGATCCACGGACATAATCAATTGGGGTCAGGCACTAGCCACTTGGACTGTGCTGATTCCAATCGATGTCGTATCGAAATTGCTGCAGAAACTGTGGATATTCTCCCATCTTCTACAAACATTGATACACCCATCATTCCACTTATGATGATTGACCTGATTCCTATAGCGTGGTGCCCAAGAGAACCTAGCGTCTCTACCGCCCATGTTTTCGAAGAAGGTATTCTTTTCATGGATGATGTTGAAATGACAGATGAACATGTACTCCTTAATCTAGATGCCCAACCTTATCCGCCAAAAGCAATTCCTCAGGAGATCAAGTCACCAGGACCGTTGGCTCATGTCCAACTAACATCCAAAGTACCCAACACACAAGCATATAGGCCCAAACCCAAAGTATATACATGGGACGTCTATCCAGACGAAGTCTGGGATACAATCAATGCCGATATGATAAGTGAGGCAACAACACTGCCCACTCAAAAACCACAAAAACCTCGGTTACAAAAAAACAAAATTGTCGATACAAAATTAACCGAGCGTCAAAAACAAATGCGTGAGCAGCTTAAGCAGCCGATTAAGCCCTTGTCTAAAGAGACAGAGTCCAAACCATCAAACCAAGCTTCCACGTCTGGTAGTGACTCAACTCAGATGATTCCCAAAGTCCCAGAAAACTTTGTGGAACCACCTGTCGATCTTCCACAAAAGTGCAAAGATTTTGCACTAGATGACGTTGTTATCCAGTTACCGCAGCCACACCAGAAACCTACACCAAATTTCAACTCCTTTGAAGGACCTGGTAAGACAATCCCGTTAAACCTTAAAGATCTTGACGAGGAGCTAGATCGAATAGTTCATTAGGGCCCTTTTTGAACTCAAAAAGGGCCTCTTCCTTGCCTAAACATGTTTGCTAATTGGGATTAATTAACTCATTAATCGTCCTATGTGGCTGTTCACCCAGGGTTTATCATGGGTTAGCTCAGATTTTTATAGGCTGCACTTGAAACTAGTATAATATCACAAGGACAGAAAATTTTAAAGTAGCCTAAAATATTATATCCAATATAAACTCTCCATTTTTTCAAAGCCTTCAAAATGGCTTTTAATTAGTTAGAATGAGAGAAAATGGGGCCCAAAATTTCTTTGGGCCCCCATTTTGAAAAAAGGAAAAAAAAAAAAATGGGGGGAGGGGGATGAGAGTACATCCCCCTCCCTTGTACATCCCCTGACGTGCTGGCCGCTCCCCACCCTCCGGGCCGCTGGCCCCCTTCGGAGCCCTCCCTCTAGATTGCAACATGGCACCCCCTCCCCCAATGAAGTGAATGACATAGGGGGGGAGGGGGCCTTGATGTGTGGAAGCACCCACCGCGCGCCCACCCTTGCCAGCTGCTCGAAGTGGGCAGGAGCACGGGGATGGGTGCGTGGTGGGTGTGTCCATCTATTTAAAAAAAAAGGCCCCTCCCGCGCCCCCTACCAAACATTAAAACCCATTTGAAGTAGGAGGGGGGGTCGTGGTGCAATCCAGGCCCCGCGCCCCAAAGGGGTCCAGCGGTCCGGGGTGTGGGGAGCGGCCAGCGAGTTAGGGAGAGGAGAAGGTACAAGGGAGCGGAGACGGTACACTGGGAGCCGGGGTGGGGGGGAGGGGGTGGTTGTTTTAAGGTACAAGGGTGGGGGGAGGGGAAATTGTACTCTCATACCCCTCCCCCCATTTTTTTTAAAATCTTTTTTTCAAAATGGGGGCCCGAACTCTCTCTCTCTCTCTCTCAGGGCGCTCCCCCTCCAGCGATGGTAGCCTAGGGTGCTCCCGCTCCAATGATTAGTGTTTTCTCTGGCAGCGAGGCCTGATCTGGGCAGGGTCCGATCTGGGCACGCTCATCCGTTCTGGAGATGCGCACTTAGTAGCGCTGCACTCTCTCCTCTGAGCAGCGAATCCGAACAACGATGGTCCAGCAGATCTGAGCAGTGGATCTGAACAGCAATGGTCCAGCAGATCTGAACAGCGAATCTCCCTAAGTGCAGATTTGAACAGCAATTTGGGCAGCGGGGCTCTGCCACCATGGATTCTGAGTGGGTAACCACTCGTCGGAAATACAATAAAACTTCCAGTGAAGTTCCTACCCCACCAACTCCCACCGTTGCTCCAACTACTGCCGTACCAATCCCTCCAGCGGATTTTGATGTGTGGGCGATCATAAGCAGAATGGAAATCCAACTTCAAAAGCACTCGTACAGTATTATCGCTCTACAAGAAAAGGTGAAGATGCTTGAAGATGAAAATGCAAACCTCAAAGAACAGTTGACAGTCAAGACCTCTCAAATCAATCCTAGTCATGTCAAAGCCCTGGAAAACAAAATCCAAACTTCGACCAAAAATTGGGCAGACTTGCTCAAGAACTTGGAAGGAAAGAATACGATGGTGGTTTCACAGGCAATGCAAGAACAAAGCAAGAGGGAATATAAAACACAAAACGTTCGCATCCGAGGTTTTTCTCTTGAAACCGACCCCCTTTTTGCAGCCAAGGAACTGTTAGCTTCACTCTCTTACGAGGAACAGGAAGATGTTGTGGAAGCAGCATGGCGTAGTAAGTTTGATACTTCGGTAATTTTCATTCGTTTCAAATACATTGATTATCGAGACGAAGTTAACAAGCGTCGTGGACGTCTTAAAGGTAGCGACATTTTCGTCCATGAAGACCTGACCGCCCTACAGTGGAAATAACGTAAGCAACTCATCGAGGAAGCGAATTCAAAAGGGCAAAAGGTTATATTTCGTGATGGATGACATTTTTTTGTCACTCCATCCAGAAATGATCACTCAGCGCCACCTCCTGCGTGAGAGCCTTTTTATTGATGCTTGTTAGAGATTGTTCAGAGTTAGGTTGAGAGTTAGAGCAATGAAGAGATATTTTTTCTCTTCTTAGTTAGCTTTGGTTTTAGTTATGTTGTTTTGACGGCATTGCTCAGTCTTGGTGCCATCAATTTTGATGTACTTGTTCATCGTATACGCCTTTGCGGCATGGAAAAGATGTTAATAAAACTTCTTCTTCTTCTCTCTCTCTCAAATCTTAAATCTTAAATCAATGTAAAATGATTAACATGTTTACAAAACTCTCTCTCTCTCTCTCTCTCTCTCTCTCTCTCTCTCTCTCTCTCTCTCTCTCTCTCCCCCCCTTTCTTTCATCTATCATTCTTAGTCCTAAATAAATAAAAATCTAACAATCTATTACTACCATAGATTTTGTATTTATCTATAATCCTAAATTCTACATCAATGCAGAATGTTAAACATTATCTTAAATAATTCTAACAATCTATTTTAAACACTATAAAAAATTAATCTATTATAAACACTATCACAATCTATTATAGAACACACACACACACACACACACTCTCTCTCTCTCTCTCTCTCTCTCTCTCTCTCTCTCTCTCTCTCTCTCAAAACTTTATTTTAAAAAAAGGACTCCAAAATCTTTTAATATCTTTAACTTACAAGACCATTCAAAACCATTTTAAATCAATGCAAAATTTAAAAACACACACACACACACTCTCTCTCTCCATCTCTTTTTATCATTCACACTCTCTATCTCCTCTTAAAACAAACAAACAAACATCAACCTCAAACAAACAAACAAAAAGCAAAACAAACAAAAATCAAGCACCAACCTCAAACAATGATCTTCAAGCACTGATCTTCAAGCACCTTCAAGCACTGATCTTCAAGCCCTCAATCACTGATCGCCCTCAATCGCCCTCAATCGCTCCAAAGACACTCAAATCTGCAAAAGACAAAGTGAAAGAGAAGGCGCTGGATCGCGCGAACTGGAAGATTGAAACAGACGTCGGAATCCGACGGCCTCCAAACACGTCAGAATCTGACGTCTGTGTTAGATGTTGTGGACAGGCTTTTTGGCTTGCCGACATCGGATTACACGAAAATGTGACAGGTCGTATCCACATCTACAAGTCGGAATCCGACATGTCGGACTCCGATGTGCCTTTGAAAAATTGGTTGCCGCCCATATTTCCCGATCGCCGGACTCTGATTTTCGGATTTTTTACTGGGACGTCGGACCTCGACGTGGCGGATTGCGACAGATTATGAAATTTTCGAGCATACGTCGGACGCGGACGTTGAAATTTGTGCGATATGTTATTGTGAAATCTCAAGCAAAATATTCAATGTCATTTATATTTTTAATAGTGCCTCTTTTTAAATATGTTCTAGCGACAATTTCTTCAATTGAATGTGTGTGCTTGTTTCTTAATGTTGTAGGCAAGTGATAGGCTTCAAATTTGGAGATCCAATCAAGGTCTAGGCCGACCGTTATCAATATTTAATGCACTTTCATATTGGAGGGAATTGTTAATAAACCATCTTTTGGACCTGATGCACATATTCAAGAATGTGGGGAGCACAATTTGGAAGCACTTAACCGGTGCCAAAGATAAAAAGGCGCACGAAATGACTTAAAAGACTCTGAAAAAGATGTCAGATTTATGGACACAAATATTAGGGAATTCAATTGTCCTACCAAAACTATGGTAGAGTGCTCTTCTACATAGTTTATTTTGGATTGAAGATGCTGAGAATTAGGGTGAATGTATTCATAAATTTCCTGTTTCTGGGGTAAGCTTCCGATTGTGATTGAATGATCTCTTGTAAAAGGTCACATGCTTGTCTAACAGCTTAATTATGCTTAGTCTTGGATTAGCATAAATTGCATGAGTCTGTTATGCCTGAATCCTGTTTTTGAGCTTCTGTTCATTGAAAGATTGGTTTTAAATCAATTTTTCATGTGATATGAACTCTTAGTGAAAAAAACCAGGATTCCCGGGATTGCATATGGAAGGTCAGAGGTTTTAACCTACCTACATCCTCCCGTGTACTTGCATGTTTTGGGAACATGCATTGGCTGTGCAGTTATGCTAACTCTTTGGTAGTAAGTTTGAATGTGAGGCTGAGTAGAGAGGGAGCAATTACTTCCTTGAAACTGTTTACTCCCTGCTAAATAATCGTTGGTCTTTCTCGCTGCTTCTGTGAGGCCTGTATTTCACAAGTAAGCATAGATATAAAATCATGATTATTTGGGGTTTTCAGTTCCAAGAATGCATGCAACCAGTACCTGAATTCTCTGTGATAGTAGGGATGGCTAATTTAGTGAGGATAGAGGTCATTGAAGATATGATCATTCAATGGAAGAAGATGCATCTAAGTGGCCAATGGGCCATCGCTGACTGTGATTCATCAATGCCGATGGGCCATCACAAAAATCAACGCATAATTGAGCTTGCAAGAGTTGACGGATAGATGAGAACCTCATTTCATCATTGTTCCTCCGTGGGCATGATCAATATTATGGCTATATCCTTGGAAGTTCCATCACTCTGGAAGCGGGTTTGAGATACTAACAATACATTCCCGAGCACTTCTACAAGGAAAGATCGACAAGGTCAGATTTCTTAGCGGGTCACTTGGATTGGGAGCCATCAAGAATTATTCACACTACAATTTGATTCATTCTATGATTTGAGAATTCTATTGAGTTATGCCTTTTTGTTGTGTGTCTTGGAATGACATCTATAATTTATAAGAAGAACCATAAATGTTGGCGTTTTTCTTTGATGTCAAGTATAAAGATGGTGTCAAATAGGTAACACCCTATCTCCTTGGAATACAGGAGGTAGGTCTATACTCGACATGGTTGAAATTTTAGAGCTAAAAACTCAACCTACTGGCATATTCACTTAGGACCACAGTGACTAGGATACCCTGTTGGAATATACGGTTCCTAGTCGCTCACTCTCGAACATCTAAAAATCGATGTTTAGGGATTGGATATTGCACTTGAAGAAAGCCTCTCTTTATCAATTGATTAGTCACAAGGAAATGAGAGTACCAATTCATTGGAGAATGGAAAGATAAATTTTACAGCTCTTGTTGAAAATTGAAGAAACTACTAGGTACATGGCTTAGAGTACTCTAGAAAATCATTTCGATGTTGCGGTTAAATCTTCCCATAGGACTAGGTATTCCCTATGTCGATACATCATATTTGAACATCGAGATACTGATTAGTTCAAAATTGATATATCGATAAAGGACTATATCTATCCTAGGAGTCATACATCTAGGTGAAATCATGAGATCCCCAGACCCTCTTATTTTTTCCATTATAAATTATCATCGTTCTCGAGATATTCGAATTCTAATCTTTTTTTTTTAGAGAGTGAAGTGTGTTTTGAGAAAGTGAGAAAGTATCATTAGAGGAGAGATATTCCATGCATCACAAAATTCCGAACTAGCATTGGGGAACATGTTCCACCTGAACCTTCCACTAGGAACTGACATTCCTTACACTAATACATCCCATTTGAACATCGTCCTGTTAGTCGGGTTGACATCATGTATCGTTAGCAAATAGTATCTCTTTTGGGAGCAGCAAGACTCGAGGAGATAATGGAATCAATCGAGCCTTGCATTTTACTCGTCATAGACCTGAGAAGAACAAGAGATGTCATAATCTTGTCCTGATGCAAACGTAGACATTTCAGTATCATACCAACTAGAGAGAATCTCAAGTACCACTACAATTTGCTATCTAAAACAGGTTGGAGAGCTGTATGACAGACCTCGATTTTATACCATCTTTTGGTGATGTTTGTCAAGTGATTCGAGGGGGAATTATGAGCCATTATTTCTATTCTTCTGAGATATATCACTACCTATATCCTGGTGACATCTTGATTAGATTGCAACATTGTGGAGACTGTAGTTACTTTGAAGTCCACGAACTTACTGTTGATGGATTCTGACACCTTACTGATGCTTTATCCACTCGCTATATAGAAGTGACACAACTCTCGCTAGAAGTTCCAATACAATCACCAGGTTCAGCCAATAGTACGAATGCTTTAAATAACTCTGGGAGAGATCTTCGATGAGTAAGATCGGAGAGTAGCTCATGAGTTCCATAGGCAAGTAAGATGGGAATGAGATTGAGAATGATTGTATACCCCTTCATTAATTATATCTCTACAGGATTGGAAACCCTCTATTAACTGTGAAGGTACGGTTTGGTTGATAAAACATGTCTGGGATCGCTAGTCTAGAATCGGGTTTGAGACATGTGCAGCCATCCTCGTAGCAGCACGATACTAGAAGTGATGCACCCTATTAAGTTATTCCCTCCCCTATGTTGATCCCACGGTGAGGAAAATGCCTAACATCATGAGAAATAGAAATTTTTTAGTAGCTGAGTGACAAGATTCTCATTGAGATATGTGAGTAACATATTTGGATTTTAGAAGAATCTGTCAAATAAAAATGTGTTTATGTACTGGATCATAGTGAGATTATTCACTTATGTGCACAATTAATCTTGTATGAATCTATTGTGTATTCCTAGTTACTAGGGTAATTTGGTGCACTTAACCTAGTCGGTGAACATAGACATATGATCAAGTATTGTTTTATCTTTGTGTGGAAGATTTATGGATTAACTTATAAATGATTTGAATGAGGATCTAAATGTGGTGTCATACTAGTATAATTCAATTCTGCACCTATACATTTAAGATTTTTGAGTCATTAACAATTAATTTGAGTAGTTGATTAATTGATTTCTTGACTCCATCATAAGGTGCAATAGAAGAGAAAGAGTCCTTGGAGCTACACATATGTGAAGAGGCTCCACTATCAATATACCATAGGCCGTCCTTCTTGAAAGGAGTAGATGAGAAACTAGAGACCAAAAGAGATCCTTCTCCATCACTTGCAATAGTGTCTTCCTTCTCATTGGTAATGTTGGTTTGCGTGAGTTGATTCTTCTTCTTGAAGCAATTGGTGGCATAATGACCTTTCTTGCCACAATAAAAGCACTTGATCTTCTTCTTCTTGAGCTTGGATGATGAAGCATTAGAGGAATCATCTTCCTCCTCATCTTTGTCTTTGGATTTGACTTTGTCCTTGCTTGAGGATTGTTGATGTCGGTTCTTGCTCCTTCCTTTGTGCTTATTCTTGGCAAAGAGAGCTTTGCCATCATTATGGGTGAGAGAAAGCTTGTCCATCCTCAAGAGCTTGTACTCTTGTCTTGATTCTTCTGAAATTAGCACACTTTGGAGAGCCTCCAAACTAGGTAGCTCCTCCTTCATGGCATAGGATTGGACAAGGTTATCAAATTCACTTCTCAAGCCATTGAGAATGACTTGAACTAGCTCATTTTGATTGATGGAATCACCAATGCAAGCAAGCTCTCTATGAATATCTTTTACTCTCAAAACATAACTAGATGCACTCTCATCACTCTTTTGGCTACTTTGAAAGATTTGATTCCTAAGAGTGAGAAGCCTAGAGGTATTCTTAGCCTCATAGATAGTCTTGAGACAATCCCAAGCTTCTTTGGCTGTTGTACAAGTACCTATCTCCCTCAATATCTCATTAGAGACATTCATCTTAATGTAGTGGAGAGCCATCCTAGCTCTCTTTTTGTATTTTTGAACCTCTTGAAGAACTTGTGGTTCTTCTTCAAGGGCAAGAACTATGTCCATCACGTCTTGAAGGATCAAGATGGACTCCATCCTCATTTTCCAAATTGAATAGTTTGAAGTGGACAATCTTTCACTTGGTTCCAACAAGGATGAACCCATTGAAGACATTTGAAGTGAAGAAAACTCAAATGATGAACAATAAATGTTGCTACACACTCTCAATAGGATCCAATAATAGAGTACTATCTTCTCCTATGAAAGATCTTGCAACTATTTGCGAATTGATTCTCACTAGCTACACAAATCTATTTCACATCAAATGATGGAGTATAGGCAAAGTTAGGATCAAACACTCTTAGCACGTGTGAAGTACTCTAAGAAATACAATGATATTGCATGAAATAAAATGGCTAAGATCTCAAAACAGTGCCTAGATCACATATAGATGAGATTGGCAAGCATACAACTGTGATTTTGGATCACCCAGGCAATCTCTTGACCAAACCAAATGTGTCCACCCAGGTCTAGGTGCCCTACCTAACCCTCTTCAAAAGCTTATAACTTTTGATTGGCTCAACCAAATGGAATGAAATTGATCGCATCAAAAACTAGACAAAAATAGCTTCAAAACAAGTTATCAAGCAAGATAAATCGATCAAGCATGAGAGAGAACTTCCAAACCGAATTTGGATGTTCCTCACATGTGTTTGAGCACCTGATTCCGTACAGTACCAGGTCAGACCCAATCAATGTCCTCTTGATCTCTTTTGATCCAAAATTGAACAAGATAGCTAGGAAAATGGGCCTTGACAATTTCTAGCTCAAGATTGATGAAAAGTTTTTACTTAGATGGATCAAAATGCATGGTAACCTTAGGTAGGCTCTGATACCATGTTGAATTTCACACGTGTGGATTGTCCACAACATGTACTTGTGATCTCCTAAGGTGTGTAGATGCACCAAGATTAAGATTAGATTGAGATTCAAGATCAATCTTAGATCCTATGGCAAAAACACACTACTACATGCATTCAAACACTTCCAACTCTCACTCACATGTGTGGGAAGTATTTAAAAAATAATCTAAGTAAAAACAAGCTGCTCTCCTTGGGTAGAGAGAGAAAAAGCATCATCAGCTCTCAGGTAGAGAGAGAAAGCTAGAAATCCAATAACTCACAAAATCCATAAAATCACCAAATCCATAAAATCACTAAATCAATTAGCTTCAAAATGAGGAGTACAATGATACTAGTAGATCCACGAGCTACCACTATGCCTAAGTATGATTGGACCATACTTTGTCACCTCTTGATCCTATTGGACCATTGATCCATGCACCTCTTAATTCTATTGGACTATATTCAAGCACACCTCAATTTCCTATTGGACCTCACAAGGTTCCACCTCTAAATCCTATTGGACCTCTTAAAATTCATCAAACAAAAGCATTACACTTGTCTACACTCTAATTGGCACGTGTTTAGCCTCTTACTCTATTTTGGCTCAGTAGTGGCATTACAAGTGGAAATGCATAATTTGCCATCTATGTCAAATTTATTCCTATCAACATCCTACACCTAGATGCTTGATGTAAAAAACATAAGACCCCTATATCTAACATAGATAATCTTCTTCAATTCTTTGCACGTACCTGCAACTTTTGTCTCCTTGGGTCTGTGGTTGATCCTTCCTCACCCTCCTTATCCTCCCCTTATGGCCATCTGCACTTTTTTTTTTCAACAACAGTTTTGTGTTTTTTTGCATTCTTGATGTAAATCCACATTCTTTTTGCTGTGGATCCAGATCCATAGGGGTCAGAATGGCTCTCGGAATGGACCAATCTACTATGCTAGCTATTCCGATGTCTAATTTGCATTTTTTTTTTGAGCTATAGTTTTTGGTTTTTTGTTGCATTCTTCATGTAGAACTACATCTTTAGTTGTGGATCTAGATCCAAACGGGTCGGAATTGCTTTTGGCTACCGACTAATGAATTAGTTTCATTGTATGTAGACGAATAAAGTGTCTTACAATCCCATGCGCCCCATGACCTAGAAGAAATTTTTGACATGGCTATTTTAGAATACATGGGAGCACTCCCACAACGTCTTATTTTGGAATTTCTTAAGCCATTATCGCCATTAGCAATCGTAAGCAGGGTCGCGCACTTGACCAGCCTAGAAAAACAAGCGTATAAAGGGCTATGTGAGAAGTATCATAACATATTTCCTTGGGATTATGATGATTTGAAAGGAATACTCCCATCCCTAGTTACTCATAGAATACCACTCCTTAAGGGAAGTAAACTTGTACAATAGATGCTCTATTTCGAGGTCTTTGTCATAAGTTTTGAGCTTTACAAAAACACTTATCTGAATTTATTGATTAATTTGTTTAGATTGGGTGGCTGTTAAGCAAGTTTTGTTAGCAGTTTGTCTTTAATGTAATGTAGCTATATAATCTCATATTTTAAATTTAGCAAAACTCCAAAACCCCCACTTGTGATGAGCTCAAGTAGATCAATTATTTATTTCCTGAATACATCTATCAGATGAGTGAGAATAGTCAAGGAATGCATGCTAGGTGGGAACAATAAACAATTAGTTGGGTGGGTAAATGAGACTTAAAGAGTAATGCTACTTACTATAACATGTATATCTACTACCTTAAAGTCAGTATAAAACATAGGTAGTTCAATGAATCTAGACAACATGAGGAGAGTGGTGCCTGATCCTACAGAAACACATTTCCACTAAAAAATATTGCAGCTCTATGTTTTGGTTGTGTAATCAAGTGAAGCACAATGTCACCCCCTTGTTACATCTTCAAGATTGGCTATGTAATCAACTGAAACATTGTGCCTTTAGGAACTAGGATCCACATCCATGAGCTTAACTATAGCTTGCTCAAAAGAAACTTATACCCCTTCGAGTACAAGGCAATGCATGTCAAAAGTATAAGTGCCATAATGGTAATTGAGATGATGTAAAGCATGACAAGAGAGATGTAGTATTGTACCACAAAGGCCTTGCCATGTCATATTGGTGTATTTTAACTTTTTTCGAAGATTAAAAGAATGTAGAAAAATAGCTTGATGGTTTTCTACAAATGTTTTATTGACTATGATGATAGGATTTTTTTAATTAATCCAACAATTTCAGTATCATGGCAAGACTTCATGACACAATATAATTTAGGCGGTTATCTTTGAGCACTGGTCCCCATAATGTAATGTAGTTGCATAATGTAGCTCTATAATGTAACGTAGATCTCTGAGTTGGGTGGGAATGTTCATATAGCAAGGGTCGGAACAGACCTCGGAATAGGTGGATCTCTTTCAGATAGTATACCACCACCTATTTCGATGTATGTTCCAAGGATAAACATTAGCAAATTGTGCCTTAACAATGCAAAGTTTTTTTAATCTCATTATAGGACATTGAAGCCTCACTTAATTTGATTTTTACCAGACCTAGAGTTCCTATTTGTGATTGTTGTCCATAGATTATAAGTTTCTAGTTTCAGAACTAGTTGGATAGCTACCCTTTAGTGCCTCAAATCATTTAGGTTTTCAGCCTACATTTAGCTTCTCTTTAAATAAGACACCATAAGATGTTACATTCAAGAGCCCCAAATAGTAACCTACCCCAAAAATTGTAACCCTTGTCTCATTCCAACAATACTTAGGAATGAATTCACACAATTGAAATGGGACTAGACTAAATTGAAATAGGATCAAGGTCGAATGCAAGTAATTAAAATTCTCAATCCTAGGAAGGTGTGTAGCCCTTACTTTTCTCCTGTTAAAGACGAGGTTCTAATCTTTCCTTGAATGGAAAAACATGCACACCACGTGGAGGGAATATGAGGTGACATTATGGAATAGGACATAACCGCAAGGTTTGGGAATTATAATCATCACATTCAACTCTAATGAAGGATTTAGGGTATGAAAAGAGACAGATTTTATAGTTACTGAGTCAAAGCTACGGGGGCAATACCAATATATAGATTCATTACCATTTTTAATTAACAATAAACCATAAACTTTAAACAACAATAAGGGACTCTAAACTCCCCTAAAACTGTGTGAAAAAAAAATGAAGAACTAAACCATGAGAAAAAATTAGGGCGTGCAATAGATTCTTGGAATATTAATGATGACATGAATCCGTTGAGGATACAAAGGGGGTTCACTAGCTCTGGAATTAAGTTGTATGTGCCGATTGGGTATTTCTTCTAGATATGATGCCACCGAAGGGGCCGATGGTGTGCAGGTTTTGGCATTATTGAACTTGATAGTTCACCACATCGAAGAGAGAAAAATGTTGCGGCTACTTCAAACTCAATAAATCTAAAACACAACATGAGTATCATTAGGATTCAAGCAAGTGTCTATGTAATTTGACAGAAGAAGGTCTTCTCTATTCTAGATCTTCTTCTGTTAGACATTGATACTTGTTCGAATTTAGATGAACGACATGTAACCACTTTGAAATATTGAGTTTAAAGTAGCAGCATCCTTTTCTCTCTTCGATGCTATGAACTGATAGACTCAAGGACAGCCAAGTGCTTACACACCGTGGTCTTCTTCGGTGTCGTCATAGAAGAGACACCCCCTCATTACATACGAGTCACTTGTAGGGCCAATGAGTGTAATCCTTAGTGGGGTTTAATTTGAATCATAATTAGTATTCCAACCATTAATAAATACACCCTTCATTTTTTTCTCATAGTTTTGACATTTTTATTTTTCCACAGTTTTATGGAAGCTGCAAACTCCATTTTTTATGAACTTGAAATGGTCGAGAACGGACAATATATGTATTGATATTGACGTTGTAGCTATAAATCAATATACATAAAAGTCTTGCAATGAATGTAAAAGTTAAAAATGAATGCATGTGAATATAATTATTAGTAATGATAAATCATTCTTGTCAATTTCGTCGTTCTCGTCATTACAAAAGTCTTGACATCATGTCATAATACTAGCCCATGAGAGAGAGAGAGAGAGAGAGAGAGAGAGAGAGAGAGAGAGAGAGAGAGAGAGAGAGAGAGAGAGAGAGAGAGAGAGGGAGAGAGAGATGGTATTTTTTTTGTTCTATTTTTGAGACTCTCATTGGTTGCTTGTAGTATTTTTCTCTCTTATTCGAATTCCCTTGCCCATTATGTCAGGCGATGCATCCCCTAGCCAGAGGTCAGGCCATAGTTTCGGATCATCCTGCTTTTTCTCTATGAGTGAGAATGATCCTCAGCTACCTTGATCAGTTGCCTTCCTCGCAGCAAGATAAGCTGTAAGAAAGACTGAGGGCTCGACGAGTGGCTCATAACTCTAGCAAAATAGTTGGGTATACATCATCCTCCAAGGAGATTCAGGTGACACCTTGTGTAGACCACACACATACTTCCCCTTCCCGTGAAGGTCACTCCGGCAAGGGTCCCTCCCTCACCCATGGCGTTACTTCCTCTCGACAGTCTCGGGACAAGAGGAGCTACCTCGGTGTCCCCTGTTGTGGAGGATGTGGCGATGACGATGATCCACCTAATGTGGTCATGAGTCTTGTACGTCCGCGTAAGGAGGCAACATGTAGGGCACACGATACTGTGACTCCTCCATCTCTCACACCTGCGATTCTCGGAACGCCCTCTTTCACCCCTCACATTTTCCCTACTTCTAGATCGACTGCCCTTGAGTACACCTATCTTTTCGACTATACTCTGTGGGGTCACACTTTACCATGGGGTCAAGCCACTCCCCTCCAGTGCCCCCTAGATATTCTCCCCTCGGTACTCTCCCCCTGGCTATTCTCCCACCACATCCTTAGTATTCTCCCATCGGTGGGATGCTCCCATACTTGAGGCCACCCCCATAGACTCCCAGGGCCACATCTCTGTTGGAGTTTAATCTTCTCCTACTCATCCCTTTGCCCTCCTTCTACTCTCCAAAATTCCATTTCTCTGAGTTAGTCTACAAAAATACACACAAACTCGAATCAGGCAGAACCGCAAAGCCATTGCCAGGGCACCGTTAAATCAACATTTATGGAAAAGCACGACTCAAACTGCAAACCGCAAACCGCAACAAACCGCAATCCACAAGGAGTTGTTAAAATCTATAGGTTACTATCTACGAGCACTTGAGGAATCTTCAATGGCAACGGAACGTAAAATCTTGTTGACCACCACAAGTGACCTTCTTATGATCTCCTACGATGGAAGCCATGACCAGAGTCAACTCTCCTCAACCGTTTGAAAACGTAAGCAACCGACTTTCGGTTATCAACGAAGTCGACTAGCGACAACGATTTGTAGGTTGTTGTGATATCAGCCCAACGAAGTTGACCCATCTCATCGTTTAGCTCTGTAAGTTATCACTTACGGTTACCAACGAAGGAAGCAAACAATGACCTGCTAAACGAACGACCAGCAGTTGTTCAAACGACTGTGGACAGACTACGGCCATCACGACCTACATCCTTGCACTACAATGCATATGGAGGATACGTTACTTTGTACTTCACCTCCTTCACGACGCTCTAATAATGGATCTATGAATCTTGTTTAAACGACTGTTAATCATCTTGTAAACTGTAATTACAATAAATTAAAAGACTCTAACAGCTATATACATGTATCTGAGCGAAGAGAAGGAGAGAGATAGAGAGTAGTGAGTTGAACAATCTGTAGATACACAAAGTGATCAAACGACCAAAAGGTCTTAAGTAGCTAACTCCTTAGATAGTGATTTATACACATAGAAAGAGAGAGAGCTAGAATTGTAGCCATTGTTTCAAAATCTATAAGTAGGAATACGCACTTATTAGCGCTACTGTATTGTGTTCTGATTCTCTCATTTACACAAATTTGCTACTGTTTAATTATTACGTTCTTGATGGAATGCAATTGTTGCTCTCACTCTCTTGCACACATAACATGATTATCAAAGACAGAGGATCACATGGCTGTCCAAGACGCCTAATGCTTCGCAATCCTACTATTACGACAGTCTCAGACTCCTACTTTGATAACCCAAAAGGACAACAAGCTTTTGATTTCGTTCCCTAGTCAATCCACATTTCTGAAATCATAGTTACTACTGTGTTTACAATTGTTTTTCTTACTATTGATAGAGACATCGTTTACATCGTAATCGTCTCTCGTGTTCTGCTTCCATCACGGCTCCGCTACAGTCGCAATCAATCGTAGACCGCGTAGACCACCATTTCACATCATACACCAGCAGAAGTGGTATCAGAGCTTTGATTTAGTGGATTACTAGAGTCCAAAGTCTTTTTCCAAAAGCTATTCTAAGTTGTTTGTGCACACATTTTGATCACTATGGAAGGCACCTCAGAGATCTGCTTGATCAATAAATTCAATGGAGATGACTTCCACATGTGGAAGTTCAAAATGAGGATGATCCTGATTGAAAAGGAGTTATGGGGATATGTAAACAGTTCTATAGCTAGACCGGCAAACTCGAACAGGTCCCAACTTGGGATGCCAATGATGGCAAGGCTCTTGCCATTGTATCTCTAAACCTTAAAGACACTCAAATTGCTCATGTATCCAACTGCACTACTTCCAAAGAAGCATGAGATACACTCACTAGCATCTACGAGACCTCAGATGTCTCGACTCACCTCTTCTTGAGGAAGAAGGTACTGACACTCAAAATGAGTGAAAGCACCTCAGTCAGTGATGATCTAAACGAGTTCAAACAATTGTTGAACCAACTAGATGCAATAGGTTCCCCTATCTCAAAAGAAGACTCTACCATGTCTCTTCTTGCCAGTCTTTCATCCTCCTACAATAATTTAGTATTGCTTCTGAGAATACTCCTGCGTTGTCTCTCTAAAAATTGACAGCAAGCTTGTTGCAAGAAGAAGTCAGGAGGAAAAGCTTTTCCACATCTACGAGTACCAATTTTATGGCACTCTATTCAACTAAGCAACAATCCAAGAAATAGAAAGGCTTCAAGAATAAGAAGACAAAGGCAGAACAGCCAGCAGCATTACAACCACAACAACAACAACATAGTCACTCATCTTCCAAGTCCAAACTATTTTGCAGATATTGCAAAAGGACCAACCAAGACATCAAGGATTGTCACATCCTCAAGTACAATAAAGCAAAGAAGAAGATGCAACAACACCAAGAAGGCAACTCTGACACAGTCAAAGGATCTCAAGATGAAGAGAAGACGTTGATGGTACAAGATCAATCCAACGGTATCTCGATCCAGGTGCTTCTCAGCACATGACGCCATGCAAGGACCTCTTCTCTATACTCACAGCTACAGAATCAAAGTACATTTTCTTTGGTGACTCCAGTTCACATCAAGTTGAAGGCCAAGGGTCTATTCAACTATAGTTATATGATGGCATCACTAGGTAGCTTAATGGAGTAATTTATGTACCCAAATTAACAAAGAACCTTTTATTTATTAGCAAGATCACAGATCAGGGCTATAGAGCTTTGTTCACTGCCAACCGATGTACTATTTTAGATGAGAACTCAAAGAAAATCATCTCTGTTTGTAGAGAAGGAAATTTGTACATACTGAGTCCCGATGTTGCACTTTCTGTGAGTTGTTCAGATGCTAACTTATGGCATCAAAGATTAGGTCATTTAAACATGCGTTCAATCTTGTATATGCATCACAATCAAATGGTCAAGGACATGAATATAATTGCTATCACCATAGCTAATCAGACTATCTGTGAAAATTGTCTACTAGGGAAACAACCTAGGACGAGATTTCCTAGAGGACAAGCCAAAAAGGTAAAGTCCATCTTGTCACTGATACACAGTGACTTATGTGGTCCTATGAGCGTACCTTCATTAGGTCAAGCTCTATATTTTATCACATTCATTGATGATCACTCCCGATTTTTCAAAGTTATGTTCATAAAGAACAAGTCAGAAGCATTTCGTTTCTTCAAAGACTTCAAACAATACGTTGAGAATCAAACTGGTCAGAAAATCAAGCCCCTACAGTCTGATTCAGGGGGAGAGTTCTTGTCAAACGAGATGAAGGACTACCTATTTTCATGTGGCGTGTAGCACCAGTTTACTACAAGCTGCACGATCCATGATAGTAAATAAGCATTTGCCTCAAACCTTTTGGGCAGAAGCTATCTCTACGGCTTGCTATCTACAAAATTACTCTAGCACTAAAGTAGTTGATTCCAAGACACCATTTGAAGCCTACTACGGTTACAAACTAAGTTTGAAACACCTGCATGTTTTCGGATGTCTCTACTATGCACAAGTGCCATCTGATCTGAGGAAGAAGCTACACTCAGTAATGTGCAAGTACCTTTATTAGTCTATCATAGGTTCTCTCATGTACTCTATGATTTGCACACGACCTGATTTAGCATATGCTATAAGCACACTATTGCAATTCATGTCCAATCCAGGCCTACAACACTGGAAAGCTCTACAACGAGTTCTGAAGTACATTCAAGCTTCAAAGTACTATGCCTTGAGTTATAACGGAAATATAAAAGCTGCACTCTCTTTGATTACTTATTCAGAGTCAGATTGGGAAAGAGACGTGGATATCAGAAAATCCACATCAAGCTACATTTGTTTTCTCATAGAAGGACCCATCTCATGGAACAGTAGAAAGCACAAATGCATTTCTCTGTCCTCCACATAATCTGAATATGTCATAGCTACGTCAACAGTGAAAGAGATTTTATGGCTTAGAAGACTACTACAGGATTTGAGATTTCCACAGTTTGGTCCAACTATACTCCAGTGCGACAATCAAAGTTGTATAGCTTTGTCGTTAAACTGACGAACTCACACAAGGACCAAACATATAGAGGTTCAACTTCATTCTCTCAGAGAGAAGGTTTAGAACAAAGACATTGCACTAAGTTACTGTCACACAAACACTATGTTGGCCGACATTCTAACAAAACCATCAAGGGATAAACATTCTACTCTAGTAGAATTGTTAAATTTCAACTTGAGTCCAGATTCATAGCAGAAAGCTTAAGGAAAAGTGTTGGAGTTTAATCTTCTCCTACTCATCCCTTCGCCCTCCTTCTACTCTCAAGAATTCCATCTATCTGAATCAGTCTGCAAAAATACAAGCAAAGTTGAATCAGGCAGAACCGCAAAGCCATTGCTAGATTACGGTCTGACCGAAGAGCACCATTAAATCAACGTTTACGGAGAAGCATGACTCAAATCGCAAACTGCAAGAAATCGCAAACCGCAACAAACCACAAACCACAAGGAGTCGTTAAAATCCGTAGGTTACGATCTACGAGCACTTGCAAAATCTTCAATGGCAACGGAACGTAAATTCCTGTCGACCACCGCAAGTGACCTTCTTACTATCTCCTACGATGGAAGCCATGAACAGAGTCAACTCTCCTCAACTGTCTAAAAACATAAGCAACCGACTTATAATTATCAACGGAGTTGACCAATGACAACGATTTGCAAGTTCCTATGATATCAGCCCAACAAAGTTGACCCATTTCATCATTTAGCTCCGTAAGTTATCACTTACGGTTACCAATGAAGGAAGCAAATGATCACCTGCTGAATGAACAACTAGCAGTTGTTCAAACGACTACGGACAGACTACGACCATCACAGCCTACATCCTTGTACTACGATGCATACGGAGGATACATTACTCTGTACTTCACCTCCTTCACGACACTCCGATAACGGATCTACGGATCTTGTTTAAATGGTTGTTAATCATCTTGTATACTATAATTACAATAAATCAAAAGACTCTGACAGCTATATATATGTATCTGAGCGAAGAGGAGCAATATAGAGAGTAGTGAGTTGAACAATCTGTAGATAGACAGAGTGATCAAACGACCAAAAGGTCTTAAGTAACTAGCTCCTTAGAGTTAGTGATTTATACACATAGAAAGATAAAGAGCTAAAACTGTAGCGATTGTTTCAGAATTTGTAAGTAGGAATATGCGCTTATCAACGCTACTGTATTGTGTTCCGATTCTCTCGTTTACACAAATTTGCTACTGGTCAATTATTATGTTCTTGATTGAATGCAATTGTTTCTCTCACTCTCTTACACACAAATATGGTTATCAGAGACAGAGGATCACAAGGCTGTCCAGGATGCGTAATGCTTTGCAATCCTACTATTACGGTAGTCTCCGACTCCTACTCTGATAACCCAAAAGGACAACAAGATTTTGATTCTGTTTCATAGTCAATCCACGTTCTTGAAATCACAGTTATTATTGTGTTCACAGTTGTTTTTCTTACTGTTGGTAGAGACATCGTTTATATCGTAATCGTCTCTCGTGTTATGCTTTTGTCACAACTCTACTGCAGTCGCAATCAATCGTAGACCACGCAGACCACCATTTCACATCATACACCAACAATCTCCACCAGCTACCATCCAGCCGTCGTATGACATAGACATGAATGGTCACAACATAAAGGATGCCCGTGGTAAGAGGGTCATCACGTGCATGAGGGAGCTTATGTATATATATTTTTCCCGAGACATATTTCATGACTGGCGCGATGTTAGTGATGATTGCAAGAATTATGTCGTTGATCAGCTGTGTAGTGACTTCCCAGTACCATCCGAGGAAATGGAGTTTGCACAAAAATGGATGAGGAGCCGCGTGGGATCTGCAATGAGCCTCCACAAATCGAAGATCTCTGATGCAGTGAGATCTGGTAGTGGTAGGCCCTCATACGTGGAGAAAGTCGACTGGAAGTATGCGAAGAAAATCGAGATAATCTAGATCGCTTCAAGTAGTAGCGAGAGGTAGCTAGAGTTCGACTACTAACCACGGGCCCGACTTCTCACTTGGGCAATGGTGGTGAGGGATATTTTTGAGCCCACTTTATAAGTCTACCCTAAACCCTTAAGTGGAATTTGCATTAGAGGAGTTCTAAATCCAAAAAAGACCCTTTGTAAAGATTCTTTTTATATTTTTTCACAAATTTTTTCTTACACATGGACCAATCAAAACACTCAAATTTGAAATCTACGTAACGTAACTTTTTGAGTCCACATTTTGATTCCACACTGAAAATGACATAACTTCTTAGTGGTAAGTCCGAATTTAGCAAAGTTTGGTGCATTGGAAAGCGCTCAACAAGAGCTTTCCAATGATATGTTAGATGACATACTTTTGAGCTATGATCAAAAAGTTATGGCAAGTCAAAAGTATTAGTGTTATAATATTTTAATAATATAAACTACATCTTGCAGAATTCTTAAAGGGTCTTTTTGGAGCTCAAAACACCTCTAATGACTATTGATTTTCTTTTTGGGAGTTTTTGTTTGACACCTTAGAATAAAATGCTCTTTTTATATTATCAAAATCTGCAATGTTTGTGCAATGATCTGCTATGGGGTCTCCTTCGCATGACGAGTATATGTATGCATATGGCAACAGTACATAGGCAATACTCGAGTTATTGGAGAGACAGGGCATGCAGATAAACTCGGATGCTGCTCCTCAGGTACGACATCAAATACATTTTATGTTCTTTAAAGTCGCTATTCTCTCCCACTCCCAATACATTTATTAGAAGACTAATTCATGTTTGATGCATGTGAACAACAAGCCCCATCTGACAAACATGATGTGGATGGATCAGATAGATCTAGCTAGTGTTTTAGCTCTATAGCTAGCCTTTCCATGTTTACAAACACTTATGTACATATTTTTAGATCTATCATTTTGATTCGTACATTTGTCAAGGTCATAGTGATGTAACTAGTTTATATGTATTCTTGAACCCTGACTAGTTATGTAATTGAATTGTATTTGGCCCTAAGCCATGTAGGAATATTTAATTTGTTTGTTTTAAAGTGTAATTACTCACATGTATTGACTCACACAACATGTAATTTTAGTATTTGTGATTATTATGGTGTAATGTAATTTATTTATCTATGGTTGAATGTAAGGAATGACTTATTTATCTATGGTTGAATGTAAGGAATGACCCTAAACTCTAAACTCATTTATTTGAATTTATTTCTTGCACTCATTAATTCTATAGGGTTGTATTTTCTAAAACTATCTTGTGTTGGTTGCAGCAATTATCCCATACATATTCTTAATGTCTCTGTTAGCTGATGCCATGCCCCGAGGTGTCAATGTCGAACCTCTTCACTAAAAAGGGCTTCCAACAGAGATGAATTTGAGAGCCGAGTCTGAGAGCACGAGAATTATTAGTGCTAGACTGAGATGTATATTTTGTGAGCCCCATGGTAATTCCCTAGACATGGAAAATCATGTGGGAGCTAGTAACTTAGACTCTCTCAACTTAAATTATGTTTTTAATAAAGAGACCTCCTATTATCATGTAAGAGGTGGAACCCAAATCTTTATGAAATGGGATTCACTCAATTGTAAGAGGTGGAATCCAAATCATGTTAGAATTAGATTCACCAGCTCGTGGGTATACATAGAGGCCTCAGCCACAAGTTTCCAAGCATGTGATACTATACTAAAATGTTGTTGCATTGTTAATTGAAGATCCTTCTATTTGCATTTCCATCTATGCTCCATTTTCATGGATTAAGTTCGAGTACTGATGTATGAATGTGTTTTGTTGTTGATTCTTCCTCCTTTAAAGTTTGGTTTTGTGATTAAGATCAGGTAGACGTGTAGGGCCTTGTGGTAGATCAATATCATTCATGGGTAAGGTGAATTTCCACTGTTGCTTGCATATGGCCATATCTATCTAACCTCACTTTTTAGTGCCATGCCAACAAGTTTGACCAAAATTCTTTTAACTTAAAGAAGAAAAAAAAATGAGATTTGAATGATACTCAATATATAGATATATAACATATATCCGTCTTAAAGAGTTGCTAGATTGACCTAGTATTTATATACTACTCATTGTTACACCTTTACAGCTTATTGTTTTTGAAACTCTATCTTTCCACAATAGTTTATTTTTATTTTGTGATTTTTAATTTTATGTTATGTTGCATCAACGCTTTGATTCTGAGATCTGCAAAAAAAAGACCTGAACTAAGTAGATCTTCAACTAGGTCTACTGATCATAATTGGAGGTGGTCAATCTCCAATTTTCATGAGCATATTCTTACTAGAGCTAAAACACTTAAACGAGCACATTACACAATTGAAACAAGGTAACTAATTTCTTGTGTAGTCTCTACAACAAACATTCAAGATAAATCCAATATAAAACACCAGAGCGAAACAGAATTATCAAGAAATTTAAGGATCTAGCGATCTCAACATAAATTTCAAAGATTGGAATAGACAAAAAATATATTAGGGCCCTTTTTAAACTCAAAAAGAGCCTCTTCCATTAGGGCCATTTTTAAACTAAAAAAGAGCCTCTTCCTTACCTAAATGTGTTTGCTAATTAGGATTAATTAGTTCATTAATTGTCCTATGTGGCAGTTCACCTTGGGTTTACCATGGGTTACTCACACCTCAATAGGCTTCACTTAAGCCTAGTGTAATAAATCAAGGACACATGATCTTAATGTAGCCAAAAAAATTTCAATCCAATGAAGACTTTCACTCTTCAAGACCTTCAAAACTTATTTTAGTTAACTCAGAGTGAGAAAAAAAGAGGGCCCAATATTTCTTTGAGCCTCTATTTTGGAAAACAAAGATTGAATTTAAAATGAGATGCAGGGAAAGCGGAAAGCTCGAGCCTCGAGTCCAGCATTTGTCCTCGGTATAAGCCTCGATATAAGAAGGGTTATAAAGAGAATCAACAGACATTCGACCAAAATACTCTATTCACTGAGGGTAATACCATGATTGATGAGAAAAAGGTAAATGGATCTCACTTTTGAAATTTGTTGTCTATCAACACATTGAGTTCCATTTTCTATCAACAATAGTTGCGTATCCACAAGTGAATAAAGAAACCTATGTATCACAAAAATATGATGACCACAATTTGTATACTCACAAGCATCGACTTCTTATTTGATGTCAACTAGTCAAATAATAAAGTGCAATTGCATACATGAGTAACTTAGGATTTAGGGTTTGGCATTTAGAGTTTAGGGTTCAGGGTCTATTGTTTAGGATTAGTGTTTTGCAGTTTAAGAGTTCACTTCCTCCTCTTGATTCCCAACTCGTAGCCAAAATTTTAATGCCCATCTTGTATTCATCCATCCATAACTCAGATTTGATTTCAACATTTAGTGAGGGACTCAAAATAACCCTCAAAAATTTGAGACTAACGGACTATTTTTGAAAGGCACAAATTTCACAAATGGCTCCAAACACTACTCGGGAAAGCTTGGGAACACCGACATTGTCTAGGAATGGAATCGAGATATTTTTTTAAAAAAAGACGTAAAAAATATAATGCAGGTTGTTGACTTCTGCAAAACCGACAAAATTTTTATTTTGTGAAAAATTGTATGTTTACTCAAATATATGTAGATTCTAAATTGTTGGTTTATGAATAAATACGATGCATGTCCTCAAGAATTGTTGGGAAGGTCTACCTTGCAGGTGCTCAACATTTTGAGCAATTTATTAAATAAATTATATTTGTAAACCTATTGATATGTGCCTAATTTCTAACCTTATATAACATTGTACCATGGAAATTATTTTTGGAGCGAGCTAGGTTGATGCCCAAGAAAAGTAGTTGGATGCCAACATCAATGTTTGAAAACTGTTAAATTCTTTTATTATGAGGAATAAGATTTAGTAGATAAAAAATAGTTTCATTTAATGCACTGTACATGTTCTCTAACAAGGCTAGGGACTATAATAACCGGTAGTTTTTTATAGTTGTATCATGTTAGAATGCAAATTTTTGAGTTGAAGGTTTTAGAAGGCATAATTTTTCAAAAGCCGACATCCATTGAAAGATGTGGGCTATCAAAGGGAAACTGAGGGATATGTGAGATTTCTGGATTTAGTGAGAGCCTCCAAATAGACCTTGGACAGACCTCAGAATACTAAAGCTAAATTGGGAGTTATACCGACGCCCAGACATATTCTCACAAATTTTGAAATCTCTCTCACTTCCTGCACGGCCTTTTCGTAAATGGAAATGGAGTTGCCGATGGTATTGAGGTACATAATTGCCTTTGTCTACTCCTTTGTTTGTTTCATCCCTCCTCTCCCTCTTTATCCTCCCCTCACTCTTGATTGTTGCTCTTGCTCTTGCTTTTGCACTTCTTGCTTCCTCCTCTTGCTCTTGATCCTCTCCTTGCTCCTCTTGCTTGTGCTTCTTTTGTTCTCCTTGTAGTAAATTCAAACGGTAAGAAATGGTGCTCTCAAGAACACCAAAACTCTTTTTTTGTTTGTCATTGGATTCTAACTAATCCCATTGTGTTGGCATGTTTGTGTAGGTGACAAAAGGAAATTTCGAAGATGGAAGTTGGAGCTTTTGTGAGTGTTGGATGTTATGTAATCTCTCCCCCCCCCCCCCCCCCCCGCTCTCTCTCTCTCTCTCTCTCTCTCTCTCTCTCTCTCTCTCTCTCTCTCTCTCTCTCTCTCTCTCTCTCTCTCTCTCTCTCTCTCTCTCTCTGCTTGATCTCCATATCATACTCTTTTTTGGAGCATTGTGATTAAAGCTTTGGTTCTGCTGCAAGTTTTTTAGACTCCAGTTTTTTTTTGTAGGTTTTGATTAAAGCATAGGTGGCGTGGAATTTACGGACGACTATGAAAAGATATACAAGGGTCGGAATGGTTGTTAGAATGGGGTGATCTACTAGATTTGGTATAGCGGCGCCTATTCTAAAGGCTATTCTGATGGCCCATTCATCTGTGCATATCTAAGCATTGCATCAGATCTCAATTAGTTTTGTAGATCCATATTTTTTGTATTCTAGAGTTTTTTGTAGATCTATGCATGTTTGTTGTACTTTGTGTAGATTTAACTTTTGTTTTAATAGATTTGCTTCTTTTAAATTTCTTTTGCATAGTTTAGATTTGCTTGTAAGAATATTTTTTGTATTTTTCAAATAAGAACTGCAATTGTTCTATTTTGCAAGTTTGTTTGTTGTTTCTATGGCCGATCACCATCCGAGCAGCTAAGGCACAGATTTTGTGACAGAACCAGGTAAAGACATGGTTGCATTAGGGCCATTTTGGGTCTCAAAAAGGGCCTCTTCACTAATTATAATTAGTGTTAATGATGACATGTGTAGCAATAAGAGAGTGACAATTGAGATGGAATGGTCCATATGACATGGCACATCCAATGGTGTAGAATGGATCTTTAAATTCTAACTCACCCACTAACCCTCCTCTAACTCTACTTCCTCAACTCTCATTAATGAAAGTATTGCAATGGTACAATTACTATATTTTCAAACACTTCAAATAATTTATTTTTCAACTTAGAGTGAGAAAAAAGGGGGCCCATTATTTCTTTGGGCCTCATTTTTAAAGACAAATTCAAAAAATTTGAGAGGGAGGGGGGCTTGAAGATGCACACTCCAGATCGGTGGCCCGGTTCAGTGCACAACATGCCTACGCGCCACACCTCCCTCCTCTATCTACCTAAGGGAGGGAAGTAGGGGTTTTAGGGGTGCGAGTGGCGGCCTCCAGGCTAGTGTGCCCCAAAATGGACCAGCGGCCCAAAGTGGAGGAGAAGATGGGGAGGGGGGCACGTGGGTGCATGGCCCCCCTCCTTATGTACATAAGTTAAAGGAGGAGGGGGAGGGGGGCTTGTCATTTTCAAGCCCCACTCCTTCTCAAATTTTTCTCAAAAAAAGCGCTGGAAATTGCGCATCTTGTTGGAGTGTAAATCAACTATTCTTAGGCCTTATAAACATTGTAAAGTTTATCTCTAAGTTTAGAATGCATACTAGCCAAAATTGCCAATTAAACTCAACATGATAAATCTCAAACTAGTTGATAAGTTACAAAGAGTGTATTCTTGTGGTCAAGGGTGATAAATAAAAGAAGTTACTGTGATGGTGCACTTCTATCCCAAGAAAAAGCTTGGACCATATCCAATTAGGGGCTTCCTTATAAAACCAAGTCTATATAATTTGAAATTATAAACCTCAAGTTTTTAATAATGGAACAAATCTTACATGGGATAAGCAATCGCTGGTAGTCATTGTGGATCGACATCGATGTTGCCTCCTTCTTCAGGGCGATGCATGGCAAAGGCTAATGAAAGACCTCCCATGGCTCTCTTGCTTGATGTTGGTGCTTTTCTTGGATTCAAAACCACAACCACAACCCATAATCTCACATATAATGCTCTCCAATGTGGCACTCTTTACTCTTCTGTTGAGGCTCTCAAGTATAGCTCTTCGCCCTGATAGCTCTGAAGTCCATGAGTAACTGCAAATTAAGCCACAAGCAGGGTACAGTTCATCATGATTAATGTGATAGTGGAAGCACATATCATATCCAGCAAAATGGTGATGGGTTGAGGTGAATCTCTTATAGTTAGAAAACCAAAGGCTGCTCATGTGTTCTACTTCTCTCCAAGGAGGAACACCCATGCCTTGTGAAAGGATACTGCGGAAGCCTGACACATGCATTGTATAAAACCTCAACTTATGCCAAAACCCACAAAGGGTGAAGGTACTTGTTGCAAAAAATGTGTGTACGCCTCACTTGTATGTGCAATTTCAAAATGATCCCGAAAGTTTGTGTCCACAACAACCTTTCTGTCACCCATGAGTTGTTTTTTTGTAATTGATGAAAAGCAACGTCGATGTATTTGTAGGTGTGTTCTATAGTTTTGACAACAACATAGATCAAGACTTGGGTCAATTTTTCATGAGACTCACACAACAACAAATAACTACCTTTTGCCACGCCACGTGATGCCTTAGTCAATTTCAATGAAATATTGTGGTTGTGGTAGCACGTGGCTCTGCCACAAAAAAACTTCCGCTGACACCATAGAACCGGAAATTTGGGGTCGTCGTCCAGCCATTTTTCAAAAATAAGTCGGCATGGCTAAACCACGCGTGGCTTTGCCACGCTCTCATTTCCGGCCAACTCCCTACCGGCCAATCAATCCCCAGAGGTCATTAATTTCAAAAAAAAAAATTAGGCATGGCAGTGCCATGTAAAGAGAGTTGTAAATAGATCAAGCTAAATTTGAGGAGGAGTGTGAAGAATTGCCAAAAATTGGCAAATCTAGCTTGATCAAAAACCATGTAGAACATTGTAAATATTTTGTATAATTGGGCTCCACACATGTAAGGACAAGATGCCATGTGGCAACCCACTCCTAATGTAGGTTAGGTCAAGTCCATAGGGTTGGTCATGTCATTTTGGTAGTGATTCCTAGTTTATAGGACCTAAATCCTAGATTTAAGGTGAAAAATTGACCAACTAGCTATCTACCAAGCATGACTATAGGAAATAGACTAGGGTTTCATTTTAGGGCAAGAAGAGTGAGTTAACATCCTTATTACATGCTAGAAATCCACCTAACTTCAAGAAGGACGTCGAATTTGCTATGTATTCCAAGCTCCCATAGTGAGAAGATAGAAAAGTTTTGGAGCTCATTGGCAATCTCAAGTTAGTTCACTATGTACATTGAGTTTTTGTGATCCAAATGAAACCAAATCAATTTCTAGTTGTTTCTCAGGTTGAAGCCATACTAAAGCCTGTAGTACACATGTGTGGGCTCGGATTTCAATGTTGATCAATGCTTTTGATTGTTAATGCTTGTTGTTTGTCAAATTGCCAATCTAGATCAACTTTTTTGTGTCTAGTTTTAGAAGTGTCTAAAAAATCCAGCTACAAACAAGGAACTTTTGAGACTCCAATAGAGAATGATGTCCATGAAGGATCTTTCACCACCTCTTAGAGGATCCCTTACAAGATGTTCCATAAATGTATCTATATACATGTAGCACACTTCAAAACTAAACATCATGCCAAGCCATGGATTCCAAGGCATTTTGTGCACTTGAAGATACATCAATTAAAATATTAAGTGCATAAATAATGTTGCCAAAGATAACTTGTCTTGCTTGATCCATATGATTGAGCCTAGATGGCTCCATCTTCATATTCAAGATTCTTCTTGGAGTCCTCGGGTCTTGAGCTTGATCCTCCACTTGACTTGACTCCAAAACATCAATGAATTGAATAAGGTGTTGATCCAAAGGTGCTTCTTCAAGTTTACAAATCTTCCACTCTTGAAAGATCACATTTCCACCATTGACAAATTCTTTGGTCGAAAACAAGTAGATTCTACAATCTCTACTTGAAGAGCAAAACACAAAACACAATCCTTACATTGGAATGATCATGCACAAAACATGTGGATCCAAATATTTCCAATACAAATGATGTTTCATCTTCTATGACTCTATTCAAACTATTACAAAAATAGTTATCCAATGAAATGCTTTATCAACAACAGATGTAGCATCGAATTTCATTGTCTTGTCATAAAGAGTACTAAACACCATAGATCTTAAAGGTAAGAAACAAGTCACCTCATGTCTACTAATACTTTCCAAAAAGCATTCAAAGATAGTAGACTCTCCAATGCTCACCACCCTTGCAAGATGCACACTTGAATGGACAATTTGCATGCAATTTGATGACTCGACCATGGTCATTGAGGACTCCCTTGGAACTCTCATGCTTTGAGGTTGATCCTCAAGATCTTCCTTGTTACATACCTATGTAACTAGCAGTACTTCAGTCCATTTAGTGTTGGGGGCTAAATGGCAAGGTATCCTTAGGATTAAGGGTATGTGCCCTTGGATAAGGGCAGACAAGCGACTATACCTTAGTTGGAGGTATGGAGTCACGTGACCCTTGGATAAGGGGTACCCTTAGTATTAAGGGTAGGTGTCTTAGATTAAGGTACTAGTGTCCTTGGTTAAGGGCAGGTAGGTGTCTATGCCTTGGATGGAGGTATGGAACCTAGAGAGGTGTTAGAAAGTCATTGGATGACTATTTTTCTAAACCTTGGGCCTCAACCTTGATCCATATCACTTTATTGGTCTAGGACCAAAGTATACTTGCACAACTTGGGCAATGCGACCTAGTAGGAGGGCGCCCTTCTAAAGTGTCCATTGAGTTCCCAACTCCCACAAGAAAGGCATTCAAAGAGTCATAGGTTATGGAAGGAGTCTCTTGACATTCCATAAGCCTATGGAGGCTCTTGGAGATTCTTTAACTCCCCTAGGCTTCTATCTCTCTCATTGGATGAGCATGGAACTCCATAGTGCATTGGAGGGGTCCATGGGCCATCTATATGAGGGTAGTAGGGCACCCATTGGGAGGGGGAGATCTCTCTTGTTTGCTTTGCTTATGCTCTAGTGTTGCTATTAGTGTGTAGAGTGCTTTCTTGTGGTAGTATGATTGAGGTCTGGATCTTGCTTATGGTATGGGACATAAGTAAGGTTTGGATCTTGAGTATGCTATGGAGTGTTGTGGTATGCTTGTGATTTGTTTATGGTTAGCAAGGGGGTGCTAGATAGGTCTTGCTTGGAGCTTGGATCTAGCACGGAATCAGGTGCTCAGACACGTGTGAGGAACATCCAATTTCAGTTTGGGAGTTCTCTTTCATGTTTGATCCAAAAATCTTGCTTGATAGCTTGTTTTGAAGCTATTTTTGTCTAGTTTCTGATGCAATCAGTTTCATTCCATTTGGTTGAGCCAATCAAAAGTTATAAGCTTCTGAAGAGGGTTAGGTAGGGCACCTAGACCTGGGTGGACACATTTGGTTTGGTCAAAAGATTGCTTGTTTGATCCAAAATCACAGTTGAATGCTTACCAATCTCATCTATATGTGATCTAGGCACTGTTTTGAGATCTTAGCCATTTTGTTTCATGCAATATCATTATATTTGAGTCAAATTTGGTTTCTTAGTGTATTTCACACGTGCTAAGAGTGTTTGATCCTAACTTTGCCCATACTCCATCATTTGATGTGAAGTAGATCTAGTTTTGGAGAGATTGAGATAGCTAGTGAGAATCATCTCACAGTTTGTTGCAAGATCTTGCATAGGAGATGGTAGCACACCATTATTGGATCCTATAGTGAGAGAGAAGCAACATTTTTTGTTCATCACTTTTATTTATCTCCACTTTACATGACTTCAATGAGTTCATACTTGTTGCAACCAAGTGAGAGATTGTCTACTTCCAATTATTCAATATGGAAGTTGAGGATGGAGTCCATCTTGATACTCCAAGATGTGATGGACATTGTACTTGGGATTGAGGAGGAGCCTCAAGTCCTTCAAAAAGTACAAAAATACAAGAAGAGAGCTAGGATGGCTCTCCACTACATTAAGATGAATGTCTCTAATGAGATATTGAGGGAGATTGGTGATTGTTCTACATCCAAGGAAGCTTGGGATTGTCTCAAGTCCATCTATGAGGCTAAGAACACCTCTAGGCTCCTCACTCTTAGAAATCAGATATTCCAAAGTAGTCAAAAGAGTGATGAGAGTGCATCTAATTATGTTTTGAGAGTCAAGGATATTCATAGGGAGCTTGCATGTATTGGTGACTCAATCAATCAAAGTGAGCTAGTCCAAGTCATTCTCAATGGCTTGAGAGATGAATATGACAACCTTGTCCAATCCTATGCTATTAAGGAGGCTACCAAGTTTGGAGGCCCTTCATAGTGTGCTTATTTCTGAAGAATCAAGACAAGAGTACAAAATCTTGAGGATGGACAAGCTATCACTCAATCATGATGATGGCAAAGTTCTATTTGCCAAGCACAAAGAGATGAGTAAGAAGCAACACCATCACTTCTCTAATGACAAAGCTAAAGACCAAGATGGAGAGGAGGAGGATACCTCTCATGCTTCTAATTCAAATCTCAAGAAGAAGATGATCAAGTGCTTTTATTGTGGCAAGAAAGGCCATTATGCCACCAATTGCTTCAAGAAGAAGAATCAACTCAATTAAGCCAACATCACAAATGAGAAAGAAGACTATATTGCAAGTGATGGAGAAGGCTCTCTTATGGCATCAAGCTTCTCCTCTTCCACCTTCAACAAGGATGACTCATGGTATATTGATAGTGGAGCATCTTCACATATGTGTGGCTCCAAGCACTTTTTTTCATCTATTATGCCTTATGATGGAGTCAAGAAGACCATATACTTTGCAAGTAAGCATGAGTGCAATATTGAAGGAGTAGGGATTATTCCCTTGAAGCTTGCATCTTCTAAAGATCTCTTTCTCAACAATGTTCTTTTTGTCCCAAAGCTTACAAAGAACATCTTAAGTGTTGGCCAACTTCTTGATAGTGGCTTTGATGTCAATTTCAATATTGACAATTGTGTGATTAAGAAGGATGGTGAGATCCTTGCATATGGATCAAGATTTGAAGGCATCTACAAATTGGATCCAAGTGAGAGTGCAAACTCTCTTGATGTTTCTTATATTTCCAATATTTCAAAGGAGGAGGATTACACAAGATGCACATATCTTCTCTCTTCAAGTATTATGGTGTATGATTATTCCTTATTATTCAAAGCATATGTTGAGAAGAAATTCTCATTGAAGATCAAAGCTTTGAGGAGTATTGGAGCTCTTGAAGGAATAGCACCATATGAAGTTTTATTCAAGATGAAGCCTAAGGTTGATCACCTTAGTGAACTTGGTAGTGCTTGCTTTGCACATATTCCCTTGGAAACAAGAAGGAAGGATGATCCAAGCTCATGGATCATGATTGGATACTCATCCATCAAGGAGGCCTTTAGTGTCTATACACTCTCTATTTCAAATGTGATGGTGAATAGAGATGTCATATTGCATGAAGATTCAATCTTGGAAGTGGCCGAGATCAAGGCTTCTCAAGAAGCATCACAAGTTATCCTTTTTGAAGGTATTCAAGTTATGATGGGGCCAATGTGTGAGGAGGAGTTTCTTCTTCATATGATTTCAAGAAGATCTTCAAGATGCATGGCCACGTCTTTATGGCTCACCTTACATGGCAAAGAGGGGCATCTTTCATGTTGTATCTACTACAACACATTCATATATGCTTCTCTTCCTTTACTTGAAATGCTATCTTGCTTCATTGAATTTTTTGGATCTCAAAGTTCAAGAAAAGCTATACTAGTTTTGTATGATGCTTATGGTATGGACATGTTTCTTGTCATTATTGACTTAGATGTGTTTCCAATACTTTTTGAAAGCAAGATATTGTATTGTCAAAAGTATGCTCTTGGTTCTAGTAAGAACAAGATTGAGCTTGGTACTCACTTTTTTGAAAATCATGTTTTCACATGTTTTGAGGCAAATTGTAAACTCCTCTTGAGATTAAGTGAAGCATCCAAAGTGGAAACTTACATCCTTGAGAGAGTAACTAGCCTAAAAAATATCAAGATAGTCTTTGATATCAAGATTAGATCCATCATGGATATAGTTCATTGTATGTGGACTAGTCAAGCTAGAAAGCATAATCTTGATAATCATCATTGTTTCACATCTTATGATCTTGATCTCCATGATCCTTATGAGGCTTGGAAGCCTCATATTTCTCTATTTATGGTGCATCCATCATGCAAGTGGAACTTTCAAGGCAAAGATCATCATCAAGCATGGAGGAAGCCCATGATAATAGTGGCATATTGGTGGAGCACTCTTCAAAGGCATTGGCAAGAGATCTCTACCAAAGAGATCTTATCATGGATATGGTGAGGGTGCTGCTATGATGGATCCCTTGGCTGATCTTCACTTCTTATGCATACCAAAGGATCCACTCAAAAATATTTACAAACTTCTCAAGTGGTCTAGTACCTTTCCAAGCTATTTTTTGAGGAGGAGTGTGAGAAATTGGCAAAAATCTAGCTTGGTATTTTTTATGATAGAAGTTTGTAAGTGAATCTCACATGTGTGGAGGATATTCCCATGTGTGGAGAATCGTAAAGTAAATCAAAATGTTTGATATAGGGGTCTCATAGAATTTCATAGTCAAGCATTTAGGTGTAGGATGTTGATAGGGTCAAATTTGGCATAGATGGCAAATTATCCATTTCCACTTGTAATGCCAATATTGAGCCAAAATAGAGCCAAACTTGTGCCAATTAGAGTGTAGAAAAGTGTCATGCTTTTGTTTGATGAAGCTTAAGAGGTCCGATAGGATTTAGAGGTGGAACCTTGTGAGGTCCAATAGAAAATTGAGGTGTGCTTGAATATAGTCCAATAGAATTTAGAGGTGCATGGATCAATGGTCCAATAGGATTAAGAGGTGGCAAAGTGTGATCCAATCATAGTTAAGCATAGTGGTAGCTCATGAATCTATTAGTATCATTGTACTCCTCCTTTTGGATCTAATTGATTTTGAGATTGAGTGGATTTTGAGTGTCATTGAATTTCTAGATTTCTCTCTCTACCCGAGAGCTCATGATGGTTTTTCTCTCTCTACCTGAGGAGAGCAGCTTGTTTTTTACTTAGAATACTTTTGGAACACTTCCCACACGTGTGAGTGAGAGTTGGAAGTGATTGAATGCATGTAGTAGTGTGTTTTTGCCATAGAATCAAAGTTAGATCTTGAATCTCAATCTAGTCTTGATCTTGGTGCATCTACACACCTTAGGAGATCACAAGTACATGTAGTGGACAATCCACACGTGTGAAATTCAACCGTGACTTCTACAAACAAGAAATAGATTTGATTGACTTGAAACTCACAAAGGTCTCACACTTTGTAGTGTTTCACTCAAATTTGATTTCTAATCCAACAAATGGACTTATAATCACAGTTCTTTCACTCCCTCACAAAGCTGGAATGTGAAGAATTACCAAAAATTGGCAAATCTAGCTTGATCAAAAACCATGTAGAATAGTGTAAATTGTGTACACAAGTGGGTCCTACACATGTGAGGCCATGATGCTACATGGGAAACCCATCCTAATGTAGGTTAGGTCAAGTCAAGAGAGTTGGTCATGTCTATTTGGTGGTCATCCCTACTTTATAGGACCTACACCTAAGTTTAAGGTGAAAATTTGACCAACTAGCTACCTACCAAGCATAACTCTAGGAAATAGACTAGGGTTTCATTTTAGGTCAAGGAGAGTGAGTTAACTTCCTTATTACATGCTGGAAATCCACCTAACTTCAAGAAGGAAGTCGAATTTGCTATGTATTCCCTCTCTCCATAGTGAGAAGATAGAAAATTTTTGGAGCTCATTGGCAATCTCAAGCTAGTTCACTATGTACATTGAGTTTTTGTGATCCAAATGAGACCAAATCAATTTCTACTTGTTTCTTAGGTTGAAGGCCGTACTACAGCCTGTAGTACACACGTGTGGGCTCGGATTTCAATGTTTATCAATGCTTTTGATTGTTAATGCTTGTTGTTTGTCAAATTGCCAATCTAGATCAACTTTTTTGTGTCTAGTTTTTTGATAGATTGCTAAGCAAGCATCCAATCACTCTTGTGGATCTTTTGTAGATCCATTTATGGTCCTAAAGTACAGTACTTTCACATGGTATCAGAGCCAAGTACAAGAGCATAAGCCATTGATCTAATGCAAATCCATTTTTAGCAAGTTTTGGTGCTAAAAACTAGTGGTATCAGAGCCAAGTACAAGAGCATAAGCCATTGATCTAATGCAAATCCATTTTTAGCAAGTTTTGGTGCTAAAAACTAGTCTTGAGAGGGCAATCTAGAATCTTGATTTTGGTGAGGAGATTTGATCCCAAACTTGGTAGGGGTCCAAATCTGTACTGTCCACATGTGTGGGCACCTCTGAACCTGCATTTAATGCATGGTATTCATTTGATCCAAAAAAATTCAATTTGTGAGCTATTTGGTGTAATTTCTGGTGGAGATGCTAGGATAATCTACCAAGATCATTTGCCATTGATTAGATTTGAATTTGTTTCATGGAATCTAATTAATCTAGGCTGAGTTCAAGTCCTATTAAGGTTAAAAATAGGTCTTGAAAGTACACCAAGAAGGAAGAAAGAGATTAAGTCATTTTTTTGTCCAAAAATAGCCAAATTTGGCAAGATTTGATTGTAAGTAGATTTCACATCATCTTATCTTCATTCCAACTTTGTGAGGGAGTGCTAGAATTGAGATTATAAGTCCATTTGTTGGATTAGAAATCTAATTTGAATGAAAAACTACAAGAGAGAGACCTTAGTGAGTTTCTAGAGACAATCAAATCCATTTCTTGGCAAGATTTGTTTGAAAGTAGTTTTCACTTCATCTTATTCTCATTCCAGCTTTGTGAGGGAGTGATAGAACTGTGATTATAAGTCCATTTGTTGGATTAGAAATCAAATTTGAGTGAAACACTGCAAGTGTGAGACCTTTGTGAGTTTCAAGTCAATCAAATCTATTTCTTGTTTGTAGAAGTCACTAGTAAGATGGGATCTGCTGGAGCATACCTTCTAGAAGCTAGTGAGAGGTTGAATTCTACAAATTATGCTATTTGGAAGGTTAGAATGGAGTCACTATTGGTGCTCCAAGACCTTTATGAGTTCTTGATTGAAGATGAAGATGAACCTCTAGGTGCACAGGAGTTAGCTAGATACAAGAAGAGATCTAGGCTTGCACTTCATTGTGTGAAGATGAATGTGAGCAATGATTTGTTGAGAGAAGTATCAGCTTGTAATAATGCTAAAGAGGCTTGGGAGTCTTTAAAATCAATCTATGAGTCTAGCAACACTTCTAGAGTTCTTATGCTTAGAAATCAAATTTTGCAAAGCATGAGGAGAAGTGAGGAGAGTGCACAGGATTATGTACTCAGAATCAAGTCTCTAAATAGGGAGTTGGCTTCCATTGGAGAGAAGATTCATGATGGAGAGCTTGTACAAATTGTCCTTAATGGTCTAGGAGATGACTTTGCAAATTTGGTCCAAAGTTTTGCCATCCAAGACACTTTGCCAACTATAGAAAAACTTCACAGTGTATTAGTGGCTGAAGAGTGTAGGATGCTCCATGTAAAATCTAGGATGAGTTCCTTGTCGTTGCAGGATGGTGATGAGAAAGCCAATTTCTTATTCAAGGGCAAAAAGAAGACCAATGGAAAGAAGAAGCATCCAAAGGAGGCCAAAGAGGAGGATGATGCATCAAGCTCAAAGGACAAGTCAAAGCAAAAATGCTTCTTTTGTGGAGAGAAGGGGCATTGGATTCCTGCGTGACTTAGCTGCGCCTTCTTCCATTGAATGATCATATCTTCAATTACCTCCATCTTTACTAAATTAGCCATCCCTACTATCACAGAGAATTCAGGTACTGGATGCATGCATTCTTGGAACTGAAAACCCGAAATAATCATGATTTTATATCTATGCAAGCACCTTTGAAATACAGGCTTTACAGAAGCAGGGAGAAAGACCAATGATTATTTAGCAGGGAGTAAACAGTTTCAAGGAGGTAATTGCTCCCTCTCTACTCAGCCTCACATCCAAACTTACTACCAAAGAGTTAGCACAACTGCACAGCCAATCCATGTTCCCAAAACATGCAACTACACGGGAGGATAAAACCACTGATCCTCCCGGAAATCCTGGTTTCTTTTTTCACTAAGAGTTCATATCACATGAAAAATTGATTTAAAACTAATCTTTCAATGAACAGAAGCTCAAAAACAGGATTCAGGCATAACAGACTCATGCAATTTACGGTAATCCAAGAGTAAGCATAATCAAGCTGTTAGACAAGCATGTGACTAACTTTGGGAAACTTTTTGGGTTCGAACCTTTTTTATTTGAATGTAAATAACGTAACTTTTTTTATGGATTTTTTCATAAAGCATATCCAAGTTTTGTTCTGGAATGTAGTTATAGTGCAACATATTCTATTACAACCATGAAAGAAATAAATTTTTTTATATTTTATGATTGTATTTGATAGTTGGATTTTATAGTTCATTGATCAATTTCAAGTTTCTTTTAGGTGCAACATGGATGAGTAAATGCTATATTTATCAAGTTTTTTTGTAGTTAATTATCCATGCATCACCAACAAGTTGAATTAGGCCACACTTTATTGAGTGAATATACGCTTCTAAAATTGTGATTAATTATCACATTGTATGAACATAGAAAACATAGGAAACATACAACTTGAGAATTTCAAAGCTTATTCCATTCCATTTAAAAATTCTTTGTAACAATATTTCAAGAGTTTGAAACATATTCACTTACCTATTAATATAATTCCACCTAAATTGATTTGAATAACGGTTTTTTAATTATTGATATTACAAATTGTATGACTTTATTTAAATAGTGTTGGGTGCCATCTCGAATAATTGTTGTTTGGAGTTGTATTTAATAAGTGGAAAATGCTCATGGGCTTTGAACACCATTATTCAAATTCATATTATGCTGCCTACCTCGACATGAATACACTCACGCTTACATGGGATCAAATGTCAATTACGCCAGGTAGCAAGTGTGAGTAGGATCGCTATCGAGCAAAGTGGTCATGACCACCTATCTCTCGACGCAGAGCGGCATAGTAAGTGATGAAGACACACTATGGCGGTCGATAGCGAGCCTGCTCATGCCTGTCATTACCTAGTACATAATTGGCTGTCTTTCTTCCATGCATTCCATGCATGCCAAGAGACAAGGTGATCTATAATATACGTCACAGGAATCATTGCATCATAACGATGTAAAATTTGTAATAAAATTACAAATATTGCATTCTAGAGACTTAAAAGAATACTTTTGAGAAAATGCATTTTAATTCTCAAACTCATGCAAGAGTGATTAACACCTAGCTTCAACAACAAAAGCTAAAATCAAAAGAATAAAAATAATTGGACACATACTCCATCCATTTTCTGCATCCAGCTTGCTATGTTCGTGCTCTCTCTCTCTCTCTCTCTCTCTCTCTCTCTCTCTCTCTCTCTCTCTCTCTCTCTCTCTCTCTCTCTCTCTCTCTCTCTCTCTCTCTCTCTCTCTCTCTCTCTCTCTCTCTCTCTCTCTCTCTCTCTCTCTCTCTCTCTCTCTCTCTCTCTCTCTCTCTCTCTCTCTCTCTCTCTCTCTGCCTTGTTCTTTAAAGTTAGCAAGTATACTGGAGCCCAGACATTCTTACTAATTTCATCACTGAAAAGGTAAAAGAGTTTGTTACTGATTTGACCTATTCGTAGTTAATTTCTTTCCTCCTGATGACTACTCATATAATGTATGCATGTAATTTTTTAAGATTTCTTGTTCAGTACCTTATTTATTTATGAAAATTAGGTAGCTTTCATCTAATTTCTCCACTCTCTCTCTCTCTCTCTCTCTCTCTCTCTCTCTCTCTCTCTCATTAAACCATCAGGATTGTTGTTTCTGGGACTGTATTGGTGGTAAAAGAGTATCTTACCCATCTTCATCCTCAAAATCTATAAGTTATTACATAGAACCAAAAACTACAACTAGCTCCATTCATATTGTAGTTCAGATTTTCATTCAATCTCTTTAGTTTTTTCTGCAGAAGGCTCTAGGACTCATCTGAGTACTGATTAAAATAAGATAATCCACATCACTGGCGTAGTAGGAAAACTTGGCCTATGATCAAGTAGATAATAAGTGCAGAAACTACAATACTCAATTTGTAGCCTTCTATAATTCAATAAAATGGTATTGGATTTTGAATCTGTCTGACAGTCAACCTACTCAGAGCATGATATTATTGTCGATGTCCTCGAAACAATGGCATTTGTGATGGATTTAGAGCCCCACCTGTTTAGAACTACCCATATACAATGTTTCGTTGCAGATAGGAAGTTAGCCATCGTGAGAGTGCTATGTATTGCGGGCTATGATGCTGGCATTTGCAGATCAAAATGGAGGGGCTTCAATATGAAAGGTCACTTTCATCTCATCTCATTTCCGTCTCGTGAGTTTGATTGCACATAACTTAGTATTCAATCTTGTGAGTTTCTTGAAAAATTGAACCAAGTCTTGGTCTATGTTGTTGTCAAAATTACAGAACACACCTACGAATACATCGATGTTGCTTTTCATCAATTACAAAAAAACAACTCATGGGTGACAAAGAGGTTTATTGTGGACACGGAGTTTCAGGATCATTTTGAAATTGCACGTGCAAGTGAGGAGTACACACATTTGTGGCAACAATTACCTTCACCCTTTGTGGGTTTTGGACATGAGTTGTCAGGTTTTATACAATGCATGTGTCAAGCTGCCGCAATATCCTTTCACAAAATAGGCATGGCTGTTCCTCCTTGGAGAGAAGTACAACACATGATCAGCCTTTGGTTTTCTAATTATAAGAGATTCACCTCAACCCATCACCATTTTGTTGGATATGATATGTGTTTCCACTATCACATTAATTGTGATGAACTATACCCTACCTATGGCTTAATTTGTAGTTACTCATGGACTTACAGAGCTACCAAGGCGAAGAGCTATATTTGAGAGCCTCAATAGAAGAGTAAAGAGTGCCACATTGGAGAGTATTATATGTGAGATTATGGGTTGTGGTTGTGGTTTTTACAAAGTGAAGAACGAATGGCAACCACCTTCGGTGGATCCATAAAAAGCAGCAACATCAAGCAAGAGAGCCCTGGGTGGTCTTTCATTAGCCTTTGTCATGCATCACTATGAAGGAGGAGGCAATGACGACGTCGACCCACAATGGCAACCAGCAGCCTTGGCTTGGGAAGGAATGGCCAACTTGCTTCAGCTACTTTTGACTTGGCTGATCATTTTATATATGACATGCAAATTTTGCTGGTATACAAAGTTTTTCAAGAGAATAACTTGTTTTTATGTATGCTAACTTTGTCACATAGGCAGCGGACAGAGCGACATCACAGAGCAGTGAGAAAGGTGTTTTGGGGCGTTTTCATTACCATTCTATTAAGCGGCGTGCGAGTGATCTAGTGATAGGCTACATTTGCCATTTGGGTATCATAGGGCCAAATTTGGGGCAATTTTTGGCTGGTGAAACCTACTACAGGGTGGTACAATGAGGCATTATCGCTTCATAATCATTATTGCTTACTTATGATAGGGTAACAGGGTGTTTGGAAGCGGTAAATGCCATATGGGAGCGAATGGTAGCAAATTGTTGTGGAGAAATCTAGTTTTGGCGACGGAAGTGTAGTTTGGTGGCATGACTACTCATCATTGGCAACAATTTTGAGAGGGCAGGCAATCGTAGGTGAGAGGTAGACATGATATGCCGGTTATAGGTGAAAAATTCATGTGATCAGGTTCAACTCTTGGAGTTCGAACCAACCTGTAAAAATTACAGCAAATAAGGATCCTAAAACACTTGAAATGATGAGGGAAATAATAGATTATGATTTCATAAGATTAGCACAAGTTGAACCATCAAAATCCATCAAAAATCTATGCTTGAACCTCACTAAATGGCCCAAATCCTTGAAGAAGGCTTCACACGTGTGAAAGTACGGCCTCCCACAGTCTGAGTACTGTACACCAGACCTACATTCAATCCTATAATCATTAGTAATCACAAGTACTCAAACAATTATGAACATAGAGAGCAATTGCACCATTATGAGAGAAAAAACATGAAATTGCTTGATTGATTTTGGTGAGATATCATCACCTATATATACATGATCCATCACGGTTTTGGGCAGGTATGAGTAGCCCTAAACCTATCCCTAATGCTAATTTTGGTGGATCTTTCATCCCTACCAAGTTAGGGTTGGAATCTTGGAGATCCCTCAACAATGCAAAAATTACCAAAAATAGCTCCTATTTTTTCTCCCTTGTATCTAAGCATAATCTGGACTCATTCCAAAGGTTCTAGCACTTAGGTCTACTTGAGAACATCCTTATGAATGGAATCCTATGCTAGTTGGCACGTGTGACAAGCCACATCATGACCATCTAACTATTTACAAGTCATATGACCAAAACTAGTCAAGCTAGAATTGTGAATTTTTAACACTCCTCCTCACTATCTAGCTTGGTTCAATCATTGCTTTACTAATCACTCCAAGTGATGATCTGAACTTCATAAAAGGTGTCTTTTGAAGTGTTTTAGTAAGTAGATCAGCTACACATTCATTGCTTGGAACATGCTCCAAAGCAATCTCCTTGGCTTGCACCATTTCTCTCACAAAGTGATGGCATATCTCAATGTGCTTAGATCTTGCATGGAAGATTGGGTTAGATGCAAGGTGTTGGGCTGATATATTGTCATTATAGATGATTGGTGCCTCCTCTGAATCCATGATCTTTAGTTCCACCAATAATCTCTTGATCCAAAGTACCTCCTTTGTAGTGGTTGTCAAAGCTTTGTACTCGGCCTCGGTTGAAGATAGAGATATAGTTTCTTGCTTTTTTGAAAGCTATGAAACCACACCTTCTCCTATGAAAGTTGAATAGGCACTTGTTGATTTCCTATCCCTCTTGTCCCCTGCAAAATCTGAATCACTAAATGCATAAAGGTTAATCACATCTCCTCTATATAGAATCCCAAAATCCAATGTACCCGAGATGTATCCTAGAATCCTCTTAGCCT